>OY720294.1:0-600000 GCA_963082995.1 Noctua comes
AGAATAGGGGGCGGGGACTTCCCCAAGTCCCTCGCCCCTGGACCCATTCATGGGGGCCGGAAAAGGGCGTTGTCCGCCCTTCTCCTGCGCCCGGTGCGCCTTCTGCGGCCGGGGAAGGGAGTCGAGATCTCCCTCTCCCGCTCCGCAGCCTCCTTCTGCGACATCACGTCCTCGCAGAAGGACACCACCGCGTCCCACGACTCTGCGCTACCGACCATCCGCCGCACTACGGCCGGCAGCGACAGATCGCCTCCTACTTCATTTGCGAGGACACGGCGCTGCTCCTCCCAAGCCACGCACTCGGCGAGCGTGTGTTGCGCCGTGTCCTCCCCGCAATCGACGCAGTGGTGGCACCGAGCGTCCGGCTCCCTGTCTATGCGGCACAGGTACTTGCCGAAGCAGCCGTGCCCCGACAGCACCTGCGTCACCCTAAACGACAGGGAGCCGTGCCTTCTCCCGAGCCAGTCGTCGAGTACTGGCCGGATCGCCTCGACGGTAGCGAGGCCGGCGGCAGGGCGCAGAAGCCTCTGCCGCCATTCCGCCACCAAGACCTGACGGAGCTCGTCTCGGCGCAGCGCGATCTGCCGCTGCACCGGCCTCGAGCCCCGTGCCCGCTCTTCCTCGCGCCATCGATGTAATGACGCGAGTACTTTCGCCTCTAGGTCCCAGGGCGGGGATCCGGCCAGGACGCAAGCCGCCTCGTAGGAAATCGTGCGGTACCCGCGGGCGACTCTGACGGCCATCGCCCTCTGCGGTTTGCGCAGAATGGCGAGAGTGCTGGCCGTCAAGTCCATCGCCCACACAGGGGCCCCATACAGGGCCATGGACCGCACGATTCCCACGTACAACCGCCTACAGGCGGCGCTCGGGCCCCCCAAGTTGGGAAGCAACGTTGAAAGCGCGCCCGCTGCACCCATCAGCTTCGGCGCCAGCCGCCGGAAGTGGGGCCCGAATTCCCATCGGCTGTCGAGCACCAATCCCAGATACTTCATGGTGGACTCGACAGCTATCCGGGCCCCGCTGACCACGATGTGTGATCCCGGCGCCGGCGCACGTCGGGGGCCATGAAACACCATGGCCTCCGACTTGTTTAGGGCCACCTCCAGGCCCAGGCGCCGGATGCGGTTCACCACCTGGACCTAACCCGACCTAACCCGACCTTTTTTTTTTTTTTTTTTTTTGTCGGGGTGGAAAATCCTCACGGATGTCCTCCGCCCTGGGGCGGGCGGAGGGGTCTGTCAGACTCAAACTGACTAAAAACCACCCCGGTGTCTCCTCGCACGTGCGCGCGGGGCCGCGGGAATCCAGATTCTTCCGCAGCCCCACACTAGTGCTGGCCCGGTCTGTCCGGGCCTCGTCTCCTGCACGGGGTAGTGAGGCGTTCGACTACCCCGTGCATCGCCTCAGAGGCGCGCGCCGACACCCGCACGCGCCTCCGCCTCGGGTCCATCGAATAGGGGGCGGGGACTTACCCAAGTCCCTCGCCCCTGGACCCATTCATGGGGGCCGGAAAAGGGCGTTGTCCGCCCTTCTCCTGCGCCCGGTGCGCCTTCTGCGGCCGGGAAAGGGAGTCGAGATCTCCCTCTCCCGTTCCGCAGCCTCCTTCTGCGACATCACGTCCTCGCAGAAGGACACCACCGCGTCCCACGACTCTGCGCTACAGATCGCCTCCTACTTCATTTGCGAGGACACGGCGCTGCTCCTCCTAAGCCACGCACTCGGCGAGCGTGTGTTGCGCCGTGTCCTCCCCGCAATCGACGCAGTGGTGGCACCGACCTAACCCGACCTAACCCGACCTAACCCGACCTTTTTTTTTTTTTTTTTTTTTTTGTCGGGGTGGAAAATCCTCACGGATGTCCTCCGCCCTGGGGCGGGCGGAGGGGTCTGTCAGACTCAAACTGACTAAAAACCACCCCGGTGTCTCCTCGCACGTGCGCGCGGGGCCGCGGGAATCCAGATTCTTCCGCAGCCCCACACTAGTGCTGGCCCGGTATGTCCGGGCCTCGTCTCCTGCACGGGGTAGTGAGGCGTTCGACTACCCCGTGCATCGCCTCAGAGGCGCGCGCCGACACCCGCGCGCGCCTCCGCCTCGGGTCCATCGAATAGGGGGCGGGGACTTCCCCAAGTCCCTCGCCCCTGGACCCATTCATGGGGGCCGGAAAAGGGCGTTGTCCGCCCTTCTCCTGCGCCCGGTGCGCCTTCTGCGGCCGGGGAAGGGAGTCGAGATCTCCCTCTCCCGTTCCGCAGCCTCCTTCTGCGACATCACGTCCTCGCAGAAGGACACCACCGCGTCCCACGACTCTGCGCTACCGACCATCCGCCGCACTACGGCCGGCAGCGACAGATCGCCTCCTACTTCATTTGCGAGGACACGGCGCTGCTCCTCCCAAGCCATGCACTCGGCGAGCGTGTGTTGCGCCGTGTCCTCCCCGCAATCGACGCAGTGGTGGCACCGAGCGTCCGGCTCCCTGTCTATGCGGCACAGGTACTTGCCGAAGCAGCCGTGCCCCGACAGCACCTGCGCCACCCTAAACGACAGGGAGCCGTGCCTTCTCCCGAGCCAGTCGTCGAGTACTGGCCGGATCGCCTCGACGGTAGCGAGGCCGGCGGCAGGGCGCAGAAGCCTTTGCCGCCATTCCGCCACCAAGACCTGACGGAGCTCGTCTCGGCGCAGCGCGATCTGCCGCTGCACCGGCCTCGAGCCCCGTGCCCGCTCTTCCTCGCGCCATCGATGTAATGACGCGAGTACTTTCGCCTCTAGGTCCCAGGGCGGGGATCCGGCCAGGACGCAAGCCGCCTCGTAGGAAATCGTGCGGTACCCGCGGACGACTCTGACGGCCATCGCCCTCTGCGGTTTGCGCAGAATGGCGAGAGTGCTGGCCGTCAAGTCCATTGCCCACACAGGGGCCCCATACAGGGCCATGGACCGCACGATTCCCACGTACAACCGCCTACAGGACCTAACCCGACCTAACCCGACCTAACCCGACCTAACCCTTTTTTTTTTTATTTATTTTTTTTTTTTTGTCGGGGTGGAAAATCCTCACGGATGTCCTCCGCCCTGGTCTGTCAGACTCAAACTGACTAAAAACCACCCCGGTGTTCCCTCGCACACTTGCGTCTGGGGGCAACGGGATCTGATGCGACTTCCGCTGCCCCGGACTAGTGCCGGCCCGCTTGACCTGCGGGCCTCGTCCCGGGGGGGAGTGAGGTGTCAAACTCCCCCCGTTACATCTCAGAGAGGCGCGCGTGGAACACTACGCGCCGCCGTCTCGGGTCCAGTTTGATCGGGGGCGACGGATGTCCCCGAATCCGTCGCCCCTGGACCTGTTTAGGGGGGCCGGAAGAGGGCGTTGTCCGCCCTCTGCCGACGCCCGGTGCGTCTGCTGCGGGATGGGCGGGAGCTCGTCATCTCCCTCTCCCTTTCCGCAGCCTCCTTCTGCGACATGACGGTTTCGCAGAAGGACATCACCGCGTCCCAGGACTCTGCGCTGCCGACCATCGAGCGAACGACGGTCGGCAGCGACAGGTCTCCTCCGACCTCCGTAACGAGCGCACGGCGCGGCTCATCCCACGCGGCGCACTCGGCCAGCGTATGCCGCGCCGTGTCCTCCAGACAGTGGACGCAGTGATGGCACCGGGCGTCCGGCTCCCTGCTTATGCGACACAGGTACTTCCCGAAGCAGCCGTGCCCCGAGAGCACCTGCGTCGCCCGAAACGTCAGGGAGCCGTGCTTCCTCCCGAGCCAGTCATCGAGTACTGGCCGGATCGCCTCGACTGTGTAGGGAGCTCTAGCCTCCCCCGCCATTCCGCCACCATGACCTGTCGGAGCTGAGACCGGTACAGCGTTATCTGTCGCTGCACCAGCCTCTCGCCCCGATGATCGGCCTCCTCGCGCCACTGGTGCAGTGTCGCGAGGGTCTTCGCCTCCAGGTCCCATGGCGGGGATCCGGCCAGTACACAAGCCGCCTCGTAGGAGATCGTGCGATATCCCCGTATGACCCTGACGGCCATCGCCCTCTGCGGTCTGCGCAGAACCGCGATAGTGCGGGCCGTCAGGTCTTTCGCCCAAATCGGGGCTCCGTAAAGGGCCATCGATCGCACGATCCCCACGTACAACCGCCTACAGGCGGTGCTCGGGCCCCCCAGATTGGGAAGCAGCGTTGACAGCGCGCCCGCCGCGCCCATCAACTTGGGCACCAACCGCTGAAAGTGGGGGCCGAAGTCCCAACGGCTGTCGAGCACCAATCCTAAGTACTTCATGGTTGACTCGACAGCGATCCGGACCCCACCGACCACAATGTGTGATCCCAGCGGCGGCGCCCGTCGGGGGCCATGAAAAGCAATGGCCTCCGACTTGTTGAGGGCCACTTCCAGGCCGAGGCGCCGTATGCGGCTCACCACCTGTGAGACCGCAGCCGTAGCCAGCAACGCTGCCTCCCTGTACGAGCTCCCCCGAGCCGTGACCAGCGTGTCGTCCGCATAACACGTCAGGTCCACTCCCGGCGGGAGCTCGCACCGCAAAACCCAGTCGTATCCGATGTTCCACAGGGGTGGGCCCAGAACCGAGCCCTGCGGAACACCGCACGACATCTCGCGACGGCCCGTGCCGTCGCGTCCCATGTAGGTGACACACCGTCCAGACAGATAAGCCCCCACAATGTTGCGGAGGTAGGAAGGCACCCGATGGTATCGCAGGGCCTCCCTAATGCAACCCCAGGGCAGGGTGTTGAACGCATTGGAGATGTCCAAGGACACCGCCAGCACCACCCCACCCTGGGACACCGCTTCCTCCGCCAGGACTCTCACCCTCATGATGGCGTCGATGGTAGAGCGCCCACGCCGGAAGCCAAACTGGCTGTCGTCTAGGTTCGGCCCCTCTGTACACAAGTGGCTGACGAGGCGATCTGCGATGACACGCTCGAGCATCTTGCCCGCCTCGTCCAGCAACACTATGGGCCGATAAGCCGACGACGAATCCGCCGGGCGCCCCGCCTTCCTGAGCAGGACCAGTCGACCAGTCTTCCACCTGCTAGGGAACTGACCCCGCTCAAGGCACGCCGAGAAGAGTCCCCTCAGTGGGGGCTCCAACTCCTTCAGGGCGAGGACTAGAGCGCGACCAGGCACTCCGTCGGGCCCCGGAGCAGTGTTTTTTGCCCGGAGCCGCATCACGGCCGCGCTCATCTCCGCCTGTGTCACCTCTGGGACGGTTTCGCTCTCCTCTTCTTCTTCCGACTCTGCAGCTGTGGGCAGAGCCATCGGCGGTGGCTCGTACTCGGCTGTCTCAGGGAAGAGAGCCGAGACCACTCGCTCCAGAAACTGCGGCTCGAGACCTTCCGTTAGCGGGGGGGCCCAAGGCCGAAGCTTCCCTCGGACCGTGCGGTAAGGGCGCCCCCACGGATCCCCGTCTAGGGTCGCCAACAGCTCCTCTCTGGAGCGCGTCTTCGACTCGCCGATGGCCAGCCACAGAGCCTCCTTCGCCGCGCGGTACACCTCATACAGCGCGGCTTCTTCGTCGGGATCCCGCAGACGTCTCCTCCGACACCGCGTGTACGGGCGTCTGGCGTCTGCACACGCGACGCGCAGCCGCTCGACCTCGACGCACCACCAGTACACGCGGCGCCTTGCGGACAGAGAGGAGACGCGTGGCATGGACGCGTCGCAGATTTGCGTCATCGCATCGCTAAACCACTGCGCCTCCCGTTCGACGTCGACGGGACCGACGGTAGCCGACTCCCGGATCCAGGCTTGGACGATAGTGGCTTCCTCGAGAGCCTCCCTGTCGAGGCGTTTCAGCGCCCAACGCGGGCCGTCTCTTCGGGGGGCCGATTGGCTACGACCTCCAGCGGTCTGGGTGGAGACGTCGAAGCGTATGTATCGGTGATCCGATAGCGTCTCCACCTCCGCTTCCACGTGCCAATCACGAACACGGTGCACGACAGCGGGACTAGCGAACGACACGTCCACAATGGATCCACCCCACTGCCGCACACACGTGTAGGCCGAACCCCGATTTAAGACAGCCAGGCCCGTCGTAACGGCCCACTCCTCTAGCACATCGCCTCTCGGGTCTGTGACCGGGGATCCCCACGCCGCAGACTTGGCGTTCAGATCACCGAGAAGCAAAATGGGCCGAGGATGAGACCGGCCGACGACGGCTCCCAACTCGACAAGGAAACTCTCGAAGTCGGCGAGACTCCTGTTGGGCGAAAAGTATGCCCCGATCGTGACGATCCCGTTCACAAGGGCGGCAACCCAACCGTGACCCCGGGATACGTCGACAAGAGTCGCGCCGATGATGGCCACCAGGCCGTCCAGATCCCCTGCCCAGTTATCCCGGGCGGACCTAACCCGACCTAACCCGACCCAGTCATCAGTCGTCTCCTGGCCGCAACACACGTATGCGACTCTCCACTAGCCTCTTGTACTTAGACATTTTCGAAAATAACATAGAAAAAAAATAGTGTTTTATCTCAGAGCCTAGATCTAATATTGTGATAGTAACCAGTTCTTTAGTGACGTGTAGTGCGCCGACGTAGACTCCTTCTTATCATCACCTCTTGAAGCGAGTCTCCAGGTGCTGTTCTAGGCAGTTCGGCAGACGTAGCTGGGTCGCTACTTGCGCTCTGTGAACATACCGGCGTAACGACTATACCGCCTACCTACACACAAACATTTCAAATTTTTTTCGAAATCTTATCGTTCTACCTGGCAACGTACCTGGAATATAGTGGACAACAGTGCTCGCCTTCCGTCCGTGTGTTCTGGTCGGCGCTCAGGGAGCCGGAGCCCGTGTAGTGGGTTCGAGTCCGGGTCAAGGAAATTTCCATCAACAAAAACTGTTTTTCGAATAAAAGTCTAGAAAGTTCTTCGCGACCCACCCTCTTTTGTTGCGGGAATCGGTAGCCGGCGCTGAGACGCGTCTCTGGACACCCCACACGGGTGTCTAGCTCACAAAAAATTTGCCCACCCACCCACCTTGTGGTCTGTAGGAAAGGTAGACTGGGTTTTTGGCGAAAAACTTTTGTTCGGAAATTTGTCTGCAATCACGAGCTTGGCACGTAGAGGCACCCTGATCTTGCTCTTGGGCTCTTCTGACATCGGATTCTTTGGCGGGGGGAAAACGAACGTATAAATAGCGATCGACTGTATTTGAAATTTTTGGGTATAGAAAAATGTACCGCACCCCATCCAGTACCGTGACAGCACGGGGCCCCAGTAGCTCGCCGCGATCGTCGGAGAGAGTGCGGCCTTCGCCAACTGACGCGAAGAGGAGAATCTCATTCGCAGATGACGATCCTTCTGCCTCCCAAGATGGCCCTGCTACTCCGGGGACGCGCCGTGCTCCTGTGCACGCCTTGGAACCGCTCAAGAGGCCTACCATCGAGTTTCCCAGTCGCACTGCGGAAGCGAGAGCCTGCCTGAACAAGGCGAAACTTAATTTAGGCAACTCTCGCAACCTCAAGGCCGAAATAAAGACTGCGGTGCTCGAGGCTATTGACAGGCTTTTTGAGCTGGTCAAGGAGTCGGAGCGTTGCAGGGCTCCTTCCGCACCCACAGCCGCACCGGTGCCCGAGCCCGCCACTGACAGTCCTCGACCAAATCCCAACGAGGTCCTTGCCAGCCAGTCTGAGCTCATTAACACCATGAGGGAGCACATCTCGGAGTTGAGGGACAACTCCGAGAAACTGGAAAGACTCCGAGACAGTCTGGCCGGAAAGGAAAGTGTGGAGGGGAAGACCTACGCGAGTGTAGCGTCTGAGAGCAAATGCCACAGCGGGGCACAGACCCTGGAGCGAACAACGCTGCACTCCGTGGTCATCTCTTCGACACAAGAGTTGGAAACAGGGGAAGAAGTTCTTGAGAGGGTCAGAAAAGCGGTGGACGCGAAGGAGGGCTGGGTGCGCATCGAAAGGGTCAGGAAGGCAAAAGACAGAAAGATCATCATGGGGTGCGCAACACGGGAGGAGAGACGCAAGGTAAAGGAGCGGTTGGAGAAGGCCGGAGGAAACCTCGTTGTCGAGGAGGTAAAAAATCGGGACCCGCTTCTGATTCTGAGGGACGTAATGAAGATTCACAGTGACGAAGATGTCATAAAAGCCCTGAGGAATCAGAACAGGGAGATCTTTCATGGCCTCGGCGACGAGGATCAAAGGACCACCGTAAAGTACCGCAGGAAGACCCGAAACCCGCACACGAACCACATTGTGCTCAGTGTGTCCCCAATGATCTGGAGGCGGGCAATCGATGCGGAAAAGCTCCGCATCGACCTCCAGAGGGTGCGCGTTGAAGATCAGACGCCACTGGTGCAGTGTACCCGCTGCTTGGGGTACGGTCACGGCAGGCGCCTCTGTAAGGAGCCAGCTGACTTGTGTAGTCATTGCGGCGGCCCGCACTTGAGGTCGGAATGTGCCGACTGGCTTGCGGGTGCTCCGCCCAAGTGCCAGAACTGCACGAGAGCCAAGCTCGGAGACGCTGACCATAACACCTTTAGCCTCGATTGCCCGGCACGCCGTAAGTGGGATGAAATCGCAAGATCGACAGTTGCTTACTGCTAAGGGCACCCAAGGCAACCCAAGCCCGTACAAGATAATACAGGCTAACCTCCAGAGGAAAAGACTTGCGACTAACGAGCTTCTTATGGAAGCCGTAAATCGCGGAGTCGCCGTTGCTCTCCTCCAAGAACCTTATGTAGGTGGTGCAAAGGCTATGAGGAACCACAGAGGCGTTCGGATCTTCCAGAGCACTGGTACCGGAGATGGGACTGTAAAGGCCGCAATAGCGGTATTTGACAAAGACCTTATAGTCATGCAATACCCGCAACTGTGTGTGAGTGGGCAGGGCACATTGCTCGCAGAACGGATGGCCGATGGGGCCGAAAAGTTCTGGAGTGGCGACCGCGAACCGGAAGACGCTGCGTTGGAAGGCCTCCCACTAGGTGGACCGATGACCTCGTAAAGGTTGCAGGGATCCGCTGGATGCGAGACGCACGGGACCGGTCAATGTGGCGACACTTGGGGGAGGCCTATGTCCAGCAGTGGACGTCTTTCGGCTGAAATGATGATGATGATGATGACCCGCAACTCACAACGAACAATATCACTGTGGTGGGAATCCGAACTAGTGCCTGGAGGATCACGATGGTCTCCTTTTACTTTGAGCCGGACCAGCCTATTGGACCATACTTGGAGCATCTCAAACGCGTCGAGGAAGAAGTAGGTTCCAGAATGTGGATTGTTGGAGGAGACGCAAATGCCAAGAGTACCTGGTGGGGAAGCTTGTCCATCGATCGTAGGGGTGAGGAAGTGTCCGGATTTCTCGACGAGCTGAGTCTCAACATACTCAACAGAGGGGAAATTCCGACCTTCGACACGACCCGAGGGGATACGCTACTGCAGCCACGTCGATATCACAGCATGTTCGACGGATATCCTGGACCTGGTGGACGACTGGAGGGTAGACGAGGGCCTCACGAGCTCGGATCACAACGGCATTGTTTTCAATATAAAATTAAAAAGATCAAAAGGCATACAAATAAATAGAACCACTAGAATTTTTAACACTAAAAAAGCAAATTGGTCCGAGTTTCGTGAGAGACTCGGCCAATTAATGCAGCAGAACAAAATTAATAAAATAGAAATAGATAAATTAAATACAGACGACCAACTTAACACAATTACCAACTTATACACTAACGTAATAAAAGACGCATGCGCTTCATCAATGCCTAAAAAGAAGATTAGTGAAGTGCTTACCTTGCCGTGGTGGTCCGAGAAACTCGAGGGGATGAAGAAAGAGGTCGCCACCAGAAAACGCAGAGTAAGGTGTGCTGCACCGGCCCGAAGATCGAAGGTCGTAGACGAGTACCTGAAACTGAAAGTCGAGTATGAGACAGAGGCAGCCAAGGACGAAATCCAGAGCTGGAAGAACTTCTGCACAAGACAGGACAGAGAAGGGGTTTGGGAAGGGATCTACCGGGTAATAGGAAGGACCAAGGGAAGAGGGGAGGACCAGCCTCTGGTGAAGGACGGGGAGGTACTGGACACAAAAGGTTCAGTTGAGCTACTGGCAAATACATTCTACCCAGAGGACCATCCGGGCACTGACAGCACCTGCCACCGCCTTATCAGAGAAAAGGCCGAGGTTGTGAATGCTGGAGAGCAAGATGACTCATGCGATCCACCATTCACGATGGCCGAGCTGATGGCAGCGTGTGAGTCCTTCAATGCCAAAAAAGCTCCAGGATCTGACGGCTTCACTGCCGATATCTGTTGCCAAGCTATTAGAGTCGCACCCGAGGTGGCCTTGGCTCTCCTAAATGGCTGCCTGAGATGTTACCTCTTCCCTGAAGTCTGGAAGGAGGCGACCGTAATTGTTCTGAAGAAACCAGGTAAAACCGACTACAGCATTCCAAAGGCGTACAGACCAATCGGACTTTTACCAATTTTGGGTAAAATATACGAGAAGATGTTGGTAGCTCGCCTCAAGTTTCATCTGATTCCGAGGATGAGTACTCGCCAGTACGGATTCATGCCCCAGAGGAGCACCGAGGACTCCCTCTATGCTCTAATGAAACATATACGCGGCAAGCTGGAACTAAAGAAAATAGTAGTCTTAGTATCATTGGACATAGAGGGAGCCTTCGACAGTGCCTGGTGGCCGGCCATAAAGGTCCGTCTGGCTGAGGAAAAGTGCCCTACCGGCTTGAGGAGGGTCATCAGCAGCTATCTCAAAAACCGAAAGGTCAGGGTCAGGTACGCAGGTGAAGAGTTCTGCAAGGCCACAAGCAAGGGCTGTGTCCAGGGTTCTATAGGGGGACCAATATTGTGGAACCTTCTACTGGACCCGCTTCTAAAGAGCCTGGAAGCTGGGGAGAACTATTGTCAGGCCTTTGCAGACGACGTGGTGCTGATTTTCGATGGTGATACATCGTTGGAGATCGAGGGACGTGCCAATGCCGCTCTCGGGCATGTCCAGGCGTGGGGGGTTCAAAACAAACTAAAATTTGCCCCGCAGAAAACCAATGCAATGGTTATCACTCGCAAGATTAAATACGACACCCCACGCCTGAGCATGGGTGGGATCGGCATTGCCATGTCCAATGAGATCAAAATCCTGGGTGTCACCATCGACAAACAGCTGACCTTCAACACACACGTCGCAAACGTGTGCAGAAAGGCAATAGGTATCCACAAGCAACTAACCAGGGCTGCAAAGACCAGCTGGAGGCTTCACCCTGAAGTCATAAGAATAATATATTTGGCCACCGTGGAGCCAGTCATCCTGTACGCCGCCAGCGTATGGGCCCCGGCTGTCGGAAAGCTGGGGGTCAAGAAGCAGTTGGGTGCAGTCCAGCGCGGTATTGCGCAGAAGCTGTGCAAGGCTTATCGAACAGTCTCCTTAAACTCCGCGCTGGTGCTGGCTGGGATATTGCCTCTTGACTTACGTGTCCGCGAAGCGGCATCGTTATATGAGGCCAGGAGAGGGATACCTCAGCTAGCGCTTGGTGACCGGAGGGTCGAGCAGACTGCCTCGGCAATGGAGGCTCCACACCCTGCGGAGCGCGCTGAGCTAGAACTCGTAAGCCTGGTAAACCAAGAGCAACTCGACGTTGCTAAGAACGAACTTGAAGTTCGTATCTTTACGGACGGGAGCAAGATTGGGGGCAAGGTTGGAGCGGCACTGTCCGTGTGGAACGGTGACGCCGAAACCAAAGCTCTCAAGCTTGCTCTCCCACATTACTCCACCGTCTACCAGGCTGAGCTTCTGGCGATATGCGTCGCAACCAGGGAAATCTTGAAGCACAGTGCGCAAACGTTTGGAATTTTCAGTGACTCCATGGCGGCTCTCCAAACCATCCAAAACTACAACCGGCACCACCCCCTGGCAGTGGAGGCAAGGGCAAACCTTAGGTCCATAACTACCCAAAACAGGGCTGTCACCTTGTTTTGGATCAAAGCCCATGCAGGGTTGGATGGAAACGAGAGAGCTGATGAACTAGCCAAAGGAGCCGCTGAAGGCTCCAAACGAAAACCTGACTACGACTTAGTTCCGGTTTCATACGTCAAGCGATGCATTCGTACGGCAACGCTTGACGAGTGGAACCTTAGATACTGCTCCGGAGAAACTGCGTCTGTGACTAAACTGTTTTTTCCGGACGCTGTAGCGGCCTACAGGATAATCAGGAAGTGCATAGTAAACAGCGTTACTACCCAAATTATGACGGGGCACGGTGGGTTCTCGGAATACTTGTATCGCTTCAAGTGTAAGGGAAACCCATCGTGCATCTGCGACCCTGAAATTGCTGAAACGGTGCCACATATATTATTCAATTGCCCCGTCTTTGACAGAGATAGACTTGAGGCCGAGCACATACTCGACACCAAACTTGATGCAAGAAATGTGTGGCAAATAATGGCGGGAAAGAAGAGAGAGTTGTTTTTAAAATATTGCGTGAAGATATGTGAAAAGGTGATAAAGAGGAATAAAAGTGCATAAGCAAAAAATGTGTACATAATATTATAAGAATATTATACGTAAAGTCTTATAAGCATAAAAAGCTGATTAATATATAAGTTGCCCATATAGTATAAATCATGAGAAACAGGTTTTTTAAATAAGAATAGTAATAATGTATAAGTATGAAGAATATCTATGTATACTGTAGTATTAAGAAATAGAAATAAGAATAAGTATAAAAGAACAGCTGTACAAGAAAAATGAGAAATTGTGTCCATGTGTTTATTTCCCCATAATAAAAATAAATAAGAAATAGAGAAAAGAATAGAAAACAAGTAGAAGGGCGTACTACCCTTAAGGAAAGAAAAACGAAAGAATGCAAGATAAAGTATGCAGAATGCAAGTAGGAGAGAAAAAACTGACAGAACTGGAATTAAAGCGTAGACTAGCATAGGCTCCGATAATGTTGGAGGTAGAAGTATAAAAAAAAAAAAAAAAAGACCTAACCCGACCTTTTTTTTTTTTTTTTTTTTGTCGGGGTGGAAAATCCTCACGGATGTCCTCCGCCCTGGGGCGGGCGGAGGGGTCTGTCAGACTCAAACTGACTAAAAACCACCCCGGTGTCTCCTCGCACGTGCGCGCGGGGCCGCGGGAATCCAGATTCTTCCGCAGCCCCACACTAGTGCTGGCCCGGTCTGTCCGGGCCTCGTCTCCTGCACGGGGTAGTGAGGCGTTCGACTACCCCGTGCATCGCCTCAGAGGCGCGCGCCGACACCCGCGCGCGCCTCCGCCTCGGGTCCATCGAATAGGGGGCGGGGACTTCCCCAAGTCCCTCGCCCCTGGACCCATTCATGGGGGCCGGAAAAGGGCGTTGTCCGCCCTTCTCCTGCGCCCGGTGCGCCTTCTGCGGCCGGGAAAGGGAGTCGAGATCTCCCTCTCCCGTTCCGCAGCCTCCTTCTGCAGATCAGATCGCCTCCTAGACCTGACCCGACCTAACCCGACCTAACCCGACCTTTTTTTTTTTTTTTTTTTTTTTTTTTTTTTTTTTTTTTTTTTGTCGGGGTGGAAAATCCTCACGGATGTCCTCCGCCCTGGGGCGGGCGGAGGGGTCTGTCAGACTCAAACTGACTAAAAACCACCCCGGTGTTCCCTCGCACACTTGCGTCGGGGGGCAACGGGATCTGTTGCGACTTCCGCTGCCCCGGACTAGTGCCAGCCCGCTTGACCTGCGGGCCTCGTCCCGTGGGGGAGTGAGGTGTCAAACTCCCCCCGTTACGTCTGAGAGAGGCGCGCGTGGAACACTACGCGCCGCCGTCTCGGGTCCAGTGTGATCGGGGGCGACGGATGTCCCCGAATCCGTCGCCCCTGGACCTGTTTAGGGGGGCCGGAAGAGGGCGTTGTCCGCCCTCTGCCGACGCCCGGTGCGTCTGCTGCGGGATGGGCGGGAGCTCGTCATCTCCCTCTCCCTTTCCGCAGCCTCCTTCTGCGACATGACGGTTTCGCAGAAGGACATCACTGCGTCCCAGGACTCTGCGCTGCCGACCATCGAGCGAACGACGGTCGGCAGCGACAGGTCTCCTCCGACCTCCGTAACGAGCGCACGGCGCGGCTCATCCCACGCGGCGCACTCGGCCAGCGTATGCCGCGCCGTGTCCTCCAGGCAGTGGACGCAGTGATGGCACCGGGCGTCCAGCTCCCTGCTTATGCGACACAGGTACTTCCCGAAGCAGCCATGCCCCGAGAGCACCTGCGTCGCCCGAAACGTCAGGGAGCCGTGCTTCCTCCCGAGCCAGTCGTCGAGTACTGGCCGGATCGCCTCGACTGTGTCGAGGCCGGCGGTAGGGAGCTCTAGCCTCCCCCGCCATTCCGCCACCATGACCTGTCGGAGCTGAGACCGGTACAGCGTTATCTGTCGTTGCACCAGCCTCTCGCCCCGATGATCGGCCTCCTCGCGCCACTGGTGCAGTGTCGCGAGGGTCTTCGCCTCCAGGTCCCACGGCGGGGATCCGGCCAGTACACAAGCCGCCTCGTAGGAGATCGTGCGATATCCCCGTATGACCCTGACGGCCATCGCCCTCTGCGGTCTGCGCAGAACCGCGATAGTGCGGGCCGTCAGGTCTTTCGCCCAAATCGGGGCTCCGTAAAGGGCCATCGATCGCACGATCCCCACGTACAACCGCCTACAGGCGGTGCTCGGGCCCCCCAGATTGGGAAGCAGCGTTGACAGCGCGCCCGCCGCGCCCATCAACTTGGGCACCAACCGCTGAAAGTGGGGGCCGAAGTCCCAACGGCTGTCGAGCACCAATCCTAAGTACTTCATGGTTGACTCGACAGCGATCCGGACCCCACCGACCACAATGTGTGATCCCAGCGGCGGCGCCCGTCGGGGGCCATGAAAAGCAATGGCCTCCGACTTGTTGAGGGCCACTTCTAGGCCGAGGCGTCGTATGCGGCTCACCACCTGTGAGACCGCAGCCGTAGCCAGCAACGCTGCCTCCCTGTACGAGCTCCCCCGAGCCGTGACCAGCGTGTCGTCCGCATAACACGTCAGGTCCACTCCCGGCGGGAGCTCGCACCGCAAAACCCAGTCGTATCCGATGTTCCACAGGGGTGGGCCCAGAACCGAACCCTGCGGAACACCGCACGACATCTCGCGACGGCCCGTGCCGTCGCGTCCCATGTAGGTGACACACCGTCCGGACAGATAAGCCCCCACAATGTTGCGGAGGTAGGAAGGCACCCGATGGTATCGCAGGGCCTCCCTAATGCAACCCCAGGGCAGGGTGTTGAACGCGTTGGAGATGTCCAAGGACACCGCCAGCACCACCCCACCCTGGGACACCGCTTCCTCCGCCAGGACTCTCACCCTCATGATGGCGTCGATGGTAGAGCGCCCACGCCGGAAGCCAAACTGGCTGTCGTCTAGGTTCGGCCCCTCTGTACACAAGTGGCTGACGAGGCGATCTGCGATGACACGCTCGAGCATCTTGCCCGCCTCGTCCAGCAACACTATGGGCCGATAAGCCGACGACGAATCCGCCGGGCGCCCCGCCTTCCTGAGCAGGACCAGTCGACCAGTCTTCCACCTGCTAGGGAACTGACCCCGCTCAAGGCACGCCGAGAAGAGTCCCCTCAGTGGGGGCTCCAACTCCTTCAGGGCGAGGACTAGAGCGCGACCAGGCACTCCGTCGGGCCCCGGAGCAGTGTTTTTTGCTCGGAGCCGCATCACGGCCGCGCTCATCTCCGCCTGTGTCACCTCTGGGACGGTTTCGCTCTCCTCTTCTTCTTCCGACTCTGCAGCTGTGGGCAGAGCCATCGGCGGTGGCTCGTACTCGGCTGTCTCAGGGAAGAGAGCCGAGACCACTCGCTCCAGAAACTGCGGCTCGAGACCTTCCGTTAGCGGGGGGGCCCAAGGCCGAAGCTTCCCTCGGACCGTGCGGTAAGGGCGCCCCCACGGATCCCCGTCTAGGGTCGCCAACAGCTCCTCTCTGGAGTGCGTCTTCGACTCGCCGATGGCCAGCCACAGAGCCTCCTTCGCCGCGCGGTACACCTCATACAGCGCGGCTTCTTCGTCGGGATCCAGCAGGCGTCTCCTCCGACACCGCGTGTACGGGCGTCTGGCGTCTGCACACGCGACGCGCAGCCGCTCGACCTCGACGCACCACCAGTACACGCGGCGCCTTGCGGACAGAGAGGAGACGCGTGGCATGGACGCGTCGCAGATTTGCGTCATCGCGTCGCTAAACCACTGCGCCTCCCGTTCGACGTCGACGGGACCGACGGTAGCCGACTCCCGGATCCAGGCTTGGACGATAGTGGCTTCCTCGAGAGCCTCCCTGTCGAGGCGTTTCAGCGCCCAACGCGGGCCGTCTCTTCGGGGGGCCGATTGGCTACGACCTCCAGCGGTCTGGGTAGAGACGTCGAAGCGTATGTATCGGTGATCCGATAGCGTCTCCACCTCCGCTTCCACGTGCCAATCACGAACACGGTGCACGACAGCGGGACTAGCGAACGACACGTCCACAATAGATCCACCCCGCTGCCGCACACACGTGTAGGCCGAACCCCGATTTAAGACAGCCAGGCCCGTCGTAACGGCCCACTCCCCTAGCACATCGCCTCTCGGGTCTGTGACCGGGGATCCCCACGCCGCAGACTTGGCGTTCAGATCACCGAGAAGCAAAATGGGCCGAGGATGAGACCGGCCGACGACGGCTCCCAACTCGACAAGGAAACTCTCGAATTCGGCGAGACTCCTGTTGGGCGAAAAGTATGCCCCGATCGTGACGATCCCGTTCACAAGGGCGGCAACCCAACCGTGACCCCGGGATACGTCGACAAGAGTCGCGCCGATGATGGCCACCAGGCCGTCCAGATCCCCTGCCCAGTTATCCCGGGCGGGGACAAAATACGGCTCAGCGACCACCGCCACATTTATCGACCACTCCGCCATGCTCAGGACCAAGAGGACCTAACCCGACCTAACCCGACCTTTTTTTTTTTTTTTTTTTTGTCGGGGTGGAAAATCCTCACGGATGTCCTCCGCCTGGGGCGGGCGGAGGGGTCTGTCAGACTCAAACTGACTAAAAACCACCCCGGTGTCTCCTCGCACGTGCGCGCGGGGCCGCGGGAATCCAGATTCTTCCGCAGCCCCACACTAGTGCTGGCCCGGTCTGTCCGGGCCTCGTCTCCTGCACGGGGTAGTGAGGCGTTCGACTACCCCGTGCATCGCCTCAGAGGCGCGCGCACACTTGCGTCGGGGGGCAACGGGATCTGATGCGACTTCCGCTGCCCCGGACTAGTGCCGGCCCGCTTGACCTGCGGGCCTCGTCCCGGGGGGGAGTGAGGTGTCAAACTCCCCCCGTTACGTCTGAGAGCCAAGCCGACTCGTAGGAGACTGTACGATACCCCCTGATAGACCTGACGGCCATCGCCCTCTGCGGTTTTCGCAGTATCGTGATGCTGCCGGCCGTCAGGTCAGAGGCCCACACCGGGGCCCCGTACAGGGCTATGGATCGCAAGACCCCTAGGTACAATCTCCTACAGGCGGTGCTCGGGCCCCCCAGATTGGGAAGCAGCGTTGCGAGCGCGCCCGCCGCGCCCATCAACTTGGGCACCAGCCGCCGCAAGTGGGGGCCGAAGTCCCAACGGCCGTCGAGCACCAATCCCAGACACTTCATGGTGGACTCGACAGCAATTGGGGTACCCCCGACCACAATATGTGATCCCGGCGGCGGCGCCCGCCGGGGGCCATGAAAGACCATGGCCTCCGACTTGTTGAGGGCCACCTCCAGGCCCAGGCGCCGTATGCGGCTCACAACCTGCGAGACCGCAACTGTCGCTAGCACTGCCTCCCTGTACGAGCTCCCCCGGGCCGTGACCAGCGTGTCGTCGGCGTAACACACCAGGGCCACCCCCGGTTGGAGCTCGCCTCTCAGCACCCAGTCGTACCCGATGTTCCACAGGGGAGGGCCAACGACCGAACCCTGTGGGCACCGCACGACATGTCGCGCCGGCCTCCGCCGTTGCGTCCCCTGTAGGTGACACACCTATCCGCTAAATAAGCCCCAACGATGCGACGGAGGTACGGGGGCACCCTGTGGTAGCACAGAGCCTCCCGAATGCAGCTCCAGGGCAGGGTGTTGAAAGCGTTGGAGATGTCCAAGGACACCGCCAATATCACCCCACCCCGGGACACCGCTTTCTCCGCCAGGACTCTTACCCGCATTATGGCGTCCACAGTGGAGCGCCCATGCCGAAAGCCGAACTGGCTATCGTCCAGATCCGGCCCCTCTCTGTACAAGTGGCCAGCGAGGCGGGCAGCAATGATCCGTTCGAAAAGCTTACCCACCTCGTCCAGCAGCACTATGGGCCGGTATGCGGACGGCGAGTCCGCTGGGCGCCTTCCTGAGCAGGACCAAACGACCCGTTTTCCACTGACTAGGGAATTGGCCCTGCTCAAGACAAGCTGAGTCTGCGGCTGTGGGCAAAGCCATCGGCGGCGGTACATTCTCTTCCCTAGCAGGAAAGAGAGTTGCGACCACTTCCTCAAGCAGCTGAGGCTGCAGACTCTCAGTGAGTGGGGGCGCCCAGGCACGAAGTTTCCCTCGGACCGCACGATAAGGGCGCCCCCATGGATTCGCGTCCAGGGTCGACAACATCTCTTCCCTGGCTCGAGTCTTCGCCTCGCCGATGGCCAGCCACAGAGCCTCCTTCGTCGCGCGGTACACCTCATACAGCGCGGCCTCTTCTTCCGGAACCCGACGACGTCTCCTCCAGTATCGGGTGTACTGGCGTCTCACCTCCACGCACGCCATTATTACAGGAGTGGCTAAAGGAGAGAGCGGTTTAATTCCCCGCATACCTGTTATTCCAAATAACTTGCCATTTCTTGCCTTTTTTGTCTTTTCTTTTCATTTTTTCGCCGTAAGGTAGACTGTAGCCGATCTCATTAATTTATGTACAACACCTAATCTGTACCTACTTTCATAGCAAATAAATTCTGATTCTGATTCTGATTCAATTTAAGTAGTTGTAATTTTCCTTAAAATTGGCTTTTACAATGACGGTCAACAAATTCCTAGGAAAAACCTTAAAAGTGGCAGGCATTCATTTGGGCGCTTCATGCTTCTCACACGGTCATTAAACATTTAATCTTTTAATGTTGTAAATAAAATGGTATTAGAATAAATAAAGAAATAGCGCCCAACAAGGCGTTTGATTGTTCACTTTGAAAAAACAGTCGTATGGCACCATAATGTCCCAGTTTTTAAGCCATATCGTCGCCTCAACGCCTTTTAATTTTGTTTCAGACCTCTGCCACCCAGAATTACAGCGCCCAAAAAGACGCCTTTTGTAGTTATCACCCACATTATAACATTTTGATCAGGCCTTCAGTTCTCACACATAACATCCCGCCTGTAATCCCCGAAGGGTTAGGCACAGGTGTGTACTTAATCGTACACCCACATTTCACCAGTTATGTTGAAGAGTCTCATGTAATAGGGGGCGAGCTTATTGCCATCAATCGGGCACAAATGCAGACTCCGTAGCTGCTACTGAGAAATTCCTGATAGAATAACCAAACAATAACAACAATAAAAACAAATATTTGTATAGGATACTACAACTGAAAGTGCAAAACAAAAAATCTTTTTTAAAAAATAAACATAAAAAAGTGAAAAATAACTTTAGCTTCAGAATTCGGTGACAAAAAAAAACTAAATTAAACAAACAAAAGTCACCGACTTCTGAAGCTAAAGTTATTTTTCACTTTTTTGTGCTTATGAAGTCAGTTTTATTTTTTGCAAATTTTTTTTTTTTTAATTATTATTGACGTCTGTACTTTTGTTTACCTATGTTCTACAAAATAAAAATATTTGAATTGTTTGAGCCGAACGCATCTATCACATGAGTAAGTAAACGGAACAGATTTCTTTAAGCTTTCTTGAAGCTTCTAAAGAACGTTCAAAATTGTTACCTATTTTGGTAGGGTTGTCACAATATGTTAAGACAAATTAAACAAAACATTTGTTATATAGTTTTATTATTGAGTATGATACAGTCCAGTGGCGAAGGGTGAAAACTCAGTCAGGGGAACCCGAAGAAAAAAAATGATAATTACCTTTTTTTTTTGTTTTTTATCTCTGTTTACTTTGACCTTATTTTCGTTATCAGTGACCCCGAAAACCATGAAAATGATACCCATGATGAAAAAAACAAAATAAAAAATGTTGTTGCCGTCGAATTTTCATTTTGACCTCATTTTTGTTATCAGCGACCCCGAAAACCACGAAAATGACACCCATGACGACAAAACCGAAAATTTTCGTCGGCGCCATCTTGGATTTTCATTTTGACCTCAGTTTCGTTATAAGCGACCCTAAAAACCACGAAAATGACACCTATGACACGAAACCGGAACATTTTCGTCGGCGCCATCTTGGATTTTCATTTTGACCTAATTTTAGTTATCAGCGACCCCAAAAACCATGAAAATGACACCAATGAAGAAAAAACCGAAAATTTTCGTCGCCGCCATCTTGAATTTTCATTTTGACCTAATTTTAGTTATCAGCGACCCCAAATACCACGAAAATGACACCCATGACAAGAAAGCCGAAAATATAGTGAAGCATAAAATGCAGGGGGAGTATAATAAAAAAATGTAAATAAGTCAACAAAATAAAAAAACTAGTTGGTACCAAATACGATATAGACCATTACTCATTCTATCTTGTTCTCCCATACATACTTTCTTTTTCTGTCCTTGTCGTAACTTGATAATCTTCGGCTTACCGCCCCTCCTTAACTCCCTAGTTACGAGGGAACATAGAAACAGACATTACATACATACAGGTCAAACACATAACCCTCCTTTTGGGCTTTGCCGCAGTCGGGTAAAAACACACCGAGTAGTATCCTCTTCTTATTAAAAAAAAGGATCATACAATAAAATATAGGTAGGTACTTACTTGAAAAAGTAATAGTCAAATATTTACTTACCTATTGTACTCCTTGGGATAGTTAAAGTATGATAAATTTTTGTTTTTTCTACTATTATTCATACACACAATACAATAAACAAACATTTTAATTTTAATATTCAAACTTGCAACCAATCTTGCAACTGACAAAACAAACAACGTGCCCCTTGGTTGCCATGGCACCGTGCCCGTGCTGACCCTGAGATTGTCCACTGGCTGTGCCAGCGTAAACCGGTTTTTTCCAGTCTCGCCGCGTACGCGACAAGCGGCCAGTGGTCACACACACATGCCCCGCGTGCTTGTAGTAGTGCAACCGATTTGCGCGGTTGTATGAAGCTTTAACTCTGTTCCGTTTTCCTACTCATGTGCATCTATCACGGAAGAATATATTTATGGACGTAAGACAAGGCAATATGGTCGAAAGAAAAAAGCTTTCCTTCGGGGTAAAATAAAAAAAAAATTGGGTCGAACGCGTCTGTCAAGTGTCAATGTCAAGTGTAAAGTCAATTTTAAAATTTGGCGGTGTTTTGACTGTTACGCGAACGAAAGATTTTCAACACCGCTGGATATGAAGCGGGAGTTTTAATTAATAATTATTGAACAACCCTTGTGATATATGTGACGTGACGGAACCGTTACAATAATTGTTTAAGTTGTGGGCAGTTGAGCTGGCGATTTCCCAGTAGTCAGGTCGTCTTCGTTCAATGAGATATATTAGAAGTTTTGTAGTGCTTTAAATTTGTTAGAATGGAAAGAACCCCAGTGAAGGGCGGGTAGAAGACTTTGAGCACCATCAAAGAGTGGATCAACACAACACATGGCTGCAAATGTCAAGGTTGTTGTGAGAGTCCGGCCTCTAAACGAGAAGGAAATAGAAATGAATACACGCATCGTGGTAGACGTTGTGGACGATAAGACGCTGGTGTTCGACCCTAAAGAAGAGATCCGTCCTTTTTTCTACCAAGGAGTCCAACACAAGAACTTTTTAAAGCGCCCCAATAAAGAGTTGAAGTTTGTGTTAGATAATGTTTGTGGGCTGAATGCAACCAACAAGGATGTGTTCGAGACTACCACGAAGGATATAGTGGCTGCTTTGATGGAGGGCTACAACTGTTCAGTGTCTGTTTATGGGGCTACTGGTGCAGGGAAGACTTTTACAATGATTGGTAACAAAGAGCACCCGGGCATCACATATTTGACTATGGAACACCTATTTTACACAATGAACTCTTTTAAAAAGGAAAGGGAGTTTGATATTGGAGTTTCTTACATTGAAGTAAGTAGTTTTCATCATGGTATAATAATATACTTCGCCTTGTATTCTCTTCCTACGATGGCCCAAGACTATGTCACAATAAGTGTTACCATTGATTGTTCTTTTCAGTAAATTTAGGGACTCTCATTTAGTGAATGAAAATAAAATAAATAACTATCTAGCTTAACTATTTAGTAACTCGTGTGATTCATCTATATAGTTTTAAATTAATTTAAATATTGAATTATTAGTTCATAATTGCTTTGTTAAGTTATAAAATACATTTTGCTGGGGTAATTCAATCACACCGTGGCAGCACATCAACAGCATCGCAACTGATGACGTATTCTTGGGCCAATCATATGACCCAGCTGTCATGGGAAGAGAATACCAGGCAAAGTATATTAATCGGTAATTTTAGACATACGGGACACCTGCTGATGGGGCGGAGGGGGAGAGGAGTACCCCCGCCCTGTAGTTTCGGTCGGAGTTACCATTTTTTTTTTTGTTAAATTGTAACCTTACTTTTTCTGTCCCTATTTTTCAGGGAGGAAAGGGTAGGGGAGTGAGAACCAGTACTTCTGCCTTATCTCCGGCGCTGCGGGAATAGCAGCCCCTTCGCCTTTGCGTAACAAAGTCACAGGCGATCACGCTCCCCTCCGCACCTTCGGCTCGGTCACTACGGGTCGCGCGATGCCTGCGCCTTTGTCACGGCAGGCTGGGGCTGCCCTCCCTCCGCGCCTCTGGGCTCAAAAAAACACTCTCGGGGTAGGACATACCAAGACCACGGCGTGTCGGGGGTGACAAATTCGGTTCTGAATTCAAGTTCATTGTAAGGCCACGTTTACTTTTAAATTACACGCACATTTGACCAATTCTATAGTGTCAGTTTTTTTTTTGTAATAGCATTGTGTGCTTTGCTCACTGCACATTCCACACGTACGTTATATTCTATGCCAATAGTCGTGTGGTGTGAACCAAAATAGTCTGTGGTGTGCAATATCGTCGTTTTCAATACAATGCCATCAATAATTCTACAATTAATATCTCCGAAACCATTCATTTCCGATGGTTGAAATTTGGCAAATCGTTTTATTATATTAGTAGGAACCTACAATAAAAATTACAACATCCTAGGTTAATGTACAGATATAAGTGACTAGCCGTAATTTGTATGTAGAAGTACTGTAACATAAAACTTTTAATCTTTTAAGTTTTTCTATGATATAACTTTGATTCAGGGTTAGAGAAAGCAGAAGAATTCTATTTTCTGCGCATACTTAACATGTTAAATAATAATTGTCTTCTTTTTTTAAATTTTATTATTTCTGCCACTGCCCACTCACCCATAAACATGCATATGTTTCAAATTGCAGGTGTACAATGAAAATGTATATGATTTACTGAAACCATCAAGCACCCCACTACAACTGCGAGAAGACTCAAAATACGGTGTGATGGTGGCCGGCCTGACACTAAACAATATCAAGACTGCGAGGGAACTGCTCAATATGCTGGAAAATGGTAACAAGAACAGGACACAGCACCCCACTGATGCTCATGCTGAGAGCTCCAAGAGCCATGCCGTTTTTCAGGTTTGCGGTTTTCTTGTATGTAAAGTTTCCTTTGACTTATTTAATGATTCCTAAGTATAGCCTTTACGGTTCCCACTATTTGCCTCCAAGCCTGGGTCTGAGAGGAAGTGGGTCATAATCCACAATGCAATCCCACGCTTGGCCATTCCCTCTTCTCTGCTCTTCCTTCCCTCTCCTCCCTTTCTTGTGAGGTCTTTAACTTACCTTTTTTGTACAGGTATATGTCAGAATGCGATACAAGACGAGCAGTCAACTCAGCATAGTGAAGCTGTCAATGATAGACTCCGCGACCGGCAGCGTCGGTGTCCGGTTCAAGGAAGGCGCTAATATCAACAAGAGTCTGTTGTCTCTGGGCAACTGTATCAATGGGCTTGCTGATGGCAGCAATTATATTCCTTACAGGTATTGTTTTAAATTTCTTTAAGATAAAGGCATGAAATGGGTGAAGGTAAAGTAACCATTTGAGGATGCCGGAAGTATTCCAGAGAAGTACCTATTTCCATTGTTTATATGCTTTTCTTTCTCCATTGTCCATTGCCTTCTGGTTTAAAAACTAGGCCCCATTCCATGTTTTAATAATCTTATATTTCAATGGGTTCCCCTGCTTTCAAATGCGCTTGTTTTTTTGCTTTGCAGTCTCTTTCTTTAGTTTTATAATGACTTTTTTAAATTTTGGTGACACAATGTCTTTACCACTTCCACGGCGTCATTGGACAATTTACTACAAGTTTTGGTGCACACAGGGCATTTCAACCTTTTCTATGTATAGTTGACGTCAATACGTCTGCATGTTGTGTCGCTCAAACCTCGTACGGTCTAGGTTTTAGGTGCCTGCCCGTAACATAGAAAGAAAGAATACCTATTACAGGTGGCTAGTTTGTTATAACTGTAAAATTCGTTACTGTAAAGTACACAAACATAAATTCTTTTATAATCACCCTTCCAGAAACTCAAAACTGACTCGCCTGCTAAAAGACAGTCTCGGCGGCAACTGTAAAACAGTCATGATCGCCAACGTGTCCCCTTCACACGTTAGCTATGAAGATACATACAACACGCTAAAATACGCAGCCCGCGCCAACAAGATACAGCTCAGTATTAAGAAGAACATTGTCGACGGAGATATGAGGCTGTCGCAGTATGTGAAGATTAATGAAGAGTTGAAGCTGAAGGTTAAAGAGTTGGAGGCGAAATTGACGCTGTCTAGTGTTAAGATGGTGTCCAGGGAGCCGGACTTAGCTAAGGAGAAAGGTATATTCAATTCAATAATTTCACTAAACCAAACTTCTTTATATCACTGGCACGACAGAATTTAAATGGCTCAATTTTATTGGCTCAAAACTCTCCACTTCCTCGGCGTCATCAGCGCGTCACACAGCGCGAAAGTCGAACCGTGAATCAAGGATGTCATAATCTATAGCTATTGATTAATCTCAATAGTGTCCTACTGCAAGGCAAAAGCATATCTGTAGTACCTTTTCTGTTCAAGTTGTCGTCACTCTAGCTCCACAGCGGTCTGCTTGGACTAAGTGGCGACTCCGCTTGTCCTGGGGTACTACTGTTGCGAAACGCAACGACCATTGCTAAATTGACCCTTGTCAATTTAAGGAAATGAAGCATAACGTCTTCTGCTAGCGTGCCCGCTTTAAACCTACTTTTTGACTTATCACACATCCTCTTACAGAAATTAAAATAAACTTTTCCTTTTAGCAAATCAAGAATGGCGCAAACGCATCTCAGAAGAAGAGGAGGTGTACAGCTTAGTGGAATCCAAGCTCCTGAGCTTGATGTCAAATCAGCGAGTGCTCGCGTTGCGTCAGAGACTGCGCACCCGCGGCTTCTCACACGTCGCTGATCTTGCGCATCGGTCCTCCTCTGAGGCTATTGGGCCGGTAAAATTTTAGGCTATAAGTGAATGTTCTGATCAGTCTTGAATCACGGACGAGATGTGAGTGGACATTCGTTCGCGCTGATTATGTCAATTAATTTGAGGAGGTGTTCGAATAGTTACCTGAATTCTTGATTATTTAAACTATCGTCGTCCGAACTCGCATGCTGCGTTTTGCGCGGGATTCGCCTTTGTATAACCAGAGTTTAATATCGCAGGGTTTATGATTAGTAAAACTATGAAATTGTTTTATTCGCAGAATTATCAGCAACTCGTTTCTTGAACAGTGATCTCCGTAAACGTAACTTGTTTAGGTCGAGCAATATTAACCATAATTTCAATGCATTTATGTTCTTTTCTCCAATCTAGATGTACACCGAAGAAATACCGCGTCAAGAGCGTGCAGCTGAAAATTACATGAAACAATCTGTAAGCCTAGACTCTAAAGTAATGGCTACCTGGATGAAATGGAAAGAGAGCAAGAAGAAACTACACATCATCTGTGAACAAGCGCTTTCAGACTGCCCCGAATTAGCCGACTTCGTTGACAAAGTACAGTTGCAAAGTGAACTACGACAGATCAAGGCCAGAGACAATCTGAGACTGAAGCTATTGGCCCTAGAGAATGATGAGATTGAAGCCTTAACGGAACACATGAGTGAGATGCCTCCTATGTTGAAGAAGTTGTATTTAACACTCAAAGGGTACGACAAAGCCACACCAGGATTGACATCTGAATATCTCGAGATAATGAAAAAGGCGAAATCAGCTACAGGCATAGCGTGGTAAAATTTATTTGCTTAGATTGCAGGTACATAAACGAAGGAGACGCACACTTCAAGTTTATCTCTACACAAACCCTCCACCACATTAGAACACAGTTGCTCCAAAAACGACGACGGTAACGCTTCTGTAGAACTGACTGTGAGGACCTAACCACAGTATAAATGTATACGTGTTGTGACTCTGCCCTGACCTTGAAATCATTACCTACAGCCGGGCGGTACGTTCGCAAGCGATAGGGCTGCCGTGCCTACAGTATTTTAATTTCATCTACTTATTGAGTTTCTTTTTAGTTTGATTTGTGATTGAAAATATTATATTTTAATTTTTAAAAAAATAAGTTAGTTGTGAATGAAGTAAGAAGTGTTCAATAAAAAATACAAGTTGTGTCTTTTGATTAGTAGGTTTAATAAAAATTATAAATTCGGGAATTTTTTTAACGCGAGCGTAGGTACCTAAATCACTCGACTGTCACTTTTTCAGCCTGTCCACTTATTTATTAATTAATCCAAGTATTTTACCCGGTGGAAAAAGCCAAATACCTACATATAAATTATTTTATAGTCTTACCTTTCGGAGTTTATCCAGGTAATTTAAAAAATGTTATCTCTGGATGCGTTATTGATGAATTCAAGCAACCAAAGAGCACAATATGGTCTATTATAACTCTTTGCCGTATTTAATAAATACTTGTTCTTATTTCAATGAAATATTCACAAATCGCACGCTTACTGCTTACAAAACGCATTCGTGACTTTTTGGGTAACGAGTGTGTACCAAACTCGAGGCGTGTAGGTGGATACGTATTTGAATTTCGAAGATTAAAATACCTACGCTTAAAATACCAATGTACAAAACATCGAAAATTTGAATATCGATTATATCAAAATGTCGAAAATTGTTATACCTACGCTTAAAACGTCGAAGATTGAAATGCCGAGTGATTAAAATTTCGAATGATTCAAAATATCGAATGACATTATGCCTAAGTTCAAAATATCAACATTTAATAGGTCGAAATTGTTCCAAAACCGAATTGGGGCACCCCGAATTTACGTAGTCTTTTGGCTGTTACCCCTAGAGTGTATATAAAAATCCGGAGGCGCGAAGGGAGGGCAACCCCCGCCCGCCGTAACAAAGCTTAGGCACCGACGAGGCAGCCGAAGCTGCGGAGGTGAACATGGGTGCCTACCCTTTGTTACGCAAGGGCGCCGGAGACGTTGCAGAAGCAACCTTCACATTCGATAATCTGTATTTCGATATTTGTATCTTTCGATGTAACTTTTGTAGATATTTAGATTTTAGATATATTGGACGTAGGATATTTAACCATTCGATAATATAAACTTTCGTTATTATAATTTTCGGTTTTATGGTCGTTCGATATTTCCATTTTCGATGTTTTGAACATCGACATTTTAACAGTAGGTATATTAATCTTCGATATTCAAATACGTACCCGTGTAGGTATGACTCGCGTTCCGACCGTTTGTATGAAGATACACTAATGTAGATATTATTACCGAGACCTAACTGACATAGGGAATAAGGAGCCTAAAAGGTTATCAGCCAAGAAACTCAAGGGCACGCCGATCAAACTGACTAATAACGAAACTAATATATCTATGACTCCTTTGAGAGTTTGGACACGACGAGAAACTTGAATTCTGCAAAGAAGATCAAAAGAGAGTATAACATTGCAGCTGATGTAGAAAACTACGGGGTTATTGACCCAAAGGACTTGAATTCGACTTTTGTGCTGACTGGGAAGATGAAGCAGCCCTAAAGAAGCCTGTGAAGACAGAATTCAGGATGGAACACATTCCATTGAAGGATAGGACGAATACTATGGCGCCAAGGGCTATCAATTTCGGCGATAAAGGTATGTACTTTGCTCTTACTGAAAAACAAGTATAGCCTTTTTCGTAACATTTTATTACTATTAATTCCCCACAACAAAATTAAAGTAGCTAGCAAACGTGATGGGAATAAATATCTAAACATTCATCATCTTACTGGCCTTGTCCCATGCTACTTGGGGTTACGTTGGGGTCGGCGTAACACGTTTTTTTCATCAACGTCATACTCACCATAATAGAGTTTCGCTAGCGAATTTACTTTTACCCTAAATTTCCAAAGAAAACGATTAATAAATTAAAAATCAAAATATTTTATTTCAGATAGGCCGACATGGGCACTTATAAAACGTCGAGAAAAAGTTACACTGTTCGGGTTGGTTGTTTCCTATGGAGAAGAACCGGCGAGAAACTCCATGGTTACTCTTTTACCAAGCTTAATTCCAAGTTGATGATGATAATAATGACCAATACTTTTCTCTGCAGCAAAGATAGTTAAACCAGTTGTCGGCAAAGCAATACCGCTCCGAAGGCCTCCGGTACTGCCGAACCCGTCACAAACGAGGAGCTTCGGCTTCGAGTACAGCGTGCCGAGGGATCAGACGCAGAAGTATGTGCAAGGTACATGTCAATATCAATCTTAATCAATATAATGCATGTTGAAATGGGAACTATTGTTTAATTACCACCTCATAAAGTGAAATAATAATGATCTGACCAAAAAGGTAAAGGTTTGTAAGACAGATAATACAGTCAACGACTTTTATGTCGCAGCTGTAAGGGCGGTTCTCGTAGTGCAAGTGTTATGACTGACGTCTGGTAGCTGTACTATTATAAAGGGTGTAAAAAGACCCTTAACGAAGCCGAAAAGCACTTGTTTTTCCCACCGTTACGATATTTTTTTCGTTCTAGACCATACCTGGGAACCTCCTAGTTAAGGAGAGGTGTCAAAGTTACAACTTTTTCCCAACTTTTTTAAATACTTGTTTTTAATGTAAGATTTTTACTTTATTTTTGTGTTGGCAGTGTTGGCAAAAACCAATAATTGAAATATATCTTTACCAGCATCAATTACTTTCATAAGTTTTATCGTCAGATATGGAGCAATTCATTCATGCATTTCATGGCATGTGAAACTGCTGCTCGTGCATTCTTAGTACCTAGTATTAACCCTGTGAATGTCCAAAATATTAACTAACTAACAATTCCCTTCATGTCGTGTCCGTCTACGTGCCGTATAAAAATCTAATAGACTCAATGGCTCGTGGGAAGACGAATGTCATTCAAAAATCAGTCTGTTGCAAAGCAGTGAGGGCGCGGGACAGGTTCCAGTCACTTCCCCACTCCAGACCACCTAGCTATCACCAGGAAATGACGAGACCATAGCCAAGAGGAGTGTACAAAGTAGATTAAACAAAAAGGTTTGTGTTCAAACAAAACGAAGAGGTTCTCATTCACAACTTGTCTGCCAGCTGTTTTAACCAAAGAGCTTCCTGTATGACAGACGCTAGAGCCATATATTCAGCCTCAGTTGTAGAAAGAGCTATGGTCTAGTATTTCTAAGATTTCCAGCTTATTGCTGCACCCTGGAACAAAAATATGTAGCCTGTGCAAGATCTTCTATCCTCAATATCATTTGCCCAGTCTGAATCGCAATAGCCTGAATTTTTTCCCTCTACTTTCCTTTTATCAACCAGCTTCATATCTATTGTAGCTCCCAGATACCTCGACTCGTTTCAGAGCCACCCAATGTTCATTAGTAGGTTGACTATTGAACCTTCTCAGATAATTTACTACATAAGTAATGTCTGGTCGTGATAAGTACACTTAACAGCTAGCTTATTTCTTTTTTTTTTTTTTCTTTATTTATTTATAGAGGGTTTGATCATGTATGACCATGCCACCCTCATAGGGGCATTCTATATCTATCTACGCTTAATACCTAAGTTTACAATTTTGTATAGTTGTTTGGCTGTCTTGGACAAGGGGGCAGCCAAAATACTATTATATATGCCAACATCAATAGACTTAAGACACTTTTCTACGAAAAAGTTACTCCTCTCAATCTCGTTCCGGGCACATTCCGCTAAAATATGGGTGGTATCCTCTACCTTGTCACACTCAGAACAATTGGGCGAATCACTCTTTCTCATTAAAATGGCAAAACTATTCAACGGGACATGGCCCGAACGCAGTCTGAAAGCAGTAACAATGTCTCCTCGTTGCATATCTGTGCCCATAAACCAAGGAAGGCGGGAAAGGCTGTGTTGAATAGTTCTATACCAAGCTAATTATTTCTTGATTGTAATGTTCTTTTTAACCGACTTTCTTCAAAAAGGAGGAGGTTCTCAATTCGGTTGTACGTTTTTTTATGTTTGTTACCTTAAAACACCGTCATTTCTAAACCGATTTGAAAAATTCTTTTTTTAAGAGAAAGTATATACTTCCCGATTGGTCCCATAGAAATTTCATCAAAATCGGTTCTGTAATTTTGTTTCTTTCCTCACGTTACTTGCCACATCACGTGACGTCGCGTAAAGCGGCCTGTTATGGCCGTTCACGCGACGTCGCGTGATGGTGCCTTACAATTATGTACGAGCCATAATATAGCGGCAGCAGCGTATTGGGTTCTGGTATTTGTTAAGGCCACTAGGGAAGACATTCAACGATTTTTTTATTTTGTCCATCTCTTAATAACTTCTAGTTACAATGTAAAAATTAATTCATGACAAGAATTTGTGTGGTAACATACTACAACCAAAAAGGGTAAAATAAAAAACGGTGACTTTGTTTGTTTCATTGACTTTTTTGTCACCGACTTCCTAAAGTAAAGTGTATTTTAGACTTTTTTGTGTTTTTTTGGAAGTCGGTTTATTTTCGCAGAAAGTTTTTTTATACTTCGGTTCCCACCGCGAACTACCAAAAGTGCCGAATCAAAGTATGAAAAGAGGAGAAACGATGCTCCCCCGGCTTGCTCGCTCGCTCGCTACCTGGCGGTGTGGCCTGCGCTTTATTCACTACACACCGACACCTGACGATCATGACCTTTATTGATGACTGGTAAAACCCGTATAACAGTCAGATATCCGATATCTGACGTGACTAGCATAACTACTTATATCTTGTTTCGCCGCTTCTAAATTTATATCGGAGCGTCGTTGTTGTTACATAAAGTACAGCCTGTGTTTGTTAGTCTACGCAAAATGTGCGTTGTGAACGGTTGTATAATGTATCTTAACGTGTTATTTTGTTAAAACTGAATTGCTTTTGTCGGTGAGTTGTTGTTTTGGAATTTTGTTAAGTAAATAGGTTGGTATTTGAATGTTTAGTGTGTGTTTTTGTATAATTATGTATCGTTCGGAGTAGAGGATAGATTGTAACACAGATGATTAGACTATTTAATTCGAAATAAGAAATGACTTGTACACTTTCACATTTTTGTTATACTACTTTTATAATTATTATAAAAGTTACAAGATAGTTTGATTAAAAGAGGTTAAAAACCAATATTATTGGGTCTTTTCTGAACAACCAAAGTCCCCGTAGGTTGGTTGACTAGTCACCTGTGTTTGTTATAATAATTATAAACGAACCTTGAACCTAATTGATTAGAATATCAATGTGAAACAAAACAATATGTCCAAAAAACTATCGCGATTAAAAGTAATTTGTTATATGTCCTTCTAGCACAGGGTCCACAGCCAGCTAGGGAGACTACCTAACTGAAAGAATTGTTACCCAACTGTGCCTATTATTTACGGAGTATTATTTAAGTAAAATGTTATTCTAAAATGTCTAGAGTATTTTTATCACTGATGATAGGCTCGTTTTCGTTACCTCAAACTACACACACACACACACACACTACTACTGCATTTATTTCAAATATACCGGTTACAGGCACTTTTGAATGATTCCAAACAAAAAGATGAAGCTATAGTCCAGCCACAAGGTATGTAACTGTGAAAGGACTGTACTTGCTCATTCCAAAGAGTACATCTCTTTAGAGATAAATGACCTAGAAACTCCATGTACACACTTACAAGCTAAATTCTCACAAGAAAATTTGAGCTACTTGCATAAATCGGCCCTTAAATGATTGAAAGCTCCAGCATACGACTTGTATGTTTGATTGTATAATATGTGTTTAACACATTCAACATAATTTTAGTGACGCTTCTCAGTCATTTATTTTTGGATGATGCAATTGACAAAGGCTGCTTTCATTAAATTATGAAATACTGGCTCATGTCCGCGGCTTCGCCCGCATGGAGTTCGGTAATATGCCACGGAATCGTAATACCGGGATAAAAAGTATGTGTTAATCCAGGTTATAAACTATCTGTGTGCCAAATTTCATGCAAATCCGGTCAGTAGTTTTTGCGTGAAAGAGTAACAAACATCCATCCATCCATCCTCACAAACTTTCGCGTTTATAATATTAGTAGGCACTAGGACAAAGCACACACTTCTTAAAACAACGAACAACATCTCAATTTACTTTTGCATCAACTGATAACATTATCTGCAACGCTTTGTTACATTATTATAGCGATAATAATAATCATTTAGTTTGTTTACAAAAGTACCTATCACACTTTGTAATGTAATATAATAGATACCTTATCAATACTTATTCTTATCTTACAGATTGCTATGATCTACATCCTGGATCGTTAATTCAGCACTATTGAAGCACCGAGGATTATCCTTGACTTAACAATATGATTACCCTGGCTGTAGTAGTGATTCTTTTGATCTCCCTGTACCTTTATGGCACCAGAAACTTTAAGTACTGGGAGGTAAGAGGGATAAAAACCGATAAGCCACTCCCACTCTTTGGAAACAATCTAAAAGGATTTATGTTCAAATCCAGTATGACACAACTTGGAGACGAGTTATACTGGCGGTATCCTAATGAACAAGTGGTTGGATTCTTCCGATCTTCGCGTCCAGAATTGCTGATACGAGATCCTGAAATTGTTAAGCGTATTTTGACCACAGATTTTGCACATTTCTTTGAGCGAGGTTTCACACCCCATAAAACTGTGTTCGAACCTCTAATGCAGAACCTGTTTTTCGCTGAAGGTGACCTTTGGAAGCTACTGAGACAGAGAATGACCCCTGCTTTTACTACTGGAAAGCTGAAGGCTATGTTTCCTTTGATAGTTGAAAGAGCAGAGAGGATGAAGACTCGTGCACTGACAGAAGCTGCTGAGGGCAAGTCTATAGACGCTCGCGAGCTGATGGCGAGGTATACTACCGACTTCATCGGAGCCTGTGGTTTCGGTTTGGATACAAATACACTGAATGACGAAAACTCAGCGTTCAGACAACTCGGTATCAATATTTTCAAAATACGACCCCGAGAAATTGTTATAGCCATTGCAAAGGAATTGTTCCCAGAATTGTTTCAAAACTTAAAGATTTGGACTCGTGTGGAGAAAGAAATCAATGAGCTGGTGGGAGAAATTCTCAAGAAGAGGAACTACAAACCTAGCGGGAGAGGTGATTTCATAGATTTGATGTTAGAGTGCAAAGAGAAGGGTGTTGTTGTAGGCGAGTCGATTCAAAAGAAGAATCCAGATGGTACGCCCGAGACCGTAACCTTGGAGTTCAACGATGGTCTGATAGCTGCCCAAGTGTTTGTGTTCTTTGCAGCCGGCTTCGAGACGTCATCGTCAGCCACTAGCTACACTCTCCACCAGTTAGCATACAACCAGGACGTACAGAAGAAGGCGCAGGAGGAAGTCGACCGTGTTTTAGCCAAACACGACGGAAAGCTATCGTATGACTCGATCAGAGAGATGACTTACTTGGAGATGGTGTTCAAAGAAGGTTTACGGATGTTTCCTTCCCTAGGCTTCTTGTTAAGGCAAAGTACTCGTCCGTTTACCTTCCCGGAGTTGAATGTCACGATAGATGAGAACATACGTGTGATGATTCCGCTGCAGTCGCTGCACAATGATCCGAAGTATTTCCCGAACCCTGAGAAGTTCAAGCCGGAGAGGTTCGATCCCGAAGCATATGACAACAGCAACAAATATTTTTATTTGCCGTTCGGTGCAGGACCTAGAGCATGTATAGGTGAGATATTTTTACGAGTCTTTTCGAAATATGAGTACATCAAGAGGTTGTAGTGTCAAACTCTTTCTTAACATTAATGGTGTAACAAGACCCTTCATCATTCATCATCATTTCAGCCGAAAGACGTCCACTGCTGGACATAGGCCTCCCCCAAGTGTCGCCACATTGACCGGTCCCGTGCGTCTCGCATCCAGCGGATCCCTGCAACCTTTACAAGGTCATCGGTCCACCTAGTGGGAGGCCTTGCAACGCAGCGTCTTCCGGTTCGCGGTCGCCACTCCTGAACTTTTCGGCCCCATCGGCCATCCGTTCTGCGAGCAATGTGCCCTGCCCACTGCCACTTAAGTTTGGCTATTCTTCGGGCTACGTCGGTAACCTTGGTTCTCTTGCGGATCTCCTCATTTCTGATTTGATCACGCAAGGAAACTCCGAGCATAGCCCTCTCCATTGCGGTTCTCTATTGTGTCACCTAACTTTTTTATCCATAATTTAAAGTGCCTAACTTTTTTTGTCCTAATCATCATTTTTCCGAATGATAACTTACCCGAACCTAATATCACATAATATCACATGCCATAAAATTGAAATCCCTAAATATAATATGTCCTAAATCCGTTTGTCATAAATATCACAATCAATAACATACAAAAGACATAAAACCGTTTTCAATAAAAGTTATAAGTCCTAAATTCAAATTACATAATGTTTATTTATAATAATAATATTCTTAGAACAAATTTGTATAACAAAGCTTTTGCTATGAACTTCTCTCTCTTATAATTTTTTATTATACATAAATAAATATATTATACATGTACTCAATAAAGCAGTTGATTGTGAACATGTGGTTTTTGTAAGCAAGCAAGCATGCAGCATGCAAGCAAGCATGAAGCATGCAAGCAAGCACGCAGCATGCAGCATGCAAGCAAGCACGCAGCATGCAGCATGCAAGCAAGCACGCAGCATACAAGCAAGCATGCAGCATGTAAGCAAGCATACAGCATGCAAGCAAGCATGCAACATGCAGCAGGCATGGTTTCTGTCACGGCTGCGGGGCTCCGGCGGTCCCACGCGAGTTTATCGTCGCAGATGGGTTTAACACTCGCCGCCGCGGCTGAGGCTGGCCGGCGAAGCCGGCCAGCAAGCCGAAGCTGCGGTGAACAACCACCTGCTCCTCAACTCGCGGGCCGCCTCGCCCCTCCGCGCCTACGCGATTTTAAATTACACTCTAGGGGTAGAGCAGACAAGACTGCGTGGAGTCGAATTTACAGCGATTCGTTTCTGTCACTAAAACCTAATTTTTAGCAAATGTTTTAAGACTAGAATAAATATTATAAATGAACATTCGGAATAATACACATTATTTAACACAATACTTAGGACATATGACTTTAGGTCATGTAAAATTAGGATATGCAATTATTATAGTTCTCGAAATTATGACAGAATACTTTTAGAACTAAAGATAATTATGTTAAACAAAATTTCGGGATTTTGAACATTATGGTTACTGAAGTTTATAGCATACGTGTTATGGATAATGATTTTCGGACAAACAATTTTAGGAGAAGAAAGGGAGTACCCTCCAGTGGCGAAGGTTCCCTACAACTCGATTCCTACCGGCTTCCCATTGAAAAATGGTACAGTCAGTACTCTATATTGGCAAATAATATAATCACATTAAAGATTATGTACTCCGGCTTACCTCTTACAAAAATTGACCCTTCGCTACTGGTACCCTCCATTGCCCTTTGGGTGACTTTCAGCCTTCTGATGAGGCCCATTGTGAGCGACCACGTTTCGGTCCCGTATGTAATCACTGGCAACACACACAAGACACGAACAAGACCCTTAACGAAGCTGAAAGGTACTTCTCCCCGTCATTGCGATCATTTTTTTTCTAGACCTTGGAACCTTCTAGTTACGGAGATATCGGGGGTCAAAGTTCCAACTTTTTCACAAGTTTTTTTTTAGATACATACATGTTTTTAACGTAAGATTTTTACTGTAAACACCTCCACAATCCCCGTACTATTCAATGCATCCATCATCACAATGATTTGAGAGCATCACATTTAGTCCAATTTCGAGGTGTAAAATCGTGATTTTACACCCCAAAAAAAAGTCGTTTCACAGGCAGATATTTGTTGTTATAAGGTCTAACTTAGGCTACTTTTATTTTAGAAAAATAATTAGGGTTCCGTACAAAAAAATTAAAACCCTTGAAAATGTTAACAAAATCCGATTAAAAAATGGTAATGTTTTTTTTACCTAATAATTTCACGCGAACAAAGGTCGCGGGCAACAGGTCTTAAATAAGATATTATACATGGCGGCATGTAATACACACACACGAAAACAATTTTACTTTTTAAAGTACAGAGATAACAAAATACCTCTTATTTTCAGTACCCGTCTACTATAATACATTATAATATTAAATATATCCGTTACTTTTTCCAGGTGAACGTCTCGGCATTATGCAGTCACTGGCTGGACTGGCGGCTGTCCTGTCTAGTTTCACAGTCAAGCCCGCGCCAGAAACCGTCAGGCATCCCATCGTCGACCCTCTGTCTAGCGTGGTACAGGCCATTAAAGCTGGACTACCACTCATGTTCATTCCCAGGAATAAAAATGCTTGAAATTATTTTGTTAAAACAGTGTCCTACGAGCCAAGCTTGTGAGTTCATTTAATTTAATTCATCTATGATAATGTGGCGACACTTGCGGGAGGCCTATGTCCAGCAGTGGACGTCTTTCGGCTGAAATGTTGATAATGATGATGATAATGTTGTAAACAGAAAAAGTGTCCAACCTTCAGTAACATTGACATTTGTTCTTCAAAATGTCCTTGCTCAGCTGTATCTATGACCTGCGATAAAATAAGGCTAGTGCTCATTTGAGATTTGGGCATATTTTTATTATTTTCGTTTATCTATACTAATATTATAAACAGGAAATATTTTTTTGTTTGTTTACATGTTTGTTTGTACCGAATAAGCTCGAAACTGCTGGACCGATTTTAACCATTTTTTCACCAATAGAAAGCTAAGTTATGAGGAAGTAACATAGGCTATAACTCATTAAAAAAAAAATTGAGATCCTTAAGAAAATATCAATACTGTAACCCAAAGTAGAATTTTTTTTTCTATAAAATTCATTATTTGGCGTGCGCTGAGAAAACTATTGATGATACTTAAAAATTATGAACTACATGATTAAAGTACTCATTATTACCTACAAAAAAGTCCACGAGGGAATATATCTAACTATCATAGTTAAATCACAATAGCAGCTTTTGTGTTCTAAAATTTAATTAGATCGCCGGTAGAAACAAAAGTTGGTTACATTCGTATCGTAGTATTGATTCTTCTTCTATATATACTTATAATAAATCTGTAGAGAGGTCAATTCTGTACATGAAATATATTTCCAAAATAACTATCAGGGGGTCATTAGGGATCGATACTGATGCCAAAAATGCAATCAGTAAAATTTTTGTCTGTCTGTCTGTCTGTCTGTCTGTATAACCGTTATAGAAACAAAAACTACTCGACGGATTTTAACGAAACTTGGTACAATTATTTTTCATATTCCTGAGTTGGTTATAGTATACTTTTCATCATCTTCTATCTATATCTATCTATATACTTATAATAAATCTGTAGAGAGGTCAATTCTGTACATGAAATATATTTCCAAAATAACTATCAGGGGGTGATTAGGGATCGATACTGATGCCAAAAATGCAATCAGTAAAATTTTTGTCTGTCTGTCTGTCTGTCTGTCTGTCTGTATAACCGTTATAGAAACAAAAACTACTCGACGGATTTTAACGAAACTTGGTACAATTATTTTTCATACTCCTGAGTTGGTTATAGTATACTTTTCATCACGCTACAATCAATAGGAGCAGAGCAGTGAAGGGAAATGTTGGGAAAACGGGAGAAGTTACTCCATTTTTTAAGCTTCCGTCACGGGTGCAACCTTAATGGTTAAAGCTACACAGAAATTATGTATGACGGAAATGTTTTCCTTAAAATTATATAAAAAATATCCCACAACAGCATATGTCTATCTTTTATGGTTGACTCACAATATCACGTGTAACTCCCGATAGCTTAGCAGTTCGAAGCTTTCTGATTATATTTGTCTAGGGGTAAAATGGGATGGAAGTTTATATGAAAGTCCGTCAGTTTTGAAGTTAGGATATTCAAATTTTGTGTTTAGGCTGACAATTAAAAATTAATTTATACATGTCTCAGCGGATGAAGGTAAGTAACTATGTTTGTTCGGGTGGGATATTTTTTGACATCCACGCGGGCGAAGCCGCTGGCAGAAGCTAGTACTTATAATAAATCTGTAGATAGGTCAATTCTGTACATGAAATATATTTCCAAAATAACTATCAGGGGGTGATTAGGGATCGATACTGATGCCAAAAATGCAATCAGTAAAATTTTTGTCTGTCTGTCTGTCTGTCTGTCTGTCTGTCTGTCTGTCTGTCTGTATAACCGTTATAGAAACAAAAACTACTCGACGGATTTTAACGAAACTTGGTACAATTATTTTTCATACTCCTGAGTTGGTTATAGTATACTTTTCATCACGCTACAATCAATAGGAGCAGAGCAGTGAAGGGAAATGTTGGGAAAACGGGAGAAGTTACTCCATTTTTTAAGCTTCCGTCGCGTGTGCAACCTTAATGGTTAAAGCTACACAGAAATCATGTGTGACGGAAATGTTCTCCTTAAAATTATATAAAAAATATCCCACGACAGCATATGTCTATCTTTTATGGTTGACTCACAATATCACGTGTAACTTCCTATAGCTCAGCAGTTCGAAGCTTTCTGATTATATTTGTCTACTCTTACGTTTATAACACTCTCAGTCATCCCTTATAAAAAAACTATTACCTATTCTAACATTATTAACTATTCCATAAAAAAGAATCATAGAAATCGGTATAGAAACACCAAATTTATACATGAAATACACTAATAATATATATTTATTTTTATTTGCCTGCATCAATGCCACCTAAAAAACGATTATCTTTATCTCGAAATTCGAGAGAAGCTAAGAGAATGAGAAATAGGCGTTCTCAAGAATCGGCAGAGGAAAGAGCACATCGGTTAAACTTATTGTTATTCTTATCTCAATAAAAGTTTATAAAGATATCTTCGGATTCACTTTAAGTGATGCTGATTTTTGTATTACATTACCATCTATAAAAATAAAATGGTAAACTGCCTGACTGACTGGGTGATATCAACACACAGCCCAAACCGCTGGTCTTAGAGACATGAAACTTGGAGGGTGTGTTCTTTGTGAAGAGTAAGTATCCACTAAGAAAGGATTTTTGGGAATTCCACCCATAAAGGGGTAAAATAGGGGATGGAAGTTTATATGAAAGTCCGTCAGTTTTGAAGTTAGGATATTCAAATTTTGTGTTTAGGCTGACAATTGAAAATTAATTTATACGTGTCTCAGCGGATGAAGGTAAGTAACTATGTTTGTTCGGGTGGGATATTTTTCGACATCCACGCGGGCGAAGCCGCTGGCAGAAGCTAGTATTCAATTAAATAGTTTTATCATCAAAGTATTTATGTAGCAGTAAAATACTGAGTGTTCAAGAAGAAATTATCATCAATATATATGATATATGCAGCGACATCTATTAAACCAAAATGGTACTAATAAATAAAATTGTGCTCACAAGATAACTCTTTAAAATCGACTGATCGTGTTGTACTTCGTAGCACGACCATGAACGCATTCATTATAACTTTAGATGGTAATAAAATATTTTTAATTTATACTATTTTATACCACTAATTAGAAATTTTAATCCTCTCAATTATCGTAGATATACAGGTCATGCTGGGAAGATTCCGTCCCAGCACGACCACGCTAAAATTCTAGATGGCATAAAAGTTGGTGAAACGGGAGCATGCCTAAAAATTTTTACTCATTATGTACTCCTTTTTCATATGTTAAAATTAAGAATATACGTTCAAACAATAATAAAAATATACGGTCGTTTGTTTTTTTTTGCATTTAACGCCATCCACTGTCAAGTATAGATACTAATCACATACTTAAAGGCAGTAAATGTTTTATTTGCTTTTCTAACAATTTACGACAATTTACTAGTAATGAAATACGAGTACATAATGAGTAAAATTTTTTAGGCATGCTCCCGTTTCACTAACTTTTATGCCAGCTAGAATTTTAGCGTGGTCGTGCTGGGACGGAATCTTCCCAGCATGACCATTATCTACGATAATTGAGAGGTATAAAATTTCTAATCTTCTATCTTCTAAACATATAAAATTCAAAGTCCTGACTGACTGACTGACTTATCTATCAACGCACAGCCCAAACCACTGATCCTAGAGACATGAAATTTAGACAGTGTACTCTTTGTAAAGAGTAGGTATCCACTAAGAAAGGGTTTTTCGAAATTCCACCCCTAAGAGGGTGAAATGGGGTGTTGAATTTTCAATGAAACTTTTTATTCTCTGAGTCGATTGACTTGAAAATGTGTCTACATATACTTCAGTTAAAATGATGAGATACGTGTATCACAGTTTTTCCAAAATCATCCCCCATTTTAAATTTCAATGTCCTGACTGGCTGACTGATACATCAACGCACAGCCCAAACCGCTGATCCTAGAGACATGAAATTTGGAGAATGTACTCTTTGTGGAGAGTAAGTATCCACTAAGAAAGGGTTTTTTGAAATTCGACCCCTAAGAGGGTGAAATGGGGAGTTCAATTTTCTGTGAGACTCTCTCGGGGTCGATTGACTTGAAAATGTGTCTACATAATCATACTTCAGTTAAAATGATGAGATACGTGTATCACAGTTTTTCCAAAATCATCCCCAATTTAAAATTCAATGTCCTGACTAGCTGACTGATACATCAATGCACAGCCCAAACCGCTGGTTCTAGAGACATGAAATTTGGAGAATGTACTCTTTGTGGAGAGTAGGTATCCACTAAGAAAGGGTTTTTTGAAATTTTACCCCTAATAGGGTGAAATGGGGTTTTGAATTTTCTGTGAAACTTTTTATTCTCGGGGTCGATTGACTTGAAAATTTGTGTACATACTCTTCAGATAAAATCCAGTAAATCCGATGTCCTATCTCTAACCAAGGTATCAATATTTCACGTATTTAATTTAATTGACATAACTTTAAACTAATAATTGCAAGTTATAAGCAAGTACATATAAATCTATGTATGTATTATAGATAGATACTTAGATTACTTATTATCCCAGAAGTAAGATCTCGTGGGCAACTCCCTAACTACCACGCGGGCGAAGCCGCGGGCATAAGCTAGTTAGTGGTATAAAATAGTATAAATTAAAAGGATTTTATTACCTTCTAAAGTTATAACGAACGCGTTCATGGTCGTGCTACGAAGTACAACACGACTGATCGGCTTTTTATTAAAAAAGATATAATAGCGTACTCTAGTTTAGTCTACATGACGCTGCTTTGAAAAGCTACATAGCCTATACCCTGTAGAGTGTATGTTCGATCGCTTTCCATGCATACGGAAGGCAGTTGCAAAAGGGCCACAAGAGTTTACAGCAGCTGTATCGTATTTGGGCTCATTTCATGCACCTTGATGAGAACATTAAACCTAGCTGGAGTATGACTTTCATCGACGGTCTCTAACGATGGAGACGGAAGGCAGTTGCAAGAGGTCCTCAACGGTTTACAGCAGCTATATTGTTATTGGGCTCATTTCATGCACCTTGATGAGAACTTTCGACCTAGCTGGAGTATAACAGTCATCGAGTGTATGGATGAAGACTTAAGGCTGTCGAGGGAAGCCCTTATTTGGAAAAACATAAGTTGAATATTTTAGGAATTAATGAATATTTCCAAGAAATTTTATTGTTACCTACTTGAATCTATACTAATATTATACAGCTGAAGAGTTTGTTTGGTTGGTAGTACACGCTAATTTCAGGAACTACTGGTTCGAATTGAAAAATTCTTTTAGTGTGTTAGGATAGCCCATTGACGCAGACGAAGTTGCGCGGGTCAGCTTATTCATTGATATACACATTCTCCATATTTTTTTAAAAACATTAAAAAATATTTAACAATATAAAAATAGGTTTCCGCCGGTGTCGGGAGCAGGGTGAAAGCTACCGGTGGTTAGGGCTTCAGAGACAGGAATCTCCTCACAATGCGAGCCGTATCGAGGAGTACTACCTTCTGAATTAGGCCTTTGATCCAACCACCTAAGGAGAGCCTCGAAAGATGGCCGTCAAGGCTTTTGGCCATAAGGCCCTTGGCCGTTAAAATAATAATGATTGTCTCATTATTATTTTACTAGCGACCTGCCCTTGCTTCGTTCAGCGGCACCTATTGGGTCCAAAACTATGTCTAATGTAGCCCATATTTTGATTTAAGCATCTAGCAATAAAGCGGTTTAAAACTGCGTTTTCAAATCCATGCAGTAGTTTTTGCGTGATGCGCGTACATTAATTTATTTCATTCACACTTTTACTCGATAGGACAACTTTTGTGTTTATTCCCAACGGATCACACGTGAAGAGTGTGACTCGTTGGGAATAAAATATTCTCATAGAGTAACACTGACAAATTTTTCCCGCGTCACGATTTTCTAGCGCATCTATCGTGAACGCATTTTTATACTACGACTACAACATTTTGATCCTCTTTGTATTTTTATTCATAAGGTATGAAGTTCGTTTATTATTTTGTATATTCGTTTATCAGTAAAGTATTATTTTAGTAGTTTGTAGAATCATTATAATATTTCTGTTTTATTAGTTTTAGCAATGGGGCGTAAGGGTTGTGTATACCATTGTGCCAAAAAATGGAAAAATACAAATTCTGCAGCCTTAAAGAAAGCAACAGAAGCCACGTAGATATTATTTTTATTTGCAATTCATATACAGTTATCGATCACTTAGGTGGAAGCGCCAGGGTAGCCCGCGAAGTTCAAATCTTGTAATGGGTAGCGTTACCCGCCTTACCCCATTTAATGACTATTTCGTGAAAAAGTTAATCATTGGGATTAAATGAGTTTAGAGGGTTGTATTGATGATTTAATGATTAAAACTCTGTAAAGCCATATTTGTTACGATCGCGAATCATATTTTGTCCAACATACAGCCTGACACTCACATGCAAATTCTCTTTCCTTAAGTATATATCTACATGGACTATATAACCGTAATTACAATCTTAAGGATTTGAATACACATATTATTATTTGAGAGTAATATGTAATTGTTTCCCTGTTTGTGTTATTTCTATTATATACTTCACATAACATATATTTGTGTTTTTTTTATTAGTCTAGAATGCTTCAACAGATTAATGGACTGAACAAATAAATTTTCTTTTTGCATGAATCTCAAACCAAGGTGCATTAGTGCATTACGATTATAACGGCTCAAGATTGTTTAGTCCGTCTCGACAGTCGCGCTGCACTGTTTGCGTTGTGTATGTGTGGATAGCTACGCACACATGCACAATGCTGCGGTCTTTTACCTAAACTCGAGCGTTAAAATTTTGTAAAATGGCTCTTAACAAGTAAAAAGTTATGATCATTTGAATTACAGGATTTTTTTTCCAATAACCTTAATCCATTATTAAGGCTATTTAATAAATCAATTCAATTCAATTTATTCAGGAAACAATTCACATTGTGTAAAAAATCATAACACTAAAAAAAAACACATTCATAAAAATTATAAAACTTACACAATCATGGTAAAAACAACACAAAAAATTCATAAATATGAAATATACAAAAATAAAACACAAAAATTAAAACAAATAAACAAAAAATTATAGAAAATAATACTAAAATAAAATAAAATTCAATAAAACTGCTCATTATCTACGAGGAATTTGCGCTGGCGCACGGCTTGTCCTATAATGTTAAAAAGAACGAGTTCTTGGTCTTGAAGGCCGTCGGTGGTAAGACTGGTAAGTGCCCAGTGACTGTGCCTGTGATTAAGATTGACCGGTCAGGAACTAAATCGGGTCTACCATTTCAAGTATCTGGGGCACTTCGTAACCGACGACCTTAATGACCACGCGGATATGGAACGTAGGGCGTTGGCGATGGCGGTCCGGTGTAACATGTCGGCCCGCAGTTTTGCACGTTTGTAGTAAGCAAAGCTTATTGCCAAGTCTTCTTCACGTGCAGCCTGTGGGCCAATATACTCAGCGGACCATCAGCGCCCTACGGGTCCAGTATAATAATGGATTCAGGATGTTGATGGCTGTCCCGTTTCTGCAGTGCATCTGGTATGTTCGCGCAGTCACGGGTCGACGACTTTCACGCGATCGTTAGGAAGAAGTCTGCGTCGTTACTCTGCAGAGTACGGGCCAGCTCCAAATCTATCCTGAAGACTATAGCAGGGAGGTTCGACTCCCCGATTTTTGGGGCTATTGTTCGTAGATGCCTCTCGAACAACAAGCTTGTATCGAAATAAGTTGTAATTAACATAGTTTATAAGTTTTATTTTACTAACCCTCTATGGATGTTGCTTGTCCGAAATAAAAGTTTTTTTTTTTTTTAATAACATTAATAATTAAGAGATCGATACAATTAAAAATTTAAAAAGTTTTTTTTTTTTTTTTTTTTCAAAAAAACGTTGCCCCACACTAGGAATTTCTCCTGTATCGTGGGTGCGTTTACAAACATTTAAACTCACATACACAAAAAGCCAGACCCGGACCAACTACCTGTAGATCATACAAATATTTGATCCGTGCGGGGATCGAACCCGCGACACGCAGCGCAGCAGACGATCGCTCAGCCACTGCGCCAGCCGTGCCGTCCAAGTTGATATGTCATCGTCTATCGAATACAGACATTTCTCCAATAGGAATCCTTTGAGTCTTGACTTAAATGAGCAATTATAGATTCTAAGTCCAATGGTAACCTGGTAAAAATCCGCACTGCTTGATATTGAGGACTATGTTGCACAACATTAAGTTGGGGTATTATTTTGTTTTTGAAATCTTTCCTGCGCGTACTTTCCCTACACTGTCTCTCCTCATCTGTTTCATAGTTTATGCAGGTATTTTTTTAAATTCACCAACAATACTAAAATATAGAGGCTGGGCACAGTAAGAATTTTTAAATTTATAAAGTGTGGCCGACAGCTCTCTATTTGCGATATCCGGACCATGGTTCGTATGGCTCTCTTTTGGGGCACAAAGGCTCTCTGGCAGTTATATTTAAAACGATTTCCCCAAAACTGAACACTGTATCTCAACCTTGATTCTATTAGAGCTTAATATACCATTTTAAGGTGTTTTATTTCTAAATATTACGTCCCTAAGACTGCGTAAGGCATAACACGCTGAGGAAATATACGAATCAATGGCTTGCAATTTCCTTTTCCAATTCCCTTTTCCAATTTAAATATTTGTCAATGTATATCCCTAGAAACTTTACCTCATTAACTATGTCAATTTTAACTTCATTAAGTGCGATCGTCATGTTATCTTTATTACGAGCTGTTGTACTAAATATCATTATTTTGGTTTTTTCAGTGTTAATTAAAAGCTTGTTACTTTCAAACCAAGATTTAAAAACTGCCAACACTGCATTAACCTTAGAAGAAAGCTCCTGTACGTCGTTAGCTTAACAATTGCTGGTGTCATCTGCAAAAACTGTCAGCTGTGTGTCGGAAAACATTGAATTCATCATCATCGATGATGAATGATGAATTCAATGTTTTCATTTCAGCCGAAAGACGTCCACTGCTGGACATAGGCCTCCCCCAAGTGTCGCCACATTGACCGGTCCCGTGCGTCTCGCATCCAGCGGATCCCTGCAACCTTTACAAGGTCATCGGTCCACCTAGTGGGACATAACATTGAATTAATGTAATTAATTAAATCATTCGTAAATAATATAAACAAAATAAGCCCCAAATCGATCCTTGGGGTACGCCCGCTAATATATCTTGTATATCAGGTGCGGTCCCAGCCTAAGTCTTTGGGGGGGGGTCACAAAGGGCCATAGCCAGGAGTTTGGTTGGGAAACGATTGGGGGGGGGGGGCGGTCTTAAACTATTATCAACAACTTTTGAAAAACGAAATTATACAACCACCTCGCGCCTAAGGTTTATTTCCGGGGGTGCATCTTTAGCATTCAGAAATTGTGTCAGTTTATAAAGATATACTGAAAAGAACGCAGAATGTCAGAGCGAGCCTCGAGCTCGAAAATTTTAGCACTACATCGGGTAGGTTAATTTCTTTTGACCATTCATACAGGAGTTGTGTAGGTACTCAGACGCAAGAGCGAGCGAAGCGAGCTCGAAAATTTTAGCACCCTTCCACGGATAAATAAAGATTTTTTTGTTCATTTATAAAGGAATGAGTATAGGAGGAACTCTGTCAACTTGTGGAGAATTCAAAAGTACAGGATGTATCAGCGAGTGAAGCGAGCTGGAAAATTTTGGCACCACATCTTTTTTTAAGTTATACAGAAATGAGAATAGGAGCACTGTCAACTTTTTTGCAGAATTGAAAAAGTAGAGGATGTATTGGCGAGCGAAGCGACCGAGAAAATTTTAGCTTTCCGCCTCGGATAGGTTGATTTCTTAATAGTTGTCGCAGATTTCGGGGGGTTGAATCATAACACCCTTCTGCCTACGGCTCTCCCCCTGAGTAAGATTTTTCAAGTTTTAAGATGAAGAGAACGCAAGAGCGAGCGAAGCGAGCCGGACTTCTTTTTATTTTATTTCAATCAATGAGTTCAGAAACATGATCACGGTCAACCTTTGAATTCTGACTCTTAAAAGGTTAGTTTCACTTGTTGAACGATTAAGCAGGAAATTAGGTAATAATTTTTATCCCAAAAGAGCTATTTTAAGAAGGTTTATCAATTTGGCGTGTATGGTTTTGGGGGGGGGGGGGGTAGTGACCCCTGTGCTCCTCCCCCCCCTGGGTCCGCGCCTGAGCAAGAAACGCAGATTATCTTGCAAGAGTTATTGTTGACATCCCAGAGACGAGAAATGTTGCCATACCAAGTTCCGACGTGCTCACCACTAAGAATTAAAGGAAATAGGTACGCGAAAATAAATCAAACTGTTGGTTCTGTGCCCTGGTTTACCAGATCTGTTCTTCCTAAGAGTAGAAAATTTTATACTACTTTAAATCGTCTTAGACTTAGACATGGAAGATTCAATGCACATTTAATTAACCAGAATGAAAATAATAACATCGTCTATTTGTACATACCAATTGTGACTTGGGAAGTGATCAGACCCTAGATCATATAATTTTTGAATACCCTGCATATGCCTAATCTATGATCTAGAATCTAGATCTAATTGATGAATTATTGGAAAATTTAAAGATATGACCCTAATATGAGGTCATATCATACTTCACAACATGATTATTACAAATACACGGATCTGACACCGTATTAATATTATGATTTTGACTATACAATGAATACCGAAGTCGAAATAGACGATAAAATTAAAACAAGGTTTAAAAAACTACTCTGGACGAGGCTGCGGCCTTATTTAATTTTTAAAAAGAAGGATGAAACTGTAGACGAGGCTTCGGCCTTACTTACTTTTGGTCAAGAAGAATCTGATAAGCACTAAAGACGAGGCAGTATGGTCCAAGACCTTAGCCTGCCCGAATAGGGCGAAGGAAAAAAAAAAGTCAACTCGGGGCTGCCAGATTTTATAATTGGAAATAAAAACTGTATAATTTAGTTACTGATTGTATCCTCTTTATATCCTGGACCCTGATGTTTTGAATACGGAAAGCCTAAATTCTATTATCTGAGTTTTGTATGGTGATATTTTTTGAGTTCATTTATGGATGCGCGTTAAGCCTGTGAGTACCATAATAAATAATAAAAATAACGTAGGTAAGTTTACGTGATTAATCATTATTGTGTATGTTTAAAAAAAATTAAGCACTGTTTGTATCCTGACGTTCAATTTTGTATAATTTCAGAAACATTTCCGAATAATTTAATAATATCTACTGGCAGCCCTGATCAACTGTGAAAAGAAAGACTGACATGACGCTGTCACGCTGTGCCATAGTTTCAGTTTGTTGGTTTGTTTTGAAGTGTTGAATAACACGATCACGAAATTTTGAATAAGCTAAGATTACAATGAGTAATCGCATAAAGACTTGCTGTGTTTTTAAATGTATAAACACGCCGTCGAACAGCAAAGTGAAGTTCTTCAGCTTCCCTGAGTCTCGCCTTCGACCAGATCAGAGAAACAAATGGGTTGAGGCTATCCAGAACCAGAAGTAAGTACTTATTGCTTCCAGTTTTTATTCCTTATACTCTGTTATGAGCCCTTGGACGTTCACGGATAGAAATAAGGCACACACAGCATAGTTGCGTCTCAGCGTTCCTAATGTTCAAGAATAAGAATCATTTATTTGCATAAAATACAGTTGTTACTAGATATAAAAGATGGTGATGTGTGCACAAACCATATTTTGCCCGTTTAAGCCAAGCAGATTTGTTTTACATTATTATGAAGGTAATGCTTATTTTGTTTAATAATACAAATAATTGTTATGACTATTTTGAAATGAAATAAGTAACTAATAATAAAACTATCTATTACAATTAAAATAAATCTTTTTACAAAACATCTGTGTATCTTCTTTAAATTTACACTTTAATAAATTAATAAAAAGCTTGTATGTTCAAGAGAGCATTACACAAGCTGAATGTCTCTAGCCTCCACACTAGAATACCCTGTGTCATTGAGTCAAGTCTCCTTCGTCTTACACCATAAATAGGAAGTAAGGCATAGTTACATACAACCTGCCAGGGCTGCGAGACTGTTTGAAAGAGATTTTTTTATTTATTTACTCCAAACATATAAATATCCTTACAGGCTAGACCCAATGCGATATTGTAGCACACTTAACATTTAAACAGTTATTTATTAGCATAGCAAATTATATATGTAGCTGTTCTTGTGAATTCACCCAAAGTGCAACAGAATAAGTCAAGTGCTCAGCAATGAGGTTGAGAGTGTGGAGCGCGCTCGTGAGCGTCGCCTCGCGCAGCAAGTTAGTTCGCGCATGCGGTTCCACCAGCAACCGCGGCTGACAACGACGCCCCACATACCCATTTGGCACTAGCTCCACTCTTCGCAATATAATTATCGACATTGTGTATCTTCCCTCTAATTACCTTAAAGATATAAGTCTGTAGTGTGAGTTGCCTCCTGACCCTTAGTTCAATATATCCGACCATTCCCAAGACAAATAAAGTTGGATACATCAATGGATAAAATGGATATACCCTGTATTCCCTCATATATTTGAACCTAATAAACTTATTTTGTACTCGCTCCAACATTAGACTATACTTAGTTTCATGTGGGACACATTTGTGTATTACATTCTACATAGTTGGCTTCTTACTAAAGCATTATATAATGCCGTTATACTTTAATATTTATGAAGCCCTAAACCATTCTAAGCACAAATCCTAGGTTTCTATATGCTTTTTTGCATACCTTAACTACCTATATGATCACGGAATCTGAGTCCAATGGTGAAATGAACTCCCAAGTCCCTCACTTCAGTGGCCCTGTACATCGGCACCCCGTCCACCGTTTATGTGATGGGTGTGCATACACGTGAGAAACTTATGGTCACACACTTAGATGTGTTAAACTGCAGGAGATTACTCTTGCTCCAAGCTACAACTCTGACTATATCTCTCTGCAGTCTTTCACAGTCATTCAAGTTTGTGATGGGGAGATAAAGCTTGTAAAGTTATGACGACCTGTCGGCAAACAGTAAACACTTAGCATCTTGCACAATGTTTGGTAGGTCATTAATCATTAAGATGAACTCCAGAGGCCCTAGATTCGTTCCCTGGCTTACCCCAGATCTAGTATAATATGAGTTCGATTGATATCCTGCATGGTCAACATATTGCTGCCTTACTCATATAACTAGCAAAAAACTTAAGTAAATGCGGGGTGTAACCAACCCCTGCTAACTTTTTCAGTAACAGGTCATTATCGAATAAATCAAACGCTTTTTTAAAGTCGAAATATGCAGCATCGGCTTGTCCCCCACTGTCTACTATTAAATTACTGGTAGTATTTCTAGTCGGCCTAAATCTATGCAGCGTGTCTGTGAGTTGCGAGCTAACTTGTTGGAAAACGCTGAATAAATGAAACAATGAATAGCAGATTCTAATACTTTAGCCATTGTTGACAATACTGCAACCGGTCTGTATTCTACAACTTTAGTTCCCGAACCTCCCTTCGGTACGGTATGACCCGGATACCATGGCCCTGGAACACAAAGGGCGAAGAAAGTACATGGATGAGTTTTAGTTAGTAGAATTCTGACACTCCCTTCCGCTCCGCCCAGAGCGGGGCGGGTCATTTGACGATTACCCATCCGAAAAAAAAAAGGCATTCATACAATATTATTATACAAGTAAGATTTCTTAGGCTACTGTAAAGAAATGCAAATCCTTTGTAGAGAGTAAAAACAATCGTCGGTATTCATGTTGCTCCAAAAATACCTTGACTTAACTAAGCGTTGAGTAGCTGCGACGCCGGGATGACTCACATTGTGTACATAAATGTTTAGGTAGATAAGGACGTATGTTATTTGTTGATGTTTCGCAGGCTATCTTTATCTCCAAATGGGACATTGTAATTAATTTTAGGTTTTCTAATTCTGAATCGCTTTTTTGTAGTTCGGCTAACTTAAGATGATCGAATAATGGTGGCACTATAATCTCATCAATTCGGGATAATGCGTCGGCGACAGTATTTTTGTCACCTTATACCTATGATTACATGATATTATCACAAAATTGAGAAATAAAGTCTAGCTGTCTTAATCGCCTAGGTGAGTCTGAAGGCGACATCTTTTTAGATAGGGCAAATGTTATTGGCTTGTGGTCTGTAAGGATCGTTAGCTTTCTGCCTTCTACCAAATGGCGGAAGTGTTTTATTGCCATGTATATTGCTAAAAGTTCCCTATCATAAGTACTGTATCTTGTTTGGGTGTGTCAGTGAGTTTCTTTGAGTAAAATCCTATAGGTTCTAATTTACCACTAACTCTGATTTAAAGCTGCACCTCCGCAAAGTACCGGAAGCATCTGTCATCATCACTAGTGGCACGGTTGCGTCGGGATGTGATAACGTGACCGTATTATTGATTATTTGTTTACATCGACTGAATGCAACATACATTGGACCGAACAATGGACCGAAAGTGCATTAAATGCACTTTCGGTCCATTTAATTTCGGTTTTGTCTCGTTTCTTGGAATTATGTAAAGACGTATTTAGTGGTGCTTGAGTTTCTGCAGCTTTTGGAATGTTTAGTCTGTAGAATTTCATCATTCCGAGGAAACGACGGTGTTCCTCAATTGTTTTGGGTTGTGGATAGTCTATACTAATATTATAAAGAGGTAAAATTTGTTTGTATACAGGGGGTAATCTCCGGAAGTAATGAACCAATTTTAAAAATTGTTTCAGTGGTAGAATTATTAGGTGGGGGGGAGGGCATCGAGCCGAATCTTACCCAATGAGATTGGGTAAGATTCGAGGGAGAGACGGGGGTCTCGGCAAGTATCACGTTTTTTTTTACCCGCAAGTTACCGTTACAAACTTGCGTGAATATTAGCTAACTAATTAAGTAAACATGTTTCTCCACTAAAATATGGCTAAATCCTACAACAAGATAAGTAAAAAAAAAAAAATTTACTTTTGTTTGGATGATTAAGTTTTTTTGTCACCGACTTCAGAAGCTATTTATTTTAACCTAGTTATTTTAGCTAGTTATTTTTAACCGACTTCCAAAAAGAGGAGGTTATCAATTCGACTGATTTTTTTTAGTTTTTTTTTTTGTGTGTATGTTCAGTGATATCTTCGCCAATTGTGAACCGATTTTGATGATTCTTTTTTTGTTTGGAAGAATATTATTCCGCGGTGGTCCCATTTTTTATTTAGTCAAGATCTGATGGTGATCTTCGGAGATATCAATGGAACTCTTCAATAATAGACAGCAAATCCGTCGTGATTGCTGCAATCGCTTGGATGTTTATTGTTTACACAATATCATAACATAACGTAACGGCTGTATGCTCATACAAGAATCTTATGATGGAATCCCAGGGAAATCGAGGGCAACCCTCAAATTTTATAGGCACGTACAACGTTTTTCATATACTCTCCAACACAATTCAGATATTTGTGCCTGGTAATCATCATCTCATGTTGCTGAGCTGATGATGGAAGGTATAAGTCAGGATCAGATAATGGAATCCCAGAAAAATTAAGGGCAACCCTCAAATTTTATGGGCATTGTTTGAATCAGTATACTTTCCATGTGGTCCCATGGTCATCATGTCAGGATCTAATGATGGGATCCTGGAGAAATCGAGGGGATTCTCCAAATTTTATATTATCTATATCTTCGACAATTGTGAACCAATTTTGATGTTTTTTTTTTTAATTTGGATGAATATTATTCCGCGGTGGTCCCGTTTAAATTTGGTGAATCTGATCTTCGGAGTTATGCAATGGAACTCTTCAATAGTAGACAGCAAATCTGACGTGATTGCTGCAATCGCTTGGATGTGTATTGTTTACACAATATCATAACATAACGTAACGGCTGTATGCTCTGATGGGGTACGCAGATGCGTACAGTACACCCAGATTGCGACAGTTAGGTATATTTACTTCCATTTTATTGGGGATAAGCCTATTGCTATAAAATGTATTGTTAACAATGCAAAACAAATATTTCTATAGGATTGTAATATCCTATACAAATATTTGCTATACATTTACACTAAAAATGGAAAAATAAAAAATCTTTTTTGCAAAAAATAAAACCGACTTCAAAAACACAGAAAAGTGAAAAATAACTTTAGTTTCAGAAGTCGGTGACAAAAAAACTGAATCAAACAAACAAAAGTCACCGAGTTCAGAATCTAAAGTTATTTTTCACTTTTCTGTGTTTTTGAAGTCGGTTTTATTTTTTGCAATTTTTTATTTTTATTTTTCCGTCTTTAGTTGTAATATCCTAATCCTGTACAATTATTTGCTTTGCATTTATTTTACTTTGTTAACAATAAACATTTCATGGTAATAGGCTTATCTTCTTCTATATCTATCTATCTATCTATACATCTATACATATAATAAAATCGTAGACTTTCCGTGTCTGTACATTACAGATTTTTGCAAAAATTTCACTGGAAGGTGCGAGAAATAAGTAATAGAAAGTATAAAAATATTTTTTAATTTTTGTGTTTTTGTCGCTTTGTCTGTTCGTTTGTGCGTGCATCACATAAAAACCCCTCATTGTTTTCACACATAACATAACATCACGCCTTAAAGCCCTGAAGGGTTAGGCAGACGGGTACCTAATCGTACACACACATTTCGCCGGTTATATTGAAGTCCCATGTAATAGGGGGTGAGCCTATTGCCATCAACCGGACACATCCAGATTCCAAGGCTGCTACTGAGAAATTCCTGGTGGGATAACCCAATAACACTATTATTTATAGTATTTTTACAATTGCATACATTATTTAATGTTAAGTGGAAGAGTGGAGTCACTTAGGGGGGGGCATCCATTAATTACGTGAGGCGTTTAAGGGGGGGGGGCGTAGGTCGCGCCAAATATCACCCAATCTCACGTGGTAGAGAGGGGGGTCTCGGCAAATATTACTGGGTTTAATTGAGTAAACATGTTTCTCTACAATTTTTTTTTTTTTTGTGAATTCAACGCAATCAAGCACAGATTACCGTATTTATACTAAACTACGCATTTTGATAAATCTCACGTGAGATTAGGAGGGAGATGAGATGAGGGGGTCAAGCAAATCTCACGACATCCCACAAAGGGGGGAGGGGGTCGAAAAATCGCCTCACGTAATTAATGGACGCCCCCTAACACAAGCATCTCCTTGCTTAAAAGGTGATCTCCAAATCATGTGTTTGACAACTTTATATAATTGAAATAAACATTTTTTTTTAAACATTTTGCCCGACCCGGGAGTGGATCCCCATGCTTAGTAGTCGCGCTTGACCAACGAGGCAGTCTCACACATGCACACCAAAATTTCACGCGAACGAAGTAGCGGGCAACAGTTATGTTAAGTTCCATTTTATTTGGGACTAGCCAAATAAAATGGAACTTAAGATACCTAACTGTCAAAATGTGGGTGTACTGTATTGTTATGATAGTTGATAGTTATGATGTTGTGTAAACAATAAACATCCAAGCGATTGCAGCAATCACGACAGATTTGCTGTCTATTATTGAAGAGTTCCGTTCCATATTTCCGAAGTCCATGATAAGATCATGACAATATTTATATGGGAGCAACTTAAGAGTATACTCTTTCAAACAAAAAAAGAATTTTCCAAATCGGCTCAGGCGTCTTCGAGTAATCGGTGAACATACATTTAAAAAAAAGATTCATACGAATTGAGAACCTCCTCCTTTTTTGAAGTCGGTTAAGGTTTATGTTGTGTGTCGTAAAGTACCAGCAATCGCGGTTGATTTGCTGTCATTTTTTGAAGAGTTCCGTTGTCTCCGAAACTCATCATCAGATCTATATGAAATTTAAATGGGACCATTTCGGAATAAATCCCTTTCGAACAAAAAAAGAATTTTGCAAATCCGTCTATACATATATGACGGAGTTATGCCCGAACATACATAAAAAAATATATTAACAACTGAATTGATAACCTCCTGCTCTTTGAAGTCGTTTAACAAAAAGTATTCTATGAAAACATCAGCGGGGGGGGGGGGAGGTCCTCCAAAATTGCTTCAGGTAATTAATGGACGCCCCCTATAAACCACTGGTAGTTTGGGCCCTGCTCCCGACACTGGCGAAAACCTATTTTTTATATAATTATTTAAGAAATATAAAAAAAACTGTCTATAGATGAATAAACGAAATATAAATTAATGTAATGTATGTTAATCGTTATGTTATTTTGATATTAATGCTATTAAATAACAATGAATTTGAAAAAATGTTAACGATTGTCAGTTTTATGAATTGTATTACTATTAATACTATGAAAAACTACTACTACTACTACTACTCTTCTACTTACTACTATGATTTTTTATAAATTGCATGTTTATAAGGTCTGTTGAATAATGAATGAATGTTTGTTTTTATGGTTTGTACTTGATGAATATCCGCAGTGGGCAGTGGTGGATGCCGAATGCATTCAGCATGATCTGCAGCGAGCACTTCGAGAAAGGGCACCCGAGCAAGGTCCCGCAGGATGCCGACTACGTGCCTTCCGTCTTTATCAATAGGAGAAAAGTGGACAGTATTAAGTAAGTACACTTGCGTATACTGCCAAAGTCAAAGATTGTTTAACTATCACGTTTTGGAACCCAAGTCCATAACAGACTCTATCTCATTATACATGAAAAAGTTTAGATTCTATTGCAACCATTTATTCTTCTTCTTTTCTTTCGTGTTGATGGTTAGTTATAAATGGGTTGGGCTCAGTAAGTGACCACTTCCATATTAGCGTGAGAGGTACTCATAAGGTCCACGAAAGGGGCCTTTTTGTTGTAAATAATAATATCGCTGCCCTAGTTCAGCAGACAGAGTCAAAGAAAAGTTTTGTTTCGGATAAAAAAAGCTCATGTATCTGATTCAAAAATCGGATATACATTATACATGTCGGATATGTCAGGATTTATTTCGTTAGGCTCGTACATCATGTGGGCAGACGATGGGTTTTGTGCTATGAAAACACACTAGGTGCGTACATTAGTGCGTACATACATTGTTTCTATTAAACTAACAAATAACTTGAAATTTCAATTTTAACACAATAACACGGGGCACAACAAATCGGGTACAGTTCCTGGACGTCTCAACTCCGCTGCGATAAGACATTGACTGTCGTCCTCGCCTCGAGCTGTAAACATCAGGGCTCTGTAGAAGCCACGCTGTGGTGTGGGTCTCGTGACGTCACCACCAGCGCACCTGCGATTTATTTTATATCCTTACTAATCGTACTTCTTACTAACCGTATCCGACATACATATGTACGTAAAACGCAACCTAGTGCCTAAAATTCAATATGACACTGAAACATTTATGCATATTTTTACCGAACCCTAGTTCAAGTTTCTGACATCTTATGATATCTAGAGAGTCAGGATTTATTCAAATTGAAATATAATAACTCCCAAAAGCATTAGAGACTAAGCTATCATTTTTAATAAATTACCCAACAAGTAAATTACTGACAGTAAAATTATAAAAATACTTATTAACTTAAAACATACTTCAGTCAAGATGTCTTTCTATTGAAGTAGGGCACAGGACAGGCACAGGACTCTTCTCACACAGAGAAGGCGTGAGATTGGTGGTATCACATATTATTAGTTCATCCACGATGTTTTCCTTCACTATTATCAGTGATGAAACCGACGCCAGTGTGGTCTTGATTACAAATGAATGCTCAAAACTAAACTTTGACTTTATACGGTTAAAGTAGATAGTTAAGAGTGGTTGTGTGCGCAGGTCGCGCGCGGTTTCGCTGAAGCGGTTCGCGCTGGAGTACATGAAGCAGCAGGCGCTGCTGGACCGGCCGTCCCGCTCCAACGTCAACACTGTGAGCGCTGCTAACTGTTGCCGACTCATGTTACACTTTGTGTTGTCATGTCACATAAATGTTTCTAAGGTTCGGTATAACCGGTACGGACGAATTGCGTGCGCGGCTCTGGATACGGGACACTGACAGATAGCTAGGGTGAAGAGGGAGGATCCTCCGACCAGACGGGCTCAGTTACTGCCCGACCGGTGAGTCTGGTTTTACTTCACGTTCTTAGCTCGCGGACGACACTTATACCGCCATGTAGGATCTTTATAACATTGTCACTACAGAAGTACATAATTTGTCCGTACCAGTTTTACTGATGCTCTAGACATTATGTTTTGCTGAGCATAATAATTTAACGTAGATTTATAAAGTTTATTAGTTGGAATCAAATATGGGAGACCAACATAATTATGAAAGTTAGAATCTTCAGTGTCACAGGTTCTCTGCTGGAATCAACAAAAATGCATAAAAAACAAGAACTCATGGAATTTATGTGTTATCTTATAGACCTAGAACTTTGCAATCGTTTTGAGATGACGGCGAGGGTCGGGCATGGTTCGTTTCTATAGTAGAATCGTTTGAAGGTGGCAAAACAAATGAATGTCAACTTGTACCTACGAAAAAGTCAATTGCAAACACAGGACCTTAGTATTATGATACGCTTGCGATATGATATTTAGCTACAGTTATTACGGTTAATATCGGGGGGCACGGCAGTGCCCCCGCCAAGTCGAGCGCGAAGCAAACACTGCCGTACCATCCTTTACTGGAACCATTTCGCCGCATTTTCAGGCCCCTATTTGAGAACCTCTAGATAAGACCAGAACGCAGAAATTTTCGTAATCCAGTAAGCTATAATCACATACTTAAAATCCAAAATTTCAAGTCTGTAGGTCATTTAGTTCCGAAGTTAAGTGAAAGCAAAGTTTCGCATTTATGACACTCACTCACTCATGATGATCAAAATAGAACTAGTACCCGTCCCATAAACTCAGAGAGCTGAAATTTGGTACAGAGTTAGGGTTTAATGGCCACATAAAGGGAAAACTATAAAAACTAGGATAATCGAAGATCTGGAGTACCTGGTGAACCCTGACTAGAAAACACAAGAGCCCAACCAAACTATTAGAGATCGACATACCGCCTTTACAAAAAATATTCAACTTGGTGGGCCGCTTCATTTGATGTTAAAAATCGAAGGTCTGAAGTATCTGATGAAGAACCCTCAGCTGGTCTCAGCTGTATTAGAGATATCTTTATGCAATTTATTTAATATCAAGGATATCTGGATAAAAACAACCTGCATAAAGACGCATAAAGGGGTCTATCAAGGGGTCTTTAATAATTTTTTATACTGTTTGTTTCAGGCTCGCCTATACATAAGAACCCTCAGCTGGTCTCAGCTGTATTAGAGATATCTTTATGCAATATCTTTAATATCAAGGATATCTGGATAAAAACAACCTGCATAAAGACACATAAAGGGGTCTTTAATATTTTTTTTCAGATCATGGAATATCTGAAAAAAAATATTAAAGAAGAAGGCCGTTGAAGGGTTCACAAGGGTACAAAACCAAGTGCTCCATGACACCATTGCACCAATCTGTCGCCAGAACCAATACCCATTGACGATGTAAAATTGCCACTTGGAAAACGTTGATTCAATAACCAGTCAATTGTAGGCTTGATAAAGCTGCGTATTTGATTAATACTTATGTATAGGCGAGCCTGAAACAAACAGTATAAAAAATTATATCCAGTACAGACTGACTTCCCTTGTGTACCCTTCAACGGCCAAGTCACACAACATTAACTATAATAATAAAGAAATCGCAGTAAGGAACCTTAGACTTGACACGACTTTGTCTAGATTTCATTACTTTTTAGAGATAAACAAGCAGCTCCATAAGACTTGGCTAGTTTTTTACAGAATGTTTTTGGTGGGATCGTTTATTACTGCGAGTTTTTGGTACAAGTTGACATTCACTTGTTTTGCCAGCTTAAAGGAAATAGCACACATCTATACTAATATTATAAAGAGTAAAATTTGTTTGTATGTAGGGGGTAATCTCCGGAAGTAATGAACCAATTTTAAAAATTGTTTCACTGGTAGAAAGCTACATTATTCGTGAGTGCTATAGGCTATAAATTATAAAGATATTATGCATATTAGCCGAGCTATCACTATTTTCGCGCACGAAGTCGCGGGCGACCTGCTAGTATATTATATATCAACTCGAAAAGGGATGGTCATCGTATCGTGAGCTGGTCCCGAGGCGAGGGGATTACGTTACGATTCCGATTAGTGTGCGTTGCAGTAGGGAGTTCCATACAAAGAATACTGAAAGCCTCGAGTTGATACGGTGCCGTTCCCTTTCCGAGTTGATATTTGTGTGCCCTTAAAACTATTTTACCATAGTTGAGCGTTGGACTGTGCGTGTGTGCAGAAGCGGCGCAAGAACGCGTACGTGCGGCTGGCGGCGGCCCTGGCCGTGCCCGTGACCACGGCGCGCGTCTGGGAGCGCCGCTTTAGGCAATACTTCGAGGAAAAGGTGACCTTATTACCATGCCGTATACAGGAGCGTAGACAACGGGGCTGTGGGTGTTGTATATCACTCAAAACCTATCCGTGCAGCCGTGCCGTACATTTTGGTCGAGTAGGTATTGAAGTTTTGTACGGAATAGCAGTTTTTTTTTCGCGATTTCGTTGTTTGTCCCATTGAGAAGTTGTTCAGTTTGATGGTCTGCACCACACCTTTCTGGTACACGCTGTATAATTTCCGCCATTGCGTTAAAGTCGGTACTAATCAATAGCTGGTATCAATACAAACAAGTATTGTACCTATGAGAAAAAATCTTCTAATGCGTCACGCTTTTGAAAATATACCAAAATGGCGGAATATAGGCCGGCCAGCCTTCATACAAACCAAATCTTCCAAGCCCTTTAAAATGGTGGGAGGTACCAATATTTGATTGTTGGTTGATCTATTAGAGCATAATCGTGGGATTTGGAGCTAACTCTGCTCGCGTTACTGTTAAAGACACTGATTTTACGAGCACATACGCACGGCGACCCATCAAGCTATAAATTTCCAGTAAAACATGGCCTCGCTCTATACAAAAAGCCAGCCATGTTATATACTGTAAATAAAAACTGAAAATCTATAGATTTTCTGTATAGTGAAAGATCCGCATAAACTGGTTTTGTATAGCTTGATTGGATTGGTATCGCGAAATTTCTCAACAGCTTTTACCGCAATTCATAAAGTGTGTTCTGCTAGCCATCTAGTTGACCCCCAGTCCCTGTCTACGCCCCTGGCTGCAGAGCCCAGTATCCCTTGTTGAGTGGTGTGTGACGCAGCGTTGTGTGCAGCTCGCGGACCCGGACCACAAGTGGGAGCCGGCGGCGGACAGCACGCCGCACTGGAAGAACACTGTCGAGAAGCGGCTCTACGCCAACCCCATAAATGTACGTACGACACCGTCATTTCTTGGTCATTATCACACGAGCCCCCATATCACCACGCTAAACACCCAGAAAACAAAATTACGCTAGCACATACCCACTCTCACCCAACGCATGACCACACCCCATGCTTACATGAACGCACTCATCACTCAGGCGCGACACGAGAGCCGCTGTGACGTGGGACTCCCGCAGGATCAATGATATTAAATTTTATGTAAAATATTTCGTGTTAATTCCGCGGTAAAAATCAGGGTCTTCGAGTCAAAATCAAGAGATGTTGACTCGGCGACCGCTTGGACGAGTATGAGTGAGACACTCAAGCTGTCGTCTGCTAACCGGGCTATCGAGTACTGGTTTGGTTGCATGGCATGCTAATTGCATCTCTCTCTACCTGCATCCAAGCCTGGATGTTTTCCCCGGAATTAATACAAAGTATTATGCATAACAATAACATTTAATGTCTTGACTTGGACTTTCGCAAAGTATCACCGGATTCCATAAGTTATCAATATAGATAGGTAAAGAAGACCAGCTACACACGGCGCACGCATACTGACGCGCACGTACGACTATCTTAAACTATTTCAAACGACATACTAGTCACCGAGAGCTCTCGCTGCACGTGAAGCGTCTCTGTGGAGGTGTTATTGACGTTCGATGAAAAAAGGCGTGTGTTGGGTCATCCTAGCGGTGGTTGTCAGACTACGATATGATTATTTCGCGGTATAGTTTGGCTGTTGGATTTATGTGACGTTTGCCTGTCGTGTCGCTGCAGCGCTTGTCAGCGATGGGCTTTGGAGGCGCGGTGTCGGCGCGCGGCGTGGTGGCGGCGCTGTGCGCGGCTGCGCGCGCGCGCGGCACGCTGTGCAGCACCGCCATGTACCAGGACGTGCGCCGCGCGCTGCGGCTCTCCAGCGCCATCAACGACCTGCACGCTGTCTGGTGAGACCCTATGCACACTATCCGTGGTATGTCACGCGCCGCACAGGCTCCGGGTGTCTGTACCGCACCTCGTGACGTCATCACGTCGCGGGCCCTTCCGCGGTGTATTACATTTAAGGTTCTATACTCGTGGAGCCCCTGTCTATAATACCTTAAATGATGAATCTGTTTGGATGTCGAAAGAGGCCCCGATTTATACGGCTTATAAATATGTGTTAGTACGGAGATACAAAGGTACTATGCGAGCGGTAGTGTGCGCCTCATTATCTAAAATAAGTTCTTGTAGCGCGTCTGTAGTGCTGGCATCTTATTTAGACGCGTCTGTATCTATGAATTAGAGTTTACAGATCTGTATTAGATATAATACAGTAACGATATTTTGGGGAAATGAACAAAAAATAATTGAAATTTTATGATAGAAGACTTAAAATAATTGGAAAATAAACAACAGGTGAGTAGTGTTGAATTTTTTAAGTTCATTAAAAAAAATATATAAATAATATTTACAAACACAAAACTAAAAAGAAACTCAACTAAGGTGATGAAATTAAAATACTGTAGGCGCGGCAACCCTATCGTTTGCGAACATACCGCTCGGCTGTAGGTAATTATTTTAAGGACAGGCGCGAGTCACAATATTGTATATATTTATACTGCGACGTGAGTGTGGCTCACGCAAAGCATAATGTGTGCCGTAGGGTGTCGGCGCAGCGCGTGGCGCTGGCGCAGCTGCGGCTGGCGGCGCGCGCAGGGGACGCGGGGCCGCCCGCGCCTCCCGCCGCCGACGTCGCCGACCTCGTGCTGCTGCACACCGACGTCGACATGCACCGCCTCGTCACCGACGTGAGTACTGTTGTACGCGACTGAGACGTCACCGTTTGTTCCGTATGCGAGTGTGTCGTGTTACAGGAGAGCGTCACTCTGTACGAGGAGTCGTCTGCGCTGCACACGCTGTGGCAGCTCGTCCAGCAGCACCAGCTCGAGGAGGCCGCGCAGGCACAAACGCGCGAGCGCGCGCTCCGTTGGACCAGCGCGCATCGGGACTACCTCGCCAGGTAACATACACACGCACACATGGACGAATACCACTTACACGTGCACACGGGTGACTACAGGTAGTTGTGTTGTGCAGCGGGCGCACGGTGTCGCTGGTGGTGCTGCAGCGTCGCTGGCACGAGCTCAAGCTGCAGGCGCGCGTGAACCTCGCCGCGCACTGGCGCCGCACCCCGGCGCTCTCGCTGTTCGCTGACCTCGCCCCCGCCCCGGACCCCGCCCCCGACCCCGCGGCCCCGCCCCCACCACACGAAGTCTACCCGCGCCCGGCCCCCCTCCACATCTCTATACTCAAACGGTCAGTATACTGCCACAAATTAAGCTGAATATTTCCGATGACATGTCATGACTGGTCACACGTACCCCCGCAGGTACCCGCACATCGCCACGGGACCGTTCCAGTGTTGGCGGGAGCAAGTGCTGGACGGGAGCATCGTCATCGAGCCACTGGTGAGTCTAACATTACTTACTATGAGTCGATTACTTAGTGCGTATCTCGCCGCGCACAATATAGTTCCGAACCTCGAAAAATTTAGCATTACTGCAAAAATAATTTTTTATGTTAATGTCGATAGCGGAAAGGGGAATGCCGATTTTAGGCCCAAGAGTGCCCAAGAAATTTGTTAAAAATCTTGTGTAAATTTTACGTAAATAACTGCTATTCACGACGCGATAGAAGTTGGAAACATATTTGAAAAAATAAAAATATTGAAACAATAACGAAATTCTGTATGTGCAAATAGAAAATCTCAGTTTCATTTAAATATAATCCTAAACTTTAATAGCGAAAAATTAAAGATTTGTTGCAATAAATTAACTTAAGCGTTTACACTTATAAATTCCAATTAATTTTGTGGATTAAATATACTATAATATATAATATAATAATCAATGCCGCCGATCGAAAAAAAACCTTATAATTTGGAAACTGAGTTTTTCCAATAATTTTCTTTTATCAGTAAATTATTTGTAGTGTATACAATATTAGCATTCTGTCTTACATGTGGGCACTCAGGGCTTAAATCACTATGGCGACCTGGCATTCCCCTTTCTCCAAAGAGCGTTACCTGTACAAACTACTTTATTTTGAGAACGACTTGCTTATTTACTTAAATTAACCTAAAACTGAAAATATCCGTAATTTTTCGCTTCTAGGAAGAAGAAAATGACATTACGGTAAAGCAAAGCCAAGACAGGGAACTGTCTACTGCGACCACAGCTCCAGCCGACGACAACGCGGTGGCGCGTCTCTACCCTAATATGAGCAAGCTCGATGAAGCCAAGGAGAAACAGAATACGGACAGTGACACTTTGTCTCAGGAGCCTGCGATCAAAGGACCTAAGATCGAACAAAGTTTGAATCTTTTATTCAAGCGTAGTCCGATTGAGGATTTCGCTGAACAGAGTAAGGCCGACGACCATTTGGCTGAACATCCTACGGACATTAAACTTTTGACCGAGCTTCCTATGGTCAATAAACTCAAAGATGAGCCGTCTGCGGACAATGACCTTGCAGCTGTGCAGCCTACGGCCAGTGAACTTTTGACGGTCGATGAATCCAAGGACAAGCAATATACGGTCAATAACATCTTGGTCGAGGGGAGTACTGTGGATGTCCCTCTAGCTGAGAGTGCTGTAGGCAGCGCGAGCATTGCGACCTGTAATCCAAGTACGTCTCACATTTATAAACCTGTGGTACATTGTGTTGAGAAAGGGTCTGCGAGTGTCGTCTCTGTCAATTGTGAGTATTGACAGAGATGACACTCGCATTATGTTATTACTTTCCAGAATTTGATCCTTAACAGCGAAGCTATCAAATGGTGTAATAATACAGTGTGTTTTTTTTCCAAAATCAACAGGTTCGATTCCAGGCTAGGGATATTGAGTTTCCAAAAATCCCATCATTGGATTTTGGTTTTAGGTTTCATCAAAATCCGGCTCGAGACCTTTGAGTATTTTTCGCTTTTTCTCATTGTTTCGGATTTGGCCATCCACGCTCACTTGAAAATTTCATCCTGTATATTATTTTTGTTATTATTGTGTTAAAGAGATAATGGAGGTCAAAGTTTCGACTTGCTCACATTTTTAATGATACATTTTTTTAAATTATTTTGTAATATCCCGTACTTCGATTTACTGCCTACACTGTTACTAGGAGAACTTAGGATGCTAGAGCGAGCGAAGCGAGAGAGGGACTGGGGGCGCCCCGACTCTGACAGGTTAGGTTAGAAGTCATTAGTCATAGTTCGTGGTCCTTTTTTTCTCCGCGTGGCTCTGACTACGCCTTTTAAGCAACTTTAAAGTGTTTTGAGGTAAGGTTACAATAATTTGTTTTTCTCGAGAACAGTGTGTTATATTTTCATGGGGGTGGTGCCAGAGGAGAGGGTACACCCCTTCCGCCTCACTCTCCCCTCCACCTACCAAACGATACTAACTTTTTACCAATTGCTCTTCGAGTTATCACTCGAACATTTAATCACGAACAATCTATGTAATAGTTAAGCAAAAAGATGGCGCTAGTTTCTTCTGTCAATCGATAGGTACCGATGTTTGTAATGATTGTACTGCCATCCCACAGATGGCAGGTTCATCGATATTATCATGGATGAGAATTATAAGATGGTTATTAATTTGGATTAAATAATACTCTTAGCAGATAGACACTCTTGTGGCGACACATACATATAATGGCACTTGCAGAAGTTCCCTGATCTAATTAAAGAAATATAGATATTTCAAAACCCTCACAGAATTAGCCAGTACGTATGAATACTTTTTTTTTTGTATATCTAGATGAAATCTTCCCGCCGGAACGCGCCAACGGCTCAGAAACAGACACGGACACAGAAGACAATTTGGTCATAGACGAGTGTTCTGACATGACACTGTGTTCACTCAAACGGGAACTAGATACGCACACAGAGACCCACAGTGGCGACACTGAGTCACCTCACGCAGTACTCGGAAACTTAGCCCCGACCATAGAAGTATTACACATGATAGATCCCAGCACGGTCAAAACCGAGATTCTCTTCGAAAGTGATGAAGACGACTTTCAACCTTGTAACGAACTTGATAAAGACGGAATGGAGTTGACAACAAAGAAAGAAGCTTCGTTTATAAGTAACAGGATAGTGTTTCTTGACGAGGAGCCGGGGGGGAGTTGTGACGTCACAAAACGCATGGACTGTCAAAGCGGACAGGATATATATAAAGAAACACCGACTTTTGGTAAGTTTAATTGTTTTCTTAACATCGTCAAGTCAGAGAGTCTATCTACATATATGTATTTACGGATATGCCAATCCCATCGTGCCTTATTAACTATTTACATAATATGTGGAATATTTATATTTATTTATTAGAAGAAGAATCATTGACTAGGCATCTAGGATTCTTAGTTTTATTCATAGAAATTTCACAAATATAACAACACAACTCCTGCCAAACTGCAGAAGAGTTTGTCGGCAGTATTCTCGTGGACACACTTCTTTTCCAGAATAAATTTAAAACTTATTTAGTACATAATAAAGTATCTAACTTACTAGTAAACAAAAAATATCCCTAAACACTACAGGTTGCAAACCCTAACGATGCATACCTACCAAACTGCTTTTTTAAACAAATCTGTCGGGCACTCATTGTTTTTGCGATGCCAACATACGCAGTGTCATACATAGGTAAACAACACGTCACCGTACCGCGTCGAAAAGAGACAGAACTACATACAGGGTGTAAACAGCCCCTTCACGAATCCGTAAACCAAACATTATGTGCATCAAACTAAGGAACTTTACGCAAAAATTATTGCTTGGAAATTACTTTTTTTTGGGGTGAAAAATCAAGTTTTACGGTAGGAAACAATGTAACTAAAGCGCAGGCCACACCGCCAGCTGGCGGGCGGGCGAGCGACGCGAACGACGCCCTTTTCATGCTTTGTACGTATCTTTCGATAGTTCGCGGTGTGAACCAAAGTATGAAAAGGGCGTCGTTCGCGTCGCTCGCCCGCCCGCCAGCTGGCGGTGTGGCCTGCGCTTTAGTTACATTGTTTGCGCAGGTAAAAATATAGGTACATATCGCCACTGCAGCAGTATAAACACTTAAGCGCAAAGCATAACTTTAAAAAAATACAAATATACATATAAAGAAAATAAATAGCGGTCGTTGTGCAACACTCGCATGTTAATTAGTTCGGCAGCCCCGCATTTGGATTAGCCCAGCGTCCAGAATGTTTATTTTAAATTCTCTAACCAATGATTCTCTTTCATTCTTGCGCCTAACATACTTTATCAGCAAATGTTGCGTTCATCAGTTAATTTTTTTTGCATATTTCACAATTAGGGGATGCGACCTTTCGCACAAGGTAAGCAAAAAGTAATTTTGCCGATGGAGAGTGTCCAGAACGTAGCCCGAGTGCTAACTTAACATAACTTCTACCCAAGTTTGTATCCTCGAACTAGGGCACGCGAGGAAACTCGTTCTGAATTATTCTATACCAAATCCCTTTCACTTTAGATATTTCATCAAAGTTGTTCCTCCATCTGTCATAATACGACAGCTTAAACTTGGAGCAATATTCCCAGTAATCTGGAATGTATTTTTTGTCGTTACCCATCTCTACTGCAAGCTTTGACAGACGGTGAGCCTCCTCGTTGCCCTGTGCTAGGACCCATTGTAATATTACCCTAGTCTCGTCCTTGTTAATATGATTAATCAAATTGAGGATATCTCATGTACCTCTGCAACCAGAGACGCATTGAGCCACATGTTATATGGCACTCCGGATATCAATAAAAATACTAAATATAACTACTTTATTAAGTTTTTCACTAACTGCATAAGCCACTGCTTGATATATTGCAATGAGCTCCAGAGACATTATACAGATAGTTGCATCAATTTTAAAAATAGCTTTATAACCTATATTTAGGAAGAAGAAGGTGCCTCCACACCCATTTACACTTTTTGAACCATCTGTGAAAATTTTACACCAATCAGAGTAGGTATTTGGAAACGAATTCTGATAATTATCACTTCATGAACCAATCCATTGTGATTCTAATATTTTTTCAAAATTTCTGAATCACTCAGATCTTCACCATTTGAATCCACCATTTCACAAACAATGGTTCGTGGGTATACGTAAAAAGATAATGACATTCGCAACGGAAGGCAACAACGCGTGCGAACGGCCCAACGTCACAGCGCAAACTGTCTAATCTATATTAACTGCTTACATTCGATCAACGCGTGTGTTTTTGTCGAAAATATGTTTTTTTTTTTTTAATCTATTTATTTAACACGGGGTTTTTATCCACATGGATACGCCAACCCCATCTTACCCCTTTAGTTCTAATTACACTAACATACATAACAATTTTAAGCGAGAGGGACTCATCAATTAGATAGCGTTGCTAGACTACTTAACCTTTTAGCTAACTGCGATTTAGGAGTCGAAAATATGAGGATTGCGGGGAAACGAGTAGGCAGCTAGGGACTATTTCGCCTGTTGTACAACTGTAAATTTGTACCTTGTTTCATTCAGTTTATAGCGGTCAGTGATAAAACTTCTATGTCTTGCTTGGCATTCTTACCTCTACTTTTAATAATAGGACACAGTGAAACGAAGACGTGTGTCCTACTATTTATCACAGCGAAGTTTGATGTGGTTAAATTTGTTAACAGATCCTAAACTGCTAATGGACACTTCTGTACCACTGTTCAGAATAGACAAAACACGCGCGTGGAGAAACAACGTGCGCAAGGACAACTCCATCAAAGTGTCTCGCATACACAGGAGATATTACACACCGAGACCCAAAAACAAAATTAGTAATAAGAATCAATCAACGACACAAGAAATCACAGTAGTTTCGTCTTGTCTAGACAAAGTCGCCAACACCGATATTGTAAGACAACTGTGTAGAAATATAAAACGGGAGATGATTGAGGAACAGCCCGAAGTGCCTAAAGGCAAAACACCACACAAAAAGGCTAAAGCAGAATCAGATTCAGAGGACGACCTGCCTTTACTGGAGACTAGAAAAGAACAGTCGGGAGATACAACAGATGACGCAGAGGACGCAGACGTGGGAGAATTAATGGAGGAGTCGAGCTCTGACGACGAGCGAGTGAACGAAGAGATACTGAGCGCACAGAGGGGGCGTGGAGCGCGGTGGAGAGCGCATGGCGTGCGAAGGCGCGGCTGCAGTCGCGCTGCCTCCACCATCGAGTGGGCAGCGGCGTACTCACCAGTGTTCGGGCGCGTCGTCAAGCGGGTGTCGCTGCCCGACATCGAGCAGGTGCGCCGCCTCAACAGCGCCATGCAGGTCGCGCAGGTCGCGCCCATCACCAGTGCAGTGAGTAGTAGAATTCAAATATTATACAGGGTAATTGGGTGCGTTCCTTGAAATAGGTGATGCTAGACCTAATTGGCAACAATTTTGACCTCGATTACTTGGGGTCCAAACTTTGTTGTTTTGGCGAAATAGAACTTTTAGTGGAACTTAGTTTACTTTTCATGTCACTGATAAAATTCAGGATGGATGAAATGGCGACAGGACACTGCAACTACAAGTCCGTGATTAGACCTGTCGTACTGTATGGATAGGAATGTAAAGAAGATGAATGAAAAAATATTGCATGTAGCAGAGAATGTTGAGGTGGATGTGTTGTGTGACAAGAATGGATAAAGTAAGGAATGAGTATGAGTATATTAGAGGAACTTTGAAAGCTGCGCCAGTTACAGAAAAGTTGAAAAGGAATCGACTGTCTTGGACATTTGATGAGGAGGGACGAATCGTATGTGACTAAAAGAGTGATGAATATACAAAGTGGAGCAGGACGATTGACATTGCTTCAAACCACGTAAAGAGTGTCACGTTCTTTACCCGTATACAAAAAATCAATCAAATCCAATGAATACTTTAGCCACAGGAAATTATTTTTCATTTTCTTATTTTTTTGATGTAGATCTGAGTCCGTAATAATAGGTAAACATTGTAAGGTCAATAACCTGTGCAAAACGTACGATTCTATTCTCTACGTCTGTATGCTTGAAAGATAGAGAAAGGTGTCATACGCTTCCACTCACACCTTAAGAGGGTGAAATGGGGTGTTGAATTTTCTATGAAACTTTTTATTCTCTGAGTCGATTGACTTGAAATTGTGTCTACATATACTTCAGTTAAAATGATGAGATACGTGTATCACAGTTTTTCCAAAATCATCCCCCAATTTAAAATTCAATGTCCTGACTGGCTGACTGATACATCAACGCACAGCCCAAACCGCTGGTTCTAGAGACATGAAATTTGGAGAATGTAATCTTTGTGGAGAGTAGGTATCCACTAAGAAAGGATTTTTGAAATTCCACCCCTAAGAGGGTGAAATGGGGTGTTGACTTTTCTGTGAAACTCTCTCGGGGTCGATTGACTTGAAAATGTGAATTACTTCAGTTAAAATGATGAGTTACGTGTATCACAGTTTTTCCAAAATCAGCCTCAATTTAAAATTCAATGTCCTGACTGGCTGACTGATACATCAACGCACAGCCTAAAACGCTGGCTCTAGAGACATGATAGTTGGAGAATGTACTCTTTGTGGAGAGTAGGTATCCACTAAGAATGGGTTTTTTGAAATTCCACCCCTAATAGGGTGAAATGGGTTTGGATTTTATGTGAAACTTCTTATTCTCGGAGTCGATTGACTTGAAAATATGTCTACATATACTTCAGTTAAAATGATGAGATACGTGTATCACAAAATCATCCCCCAATTTAAAATTCCATGTCCTGACTACCTGACTGATATACCAACGCACAGCCCACACCGCGGGTCCCAGAGATATGAAAATTGGAGGGTGTATTCTTTGTGAAGAGTAAGTGTCAGTTTTTCGAAATTCCTACCCCTTAGGGGGTGAAATGGGGTGTTGAATTTTCTGTGAAACTTTTTATTCTCAGGGTCGATTGACTTGAAAATTTGTGTACATACTCTTCAGATAAAATCCAGTAAATCCGATGTCCAATCTCAAACCAAGGTATCAATATTTCACGTATCTAATTTAATTGATATAACTTTAAAAAATAAAATAAAAAAACTATTTATGTATTATAGATAGATACATAGATTACTTATTATCCCAGAAGTAAGATCCTGTGGGCAATTCCCTAACTCCACGCGGGCGAAGCCGCGGGCATAAGCTAGTTATTTACCCAAGTTATGCATTAGTGGTGCATAGACCATTGCGTATGTATGTGTGAGCGGAATTTTTTGGCAAAAAGTCTCGCACTCGGTAAAACTATGTCAGTCAGTGCATCGCGGCGCCCTTTGAGGAAAGCACACGCCTATTTTTTTTATCACGAGATGAGCCGCGCGCGCGTGATTTTATGAAAAATTTAGTTGTTATTGTGATTAAAGACGATTTATGATAGTTGGATTAGTGCATAGGTTAGTGTGACTTATTGATAAGTGTTAGTGTAATATTAGTTAGTTAATAAGGAATTTAATAGGTAGCTAGTTTCGTGATTTAGGTTAGGTTTGTAAGTTTTGTAGTTTAATTATGCCTCTAATAAGGTACCCAGCTGCCGAGTACACCGACATGGTACTTACGTAAGGAGAATGTAACCAAAATGCGGCTTTACCATTGCATACATATCTATATATATAAAATAGTAAACTGAATGACTGACTGACTGACTGACTGACTGACTGACTGGGTGATATATCAACGCACAGCCCAAACCGCTGGTCCTAGAGACATGAAACTTGGAGGGTGTGTTCTTTGTGAAGAGAAGGTTTCCACTAAGAAAGGATTTTTGGGAATTCCACCCCTAAAGGGGTAAAATAGGGGATGGAAGTTTGTATGAAAGTCTGTCAGTTTTGAAGTTAGGATCTTCAAATTTTGTGTTTAGGCTGACGATTGAAAATTAATTTATACGTGTCTCGGCGTTTTTGATAATTCTACCCCCGAAGGGTTAAAAAGGGGGGTGAAGGTACTATGTTTGTACGGGTGGAATGGAACTCAATTTTGTACAACCGATTGAGCTGAAATTTTGCACACACCTTTGGTTCTGGTGACAACACATTTTTATGACAGACATTCCTTAATCCTGCACCCAGGATCGTCTCCTCAAGACAGAACTCTTCAACGGTTAGTAGCACGGTCACGAAACTTTGTTTACGCGTTCAATTTTGATAGATAAAGATGATTTTTAACCGACTTCCAAAAGGAGGAGGAATTTTTTTTTTTTTTTTGCCTTTCCTTTCAGCGATTTCTTTGCCAATTGTGAACCGATTTTGTTGATTTTTTTTTTGTTTGGACAAATATTATTCCGCAGTGGTCCCGTTTAAATTTCGTGAAGATCTGATGCTGATCTTCGGAGATATCAATGGAACTCTTCAATAATAGACAGCAAATCTGTCGTGATTCCTGCAATCGCTTGGATGTTTATTGTTTACACAACACCATAACATAACATCACGCCTGTATGCTTTGAGGGGGTACGCAGATGTGTACCAGTGCACCCACATTTTGATAATTAGGTATGCTAAGTTCCATTTTATTGGGGACTAGCTGTTGCCCGCGACTTCGTTCGCGTGTAAATTTTGTTGTGTATGCGTGTTCGATTCCCGGGTTGAGTAAAGTGTTGTTTGGTTATTCCATCAGGAATTATCAGTAGCAGCTAAGGAGTCTGGATTTGTGCCCGATTGATGGCAATAGGCTCGCCCCCTATTACATGGGACTTCAACATAACTGGTGTAATGTGGGTGTACGATTAGGTACACATCTGTGCCTAACCCTTCGGGGATTACAGGCGGGATGTGTGTGAGAACTGAAGGCCTGATCAAAATGTGATAATGTGGGTGATGACTAAAAAAGGCGTGGTTTTGGGCGCTGTAATTCTGAGCGGCAGAGGTCTGAACGGCGTTGAGGCAACGATATGGCTTAAAAACTGGAACATTATGGTGCCATACGACTTTTTTTTCAAAGTGAACAATCATCTTCTATAATATAAAACAGTAAACTGACTGACTTATTGACTGACTGGGTGATATATCAACGCACAGCCCAAACCGCTGGTCCTAGAGACATGAAACTCGAAGGGTGTGTTCTTTGTGAAGAGAAGGTTTCCACTAAGAAAGGATTATTGGGAATTCCACCCCCAAAGGGGTAAAATAGGGGATGGAAGTTTGTATGAAAGTCTGTCAGTTTTGAAGTTAAGATCTTGAAATTTTGTGGTTAGGCTGACGATTGAAAATTAATTTATACGTGTCTCGGCGTTTTTGACAATTCTACCCCCGAAGGGTTAAAAAGGGGGGTGAAGGTACTATGTTTGTTCGGGTGGAATGCAACTCAATGTTGTACAACCGATTGAGCTGAAATTTTGCACACATCTTTGGTTCTGGTGACAACACATTTTTATGACAGACATTCCCTAATCCTGCATCCAGGATCGACTCCTCAAGAGAGAACTCTTCAACGGTTAGTAGCACGGTCTCGAAACTTTGTTTAAGCGTTCAAGTTTGATAGATAAAGATGATTTTTAACCGATTTCCAAAAGGAGGAGTAATTTTTTTTTGTGTGTATGTTCAGCGATTTCTTCGCCAATTGTGAACCGATTTTGATGATTCTTTTTTTGTTTGGACAAATATTGTTTTGCGGTGGTCCCGTTTAAATTTGGTGAAGATCTGATGCTGATCTTCGGAGATATCAATGGAACTCTTCTCTGTCAATCAGCAATCTGTCGTGATTGCTGCAATCGCTTGGATGTTTATTGTTTACACAACACCATAACATAACATTCTTTTGGCATTATTAGGGAACATTACATGGGAACGTGAAGTCGTAGTATATTCCTAATATCCTCTACAAAATAATCCATTTTAATATTATAAATTCGAAAGTATCTCTGTTTGTTTGTTACGTTTTCATGACTAACCAGCTGATTGGATCGTAGTGAAAGACAAGGAGATAGATTATATCCTGAGGAATGATATAGGTTATCGTTTTTTTCTCACACATACACGTCAAAATTTCCACGCGAACGAAGTCGCGGGCAACAGCTAGTCGGGATATATATGGTGACGCACGAACGTTTCATGGTGTAAATTCTGATTGTGATGTGATATTATATGATTAATTATTCAATCAGTGATCTTTTAAATAACGACGCACAATTTAGTGAGTATAAGCCGCTGATTTGTTGTACTAAAACTAAAGTACCTACCCTATGTCCGCGCCGTACAACCGGTCAGTGACGTTTCGTAGATAAAGCGTATTTACACTTTATGCAGTTAATTCTGATATTTATTTTGTTTGAAAATTGCAATTTTTAAATTTTCCATTAACTACAAATTTTCGTGTTTTAAAATGTTTAGATGGACTGGTACTGTGCCCGTTTTCATTTAATGTCGTAGTTCCAGATCCACATTGTAAAATTATGTTGATGGATGGAGAGGGAGAGGAAGATCAAGGAAACGATGGATGGATAGTGTGAGGAATGATATGAAAGAAAAAGGTGTAAATGACGATTGAGTGACGGTTGACAGGGGAAAATGGAAGAAAAAAAGTGTTGCGCCGACCCCAAGTAACTTGCGACAAGAGCAGGAACATATTATGACAGATAATGCACTGAAATATGTTTCAAAGTTCGCTGCCCGCAGCCAGTCGGCAGTCCGCAGCTATAGTCCGCACTTTTACGGTACTATGCCACGACTCAAGGGTATGCAAAGTTTGAACACATACATTTTGCATTGCTATCCCGTCTTCAAACAACTGTTCACTTATTTAAAGCTATTTCTAGGTATAAGATTTTAACCTATCATGGTCACTAACATTATCAAACTCACTCGAAACTACTCAAAGCAATCAGTAAAAATGGTAAATATCCCGTTTCTAGTGTTAATGATAATATTTCTAGCTAGTATAACCAGATCTAAGGAGCTGGTCATTTCATTGAGCCCACCGTGACTGTTTACAGACGAGCGCTTGTGGCGAGGACGTACCCATGGAGCAGCCTCCGGGCGTTGCTGCAGACAACGATACTCCATTAGGTACGCCGAAGCGGCCGGTCATTAGCCCTATCACCAGGCAAGGTCAATGACCGGCTGCTCCATGCACGGAGCGCATACTAAGGGTGGAATTTCTTCAAAATTAACCGACCGACGTCATAAGTGTGCCAGACTTGAACAGTGACAATCATAGATGACAGCAATTTATAGCCAGCCAAAAATACGCCTTACGAAAATATTAAATAATACTACTATTTTCTGTTCCTTTCTTCTTTTCTGTATTTTAGTTAAATAAATAAACTAATCCTCACGAATAGGGAATATGCAAGAAAACTTTTTATTTCTTAAAAATGCTTTGCCTGGACCCATAAAAACATTGTGGTAGACTTGTTTAATTCTCTAATACAACACTTACTTTACAATTTAATGTTATAGTAGCGTGCTTTTAGTGAAACGGAACGCAAACTCAAAACGCATCGTCCTCGATAACGCCGGTAGTGACGTCAAATACTGTGTCAAAGAAACACTTTTATTTGAAAAGTACTTAAAGTTTCATTAAGATTTTACTAAAATATTGTTATTGCAATTTTTGCTTGAATAAAGCACATAAATTTAGTAAAATTATTCTATTAAGGGCAAGAAATTTGATGTAAACTAGGCAGATAGAGCTAAGTTACGTCACATAACATGACATGAAAGGCCGCGACAGTCACGGACGTTTTAACTGTCGTAGAAAATAGTAGGAGTTTAACTGAACTTTTAATTATTTTCTTGGGTTAATAGTACTGTATTTTATTGATTTAACTGAAGAAAAAATTACATGCATATTCCCTATTGGCGAGAAGAAGTACACCATCGTGAGAAGTGGAAGGAATGGGGGAGGCCTTTGCTCAGGAGTGGGACCATATGGGCTAAGTAAAAAAAAACGCTCATCGGTGTAATGTTTAAAAAAACCGGCCAAGTGCGTGTCGGGCCACGCACAGTGTAGGGTTCCGTGGTTGCCCATCAAAATATACGGACACTGTCTATGGTCCGATTTGCGAACGACGATTTTTATTGTAATAATAAAAAAAAAAAACTTACATTTGCAGTTGAAAAACCTGTGCTTGGATTAGATATTTTCCTAAACATAATGTATTCCCATACATTATGTTTAGGAAAATATCTAATCCAAGTACATTTTATAAGTTGGACGACTACTACTCGTAAACTTATAAAGCCTAACACCCTAACACAACCGTTTAGCTGGTAGATGGGAGGCAGAGGGGTACACTCGAATCCAACAAAAATAGCACTTTGAAGCTTAATATTTCACAAACGAATACCTTAATCGAAAAATTATTAGAACTAACTCGCAATATTTTTTAAAGACTATCCATCGACATCCCACACTATAGGATACGCGAGAAAAAAAATATCCCCACTTTACGTGTACAGGAGATACCCTAAAAGAAATACTTTTCGTGATTTTATTTTACCACTTTGGCGGCGTAACTAATCTGTATATTCATGCCAAATTACAGCTTTCTAGAATTAATAGTCGTTGAGCTAAGTTGCGGACAGACGGACGGACATAGCGGAACTACGTTTAAGGGTTCCTTGTTGACTACGTAACCCTAAAAAGACTACCTACGCTGTTAAATGTTGTGGATATTATTATACAGGTCCTCGAGTTATGAAAAAGATGGGATAATATACAACTGATAAGTAAAATGATTAAAATCAACCATGTTAGAAAGAGCCTGGGCTGAGGTAGTAGCTCTCGTTGATGTCTTTCCCTTTCACTCATTAGATACTATTGTTTTGCTGTCTTTTTCTCACAAAATTAATAGTATCATGAGCAATACATTCTTGCTATCTATAGATCTATACAAATAAATAAAATTGAAGTGTTTGTTTGTAATATCAAAATAACAAAACTTATACTGTCACTTACGGGATATCTTCCGTGATTGTTCATTATTTTGAGCTCCCGATATCCCGGTAAGTGACAGTATAAGTTTAGTTGTAAACCGTGAAAGCTTAAAACAGTGTATCAAAATAACAGTCTTTTAACTAAATGCATATGAAAGCATAATTATACGGTACTATAACAAGAACACATTTTTTTCAATTTTTCGAACGTTTGTTCCGGCTAATCTCCGAAACGGCTGTACTGATTTTGACGGGACCTTTACTGGCAGATAGCTCATGTTATAAGGTCTAACATAGGCTGTTTTTATTTTAAAAAAATTGTTAGGGTTCCGTGCGAAACAAATTATAACCCTTGAAATTGTTAACAAAATTCGATTCAAACGGCTAATCTCCGATACGGCTGGACCGATTTTGATGGGACTTTTATTGGCAGATAGCTGATGTCATAAGAAGTAACTAAAGCTACTTTTATTTTAGAATAAGAACTAGGGTTCCGTGTAAAAAAATTAAAACCTTTGAAATTGGTAACTAAAGTCGATTAAAAAAGGGAAGTAGATAATATTTTTTATAATAATTTCATGCACACGAAGTTCGCGGTCAACAGCTAGTCGATAAATAAAATAAGGATGTTATCGATATTTTTTTATTTATTTGGACAAAATAGTTCAATTAAAATTTAAATACATACATACAATTTACGGTTTATTATGAAGTAATTAATCTGTCTTTGTGTGAATTTAACTGTCAATGGTTAATTGACAGTTAAATTTAAATTCAATGGCATGTAAAATATTTAAAGTTATAACTTAATTCATTCGGAATATTCGGTAATATATTATTCTTATTCTTTATTGCTCACAAAAATAAGAGAACCGGTGACCTAAGTGACGCGAGCAACTACAGGCCAATCTCACGAGCCACAGTGCTTGCTAAGGTTCTTGACGGTTTGCTTAATACACAGCTTGACCGGTATGTAAACACGCATCACAACTAATTTGGTTTTAAACCGGGACTGTCTACTGAGTCAGCTATCTTGTGTTTGAAGCAAACTGTCAAGTACCACTCCGACAGGAGCAAACCATTTATGCATGTTTTCTCGACCTCTCGAAAGCGTTCGACCTGGTTAGCTATGACACCTTATGCTAGAAATTGAATAACATCTCAATGCCCCTCGAACTGATAGATATTTTCAAGTACTGGTATCTTAACCAGGTCAACGTCGTTCGATGGTCGAGTACTCTCTCGGAGCCGTACAGGTTGGAGTGCGGGGTGAGGCAGGGAGGGCTGACCTCCCCGAAGCTCTTCAACTTGTACGTGAACGCACTGATAGAGGAACTCAGTAGTACTCGTGTCGGCTGCCATATTGACGGTGTTTGTGTCAACAATATTAGTTACGCGGACGACATGGTGCTAATGAGCGCCTCGGTGTGTGGGCTGTCCAGGTTGCTGGGCATTTGCGAGCGTTACGCGCTGGATCACGGTTTGCTCTATAACGCAAAAAAAAAGCGCTTGACTCACATCACGTGTCGGTTGCAGCGTGGCGGGCGCTGGATCTGCCAGCGCAACACGAGCTACAGGCCGCACTCGACGAGCTCACGGTCAGTACACATACACACACACACATACACCCACACACATACACCTTTCAACAAATCAAAATATTGACTCACTTATTGTTAACTGATGATGATTTTTATTTTTATTTTAATCGTGTTTTAATTTGGATATTAATTGTTTTTGATTTTGAAATTATTTGTGATTTTTATTTGACTTGTGATTTTAATTTGACTTTTGATTTCGATTTTAATTTTAATTTTGATTTGATATCAATTGTGATTTCGATTTTAAATGGTTTTGATTTTGAAATTAATTGTGATTTCAAATTGGATTTTAATTATTTTTGATTTTGGTATTAATTGTGATTTTAATTTTTAATTTTAATTTAATTTGGATTTGTTTTTGCTTGCTTTTACTTTAATTTTAAATTACATTTTGATTTTAATATTGATTGTATTGTATTTTTGATTTTAATATTAATTGTAAATTTGATTTTAAATTCGTTTTTAACTTTTAACTTTTGATTGTTAATTTGATTTTAATTTAACTTTTAATTCGGATTCCAATTTTGCTATCATGTACTGTTTCTGTTTGCTTTCTCTACTGTAAATGATCATTTATATATATATGGTTTTATACCCCACCACGTAATCCATGTTCTTCCAATTAATTTTAATTTTAGTTATGTACTCAAATATTAATCCTTAAATATCGATCAGTGCTTGTGGCACATCTTATTTGTTTATGGGGCATGCGGTGCTAACCTGTAATTAATTGTTACACTAACCTTAGATATTATGTACTTACTGTAAATGTTATCAGTGTAAACAATTGTTGGTTGGCCAATAAAGGAAAATAAAATAAAATAAAAACTGCTGCTACCAAGGTCTCTAAATAATTCAGTATAATTAAGTAATTAAAAAAGAGTAAGTACTTGTTGGTAACATATATAAATTTCCAAGTTTTGTCTTGATTCACTCCTGCGTCTCTTGTCTCTATTCTCGTGAAACAGCCGACGTAACAATTTATATGCGTGCACAGCGGGCGTCGACGGCGGAGCAGGCGCTGGAGGGGCGGGGGGGCCCGCACTGCTGCGCGGCGCGGCGCCAGCGCGAGGTCAACGACACGCACCGTCGCTTCGGCCTGCCCGACGCCAAGCAGCACACGTATGTGCGCGCATGAACATGTAGCATAACATAAATAAATACCTATGTATTGCCTATAACGCATTGCCCTTAAAAGGAATTTTTCAACGCCACCTGCAGGGAAAGTACTCTAAAAACTGGAGATACAAAATTTTACTCAGAGGAAACATTCCTTTATTTTTAAAAAGAAATAAATCTGCGTTCAAAGATTTTCGAAAATTCGCTTGCCTCGGGAACCGAACCGGCTAAATTCCAAAAAAATAACACCCTGTACTTTTATGGCAGCAATCGATTGGGCAATCATAAGGATCAAATCTCTCTAATAAACATGATAAATTAAATGAAAGGAAAACCATGAAATCTCCAGGTGGAGTAAATTCCACCCTGTATAATACCTATAATTCGACACAGAAAAAGCGTCTCCTCGCGTTCTCGATGATACGCGAAAGCCCAATTTTAAACTTAAAGGCAATACTGATCGTCATCTGCCTAGCCTTTTTCCAACTATGGGGTTATTGGTATTGGGGTCGGCTTCCAGTCTACGGAGGAAACTCGATATGTAATAGTAGGTGATCACCCATCCACATTTCATTCCGTCCCTAGCGGTCATGCAAGTTAGACATATCTACGTCGCGCCGCCTCAGTGATAATGATGCCTCCACTCCACGGATGTTTGTAATAGGTAGTCCATTCCTATCCACAGACCAACCTAGGCAAGTGCGGCTTAACCTGAAGATTGATCCGAGCATCTGTAATTATTTAGTCACAGCTCCTTAAAGGCAAAACTGATACAGTTCTTTATTCAGTGACATCAAAAAAATGCGCGAGGTTTGTTCGGCTTGTTGGAATCGGACCCTTAGGCAACGCCCTCGTGACGCCATGGTGGCGTTTCTGAGACATTGCCGGATCAAAACGCACGTAAGAAATTTGTTCCCGGCTGTCATTTGAAGATCTTTGACAGTCGTTACAGGTAGTCAGTGGCCCGAAAGTCCGACTGCCAATCTTACGAAGAGGTTTCGTATTACCCAGTATTAACTGGGTTGTGGAGGTCAGGTAGACAGTCGCTCCATGTAAAATACAGGTATTCAGCTGCATCCGGTTAGACTGGAAGCCGACCCCGACAAGGTAGGCACATGATGATGACACTTTTATTACAACTAGGCACGCGGATGGCGAGTGCACGTGCTGCTGCGCGCACCTGAGCGACTCCGCCGCGCGCCGCCGCCTCGACGCGCAGCTGCGCGCGCTTCATGACGACATCGAGCGCATGCTCTGGGTACGTGTGCTCAACTGTTCACTAATATGTGTTATTCAAAGAACGACCTCAATGACCACGCTTAAAGTTCAGTTTGCACTACAATTTCAAACTTCCTTTTGATTCTTTCAATAGAAATTGCCTTAATTTACTCTAGCATAAAGTTGACATTCGTCTAAGTGGACATAACATCAACTACTATTAGTGTATACTTGAGTGTGTAACGATACGAGGTGCCGTTGTATGCTGCTGCGGTGACGTCACGCTACGCCGTCGTGGCCGCTCACCGAAATTATTTATTTCTATCTTATTAAGTTACATTTGCAGACTATTCATTTTTTCGAAATCGATTCTCTCGAATAATTTTCTCTTTTTCTATTTAATGCATTTAACAACACAATATAACACCACGCCTGGAACCGCAACGGGTTAGGCAGAGGTGAACCTGATACCCACAGTCACCAGACTTAAGTCCCATATAATAGACGGCGAGCCTATTGCCATCAACCGGACACAAATCCAGACTGCGTGGCTGCTACCGAGAAATTCCTGATGGAAAAACCCAACAACACTTGTCTTAGTAACGTTACAAAATGCTCATTGTAAGGATACATAATGTCAACATTTACAAAATTTTGAATTTTGATTTGTACAACGCTAAGACGATTGAAGAGAAGAAACGGAGGAAACACGCTCAGGTATGCCAGTACTGCTTGATGTACTTTTACTTATACGAACTTCAACGTATGTATGGATAAATTGCAATTACAGACTTATTTTAAATGCACATCAAAAAACTCATCACCCCTCAATTTATTAACATCAATTAAATAAGTATTATTTTCATATCAAATATACTGATTACACATCAAATTTACCAGGGCATACAAACGTAATACACACAACAAAATTACTGTTTGCAACATGTTTTCATCGTAACAAAGGCAAGGACAACATAGTATATTATGATGCAACAGCGAGCGAAGCGAGCTCGGCACTTGTACCCCGACTGGGACAGGTTAGATTAGGTTAGATTGGGATTTGTCTGCTCATAAACACCCACCCTCAATAACTTCAGTTTATCCGTGATCATGGTGCTTGCAACAGCGCCGAAATATTGCGAACTCAAATCAATCAGTAAACATGGTAAATATCCCGATCATGGTAAATAAACCAAATAATAAAAGAAAACTATTTTGCTACTCGAAAGTATTTAAAAGAAAAACTCATTTAAAAGGCACAGAAAAAATATGCAATAAATACGTCAGATAATAAATCAAAACCTACTTGAAAAATTATAAAAACCTCTAAATTCAATAACCCGAAAAAGTATGTAAGTGTAATAACAAAATTTGTGTAAAAAATGACTGACCCAAAGGCTATTGCAGATGCTTTTAATAATAACTTCGTTGACAAAATTAATCCTAAATACAGGGTTACTGGTAATATGGCGGCACTCCGTTAAGGGGATGTAGGAGAGATCATTTGCAGCCAAATGACCCCCTATGACCCCTGTGCAAATGTCAACCACATTCGGGTAATTTGAAATTTTATAATTTTTTGAGCCCGCCTTAATCTTTTTTTTATTTTTATAAAAATCGTAAAGCGGTTCACAGAATACATCTACCTACCAAGTTTCAACTAATAGTCCTAATAGTTTCGGAATAAAGTGGCTGTGACATACAGAAACACAGACAGATAGACACGACGAATATAAGGGTTCCGTTTTTTGCCATTCGGCTACGGAACCCTAATAAAAAGGAAAGTGCAATTCTGTAGGCCAATATCCCTTATTCGTATAATCTCTAAAAATTTGAAAAGTATTACACTTACCTCTATAAAGAAAATATACTCACGAACAGAAAGCGAATAGTTAAATTTGGCGTACCGCAAGGTACTGTCCTGGGCCTACTATTTCTTATACTGTATATTAATGATTTACCTAAAAGTATTGACCACCCAATGACACTTTTTGCTGACAACAGTACCATTACAATCGCTTGCTAAAATAGAGACACACGAAACTGACTAACAATTCCATAGAATCAATGGTAAAACGGTTGGAAAACAATAGACTTAAGATAAATCTTGAGAAAACTAATATTCTGCATTTTGCCCAAAGATCATCCATACCAAATGTAAATCTACATATTATTGTAATAATAACATAGACGAAGTTGACATAACCAAATTTCTTGGAGTACCTATTGACAAATTAGATTGGAAAGCACATACATTAAGGAAAAAAAATAGTAATTCCACATATGCGCTGTTTAAATTAGCCCCGATCTGAAATGTAGATGCGCTGCTAACCATGGCTTTGTGTCCTATCTTAAGATATGGAGTATCTTTTTTGGGAAATTCAACAAATAAGGACGTAATTTTTAAAAAGCAAAACAGTTGCCTGAGGACTATTGTTGAACTTCACCGCGAATGCACCGTTTACACGTTGTATTGGTGAGCGCCCGTGTAGTGATGGCCCTTTGGTTAAACCCTTACCTCTCGTGCAAGAGGTTGTTGGCTCGAATTCGGGCAAGTAGGTAGTCATGTGACTGGTTCAATTTTTGTGTACTTTCGAAGTTCAACTTGGACACCGTTGACATGATGAGGAAACCTAAGCGCGAGGACTTAACAGTGGGTATAAGTATGAAGTCGCCAATTCGTCTTCAGCAAGCGTGGTAATCAATGCTCGTCCTTTCTCTGTTTTGCCCAGCAGTGGGACCAGTATTTGGCTGATTTTATCATATTTGGTATTAAAGTAAACTCGGAGTTGCCAAAAACTCAAAGCTAGACAATAATTGCTCAAATAAATTGCCTACCTTTAGAAAAGCTCACTGTTATACTATCTGTGCGACTAGTACACACGGCGACATATCAAGCTATGCGTTGGATACGCATAACTTATCCTCGCTTTGTATGAGCTCTCATTGCGATGAGAGATCGGCTGATGAGATATACTGGTTTTGCATAGCTCGATCGGTTGTCGTGCGTACCTAACGATAATCAAACTAGCAGTGGGTCGTATTCGTTTATATCATGTACTAATACAATTTTTTTTCTTATTGCAGAAAGCTGCAGAAGGAAGTAAGTTAAATTAAAAAACAAATCTTGTTCTAGGTTTAAACAATTTTTCCTTTAAAACAATATTTTTTTTAATCAGGAATTCATTCGAAACCGAAACCTTCTCGGTCACCGAGCCCCGCGCGAGCGTCTACATCGGCCACAGCTGCCATTTCAACCACAGCGTCCACGGCTGCACCCAAACAGGCCTCGACGGACTCGCCGTCCAACACAACCACAGAAGCTAAAGGCTCAAAGGCTAAACCAGCTACTTACACCAACCGGTCCAAACGGGGCCGCAGTAGGGGCCGCGCCCCCCCGCCCCCCGCCCCTGCCGAGTCCCCTGCACCCCCCGTCAACGACTACGAGGAGTGGCAGCGACAGAAAAACTTGAACGCGCAGTACTTCCACATCAACGGCAACTCTTTCTCTAAGAAAGACAAAAGTACTGCGAACGTTAGCGTCATTCAACGTACCACTAAGCAAAGTACCGCTAGCAAAAGTACCACTACACAAGCTACTCTAGTGCAAAGTGCGTCGCAAGATATTGCTGTTCCGAGTACTAATCAGCAAAGTGTTATACGAGGTGCACAGTCAGGTTTAATGCCGTACATCCGTGAGTCTCGTCTTGTCGCTCCGGTATCGGCACCGCCTGCCAATCCCGCCCCTCCCGCCGCGCTCCCCAGACGGCAATCTGACAAACCTATACGTATAGCTCCGCGGCCCGACAACATGCCCCGCCCTGCAGAGCTCGCTCAACACAATACTATTAAACAGAAACCAGCAACCACGAAGAAATGTGCTAAGGACCATGCGCTTCTTCCCATCCGGCTACCACCGCTCACTCCGCGTCCCATGAACCTGACCACAGAGCAAGTGCTGCCCAACAAGTCGCTGTCGATCCTGGAGGAGTACTCGCGCACGCTGGCGGCCGCGCCCGCCGGCGCCGCGCCTCTCGTGAACGCGCTGAGCCTGCGCGCGCCCACCAGCTCCGGCCGCACCAACACCACCATCGTCATGGCGCTCACCTTGCCCGCCGACCGCGTCATCAATGAAACCATCAACGGCTTGTACGCAAACGATACGGTCGACCTCACTGAAGTAACAGTTTCGTCCAACTCGGTCATCACACAATCTGTACAAAAAACTGGCTCCCCAGTTTTAGATATTGTGGGAGTGGTTAAAAGTCTGATGAATCCTGTGAATAACAGTGTGAGTGACCGGAGTCTGCTGAAACGTTTAAGTAACAACGCAAGCGGCAGGAGTCTCTTGAGAACTAATACCAATAGCCCGTCAGACGAGGCACCGCGCGTCCCCGGCGTTATGTCTCTGTGCAAGGGACTACACGACGGAGACGTTATAGAAATCGACGACTCAGACTCCAATCATTCGGATGGTGCTGACGGCAACCAGTTTAGCAACTCTAATAAGAGCTATATTCCTGTAAACAACAGTTGTAATCCAGCTGTTTATACTAACAAGAGTTCCAATCAAACTAAATCTAGTAATCCAAAGAAAAGTTCTGATCCTACTAGTCAAGCAGATGAGAGTTTAAATCAAGCTGCTACAACTAAGAATGACGAAGCTAAAACAAGTCCGACGAGCGAAGCAAACGGTTCCGCTCAAGCCGCAGATAAACCTGCAGCCGCAAGTCCTCTACCAGTCGTTAAAACAAAAAAGAAACGTATTCGCATTAGAGACAAGTCGAGGTATTCGAAGCCCAGGAACCTGTTGAAGAGCAGCGAGCACTCGGCTCGCGCGCACGCGGCGGCGCGCGCCTGCTCGCGCATCCCCGAGCTGGCGGCGCTCACGGACGGCAGCGGGCGCTGCCCCGCGCGCCGCGCCGACCCGGCCGCGCTCACGGCCTTCGTGCAGCAGCTGCGGCGCGCGGCTGCGACCAAGGACGACGGTACGTACGAACACGTCTTTGTACATGGAAAGTACGGTTAGGTCGTCCGCCGTATTATATCTAAACTTAATATACCACTAAACAAACTTGTCTTTCCACAAATAAAACGTTTTAATGTTTTATTTATTTTATGCCAGAATTAACATATTGGTTATTTGTATGAATGTTGAAAGACCGAAAACGCTCATTTTGTGAAAAAACCGACCACAATGCGTTGTACTCGTAGTATTTTCAAAACGACCACTAAGTGAAATTCGCGTCGCGGCTGTTCTACAAACGATCACAACGCGTTCTGGCATTGAGAAAGTGCCACAACTCGTTCTGTGCATATTTGCAATAGCCAAACTCGATATAGAGGTAAGGCAATGGAACACAGATCTAGATAGACCTAGATAACGCAAGAACACTACTTCGCGTGCCCGACTTAAGCTAAAAGAACTTAACGTGGCCACTGTCACTGCTCAGTCTGCATTGGTGCGCCAAGCTAGTCGGACCTCTCTCAAAAAATTAAAGCTGCAAATTCGTAATGCATTGCGGCTCTTACTTGGAGAGGTTGATGCGACGTTCTGTTTTAACAAGTGATGAATATCGAAACAAGTGATACTATCGTATATCGCTTCGGTTTCCTAGTACAGGTGCTTTTGTCATTTTTCTGTCAATTTTATCGTTTAGTGCTGTTCATGGTACGCAACACAAAGCGATTCTCGAGAGTCGATTTTGGACACAGATTTCAGGGACAATTTTAATAAATAATCTTAACGTTTCGTGATTTTTTAGTTTTCCACATGATGGTAATTTAAAAAAAAAATGAATTGATGCGACGGCAAATAAAGATTGGTTCCCAACGAAGTATAGCACTAGTTGTTCGATACATTTTGAAGCAAGCTTTGTTGAAGGAAAAAAGCAAAAGCAAACAAATAAACATTCTGAGGGAACGAAATCATGGTAAACTAAAAAAAATACACGGCATGATGTCGTTAATAGAGAGCTTAAAAAAATCGTTTATTAATGATGATCAAGCTAATATGTTTAAAACAACCAACGTTACAACTCGAGAACTTTATTTTTATTTTCTTGTCTCATTACTATGTCACAAAATCGATTAATAAATCGATTTGAACGTTTGTCAATAATTCTTTACTGTACACAATTACTTAATAAACAAGTAGTATTCGTACAGTTGAGAAATGGTATGTACAAAGTGTACATACCATTAGTGGTAGAGTGAGATAAAAATAGGGTAGAATTCCGTTTTGTTTTTGTAAACACTAGAGCTTAAATTGGTTATTTAAAGTGTTTCAATCGAATATTTAGGTGTAGAGACGGGTGCCGCACTCGGCGGCGTCGTTGAATCGATTTGGCTTTCCCATCACTAAATAGTGCTAGTGACAGTTGTAACGTCATAGTAGGTAAAAAAAAAAAAAAATTGCACGCCGACGATGACGGATGTAGTTGAGGGTGCTGATGACAAAATGAAAATCCAAGATGGTGGAAGTGAAAACATTTTGTCATGAATGTCGTTTTCGGGGTTTCTGGGAGCGCTGATGACGATATTGAGGTCGAAATGTCGGAAAATAACGACTTCATTTGGAATATTGGATCAGTTTTTCGTAATTAATTAAATTAAGATATCGTGGGTACACACAGCTCCACTAAGTGGTTACCCCAAATATGACATTTCTATCGATTAGACAGAGACATACAGATAAAGCGATAGTAGACAACAATTTAATCGCATTGCATATGGGCTCGCTGGCTAACGAACTGCCAAACACTGCCGGTATGAGTATGACTACATGCGGTGATGCGATGGTTCGAATCCAAGTCGAAACAATGGACTCTTTTTGAAGTATTCTTTAGATTATTCTTAACAAATTCAATGTTGTAGCAGTGTAACATTTTAAAGCTGGGGTTAGCACTTACTGACGCTGTGTGTACCATTGGCGTCAGTCGACACCGTAACAACGTGATCTGTCGTGCAACAGAGGTATACTGCCACAAGTGGGCGGCCGTGGAGCAGGCCGTGAGCGCGCTGCCGTGCGGCGGCACGCTGCTGTGCGTGGACGGGTCGCGCGCGCCGCTCGTGCTGCCCGCAGGCGCCCTGCAGCGCGGCGCCGCGCCGTCCGCGCGCGCGCACCTCGTGCTCAGCGACGCCGACCTGCCCTGCGCGCTGCCCACCTACTGGACGCTCGCAAGCTTCGCGCAGATGGCGCGCGTCGTGCCTGCCGAGGCACCAGCGCCTGACGCTGAACCGCGCGCCGGCCGCGGCCCGGGTGTCACACCCGAGGAGGACCCGAGGCAGATTTGCGAGAAGAAACATAACTTCAAGGTATAGAAATATTTGTAAAATGACATTATAAAGGGTGTAACAAAACCCTTAACGAAGCCGAAAGGCACTTATTCTCCCCGTCTTTGCGATCATTTTTCTTTTACCATACCTGGGAACCTTCTAGTTACGGAGATATTCGGGGTCAAAGTTCCAATTTTTTTAATGTAAGATTTTTACTTTAAACACCTCACGACCCCCGTTCTATTCAATCCTATTATATAATACTATATAATCCATCCATCAGCACAATGTTTTGAGTGCGTTACATTGAGTCCGACCGTAAAACGTGAATTTTCAACCCAATACAAAAGGTCCGTTTACACCCTGTATACCGTAACTTTGTGATCGTGTTGTAGTGACATATATATACAAAAAGATCGCTAGTTCTACCTACGTCGTAAATGAAGAAACAACATCGTGCATCGCAATATCATGATTATCCGCGAATTAATCGTAAACTTTTATATGTTTTTGTTTTCAAATAATGAAAAAATATCCATTAATCCGAAAGCGTGACAATCAATAGTACCTACTACACTAGGCATAATAGACAAAAATAGAAGAGCGATACATAAATGTTTAAAGCAAAATAAGCTTTCGTGTGTAGTGATATGGCATTAAATAGCCTGCACGCTGCGGTGCGGCGTCGCACGCTCCGCGCTTAGTCCGCCGTGCAAGTGCAAGTAGTCACGGGCACACTATCGACACCGTTGGCCCAGGGACTCAGTCCAGTCCCTGGCGGGGGCGCTGCTGGCGGGTTTCTATTATGAAGCAACAAACGTTAAATTTACGCGTTTTATACGTGTACAAAGACATCAAACTCTTCAGCCATATCTCTGACGTCACGAGAAAGTTTGGAAATTTATCAAATATTAACACTACATCAAAATTAATAACGTGACCCAATCTACAAAATAAAACTATTTTTATGTTTTTAATATTTTATTTGTTTACTAGCTGTTGGCTGCGAGCTTCGTTCGCGTGAAATTATTTAAAAAATATTACTTCCCTTTTTTAATCGGATTTTGTTACCAATTTCAAGGATTTAATTTTTTTGCACGGAGCCTTAATTCTAAAATAAAAGTAAGCCTTAGTTACTCCTTATAACATCAGCTATCTGCCAGAAAAAGTCCCGTCAAAATCGGTCCAGCTGTTTTGGAGAAGAGTTAGTTTTGAAAATTTGTTTTTGTTATAAGTGCCGTAAGTATATATTTTCATATGCATTCAGTAAAAAGCTGTTATTTTGATATTACAAACAGACACTTGAATTTTATTTATTTGTGTAAATAAATCGATTTTATTACCAAGACAAAATCATTTCTCATCGGGAACACAACCATTACAAGTTCAGCGTGTATACAGAGAGTACACTCGCCTGGTCGGAGGCACATCCTGCACAGGAACTACAACCTATACTCTTCATACTCCTAAAACCATTACCGAAGGATAATGTAACTCCATGTATCTAATGTGGAAACAAACGATTACAAACTGTCGGTCTGCCGCGCGCCAACAGATCCTGACGGCGTTCTGCTCGGCGGACGGCGTGCGGCAGGCGGCGCGCGCGGGCGCCACGCTGCTGCTGCTCAACGTGCAGCGCGCGCGCGTCTGCGTGCTCAGCGTCACGCGCGCGCCCGAGCGAGGCTCCGTGCGACACCGAGCGCGCGCTCACGTCGCTCCCGAGCTGCTGCAGGTGAGCCATCGCTGTAACAGATAATGTAGGAACAGCTTAGGGCAATAATCGTCAGCGCTATATAACACTCAAGGCGCTATACGAGGCTCTAGTCAGGAGCCATCTCGAACACAGTGCAGTCATTCGGGCTCCACATGAAGCAAAACACAGTGTTATGGGGAAGAGAGTCCAAACTGAATTCTGTCCGGAGTCGGGGTGCCACAAGTCCCGAGCTTGGTGTTCCCTTGTTTCGTAGACAGAAATTTCCTTTCGCAGCAAATGTTTCATATAATATGTGCTCCTTGTATTTTTATTTCGAATATTATTGTTTTAACGACTATTTACTTGAATGAAATGTACATATTTCAAAGAAACACAATTCAATGAATTTTATAATCACATTTTTTATTAACAAACTTATTAAACAGTAGAATTAGTTTTTTAAGAATATTGTTTGTTCGGTGTATTTTCCATGGTATTTTATTTCAACGAAAATGTAAAAATAGACGTTATGCTATTCATAATTTTATAAATAAACTAGCTGTTTTCGCGTCGGTGTCCCTTCCACCCAGTACATTTTAATTATAGAAATTGATGGTTGTCACGATAAGGTTAACTAAGTTTAAAGCAACAATTAAATAGGTAAAATACGGAGATTGAAAACTCATAACGTTGCCAGACTTAACAATTGAACACCCAATGTAACTAGATTTGCAACAAAAATTTGATCGTATCGAAGAAAGTTAGTCGGAAACGCTAGGTAAATTAATAGATATTCAATCAAATGAAGGGTCTGATTTACTTAAGCGGTACCCAGCCACGACATTATAGTGCCATTTCAACGAGCAAATCTATCATTTCCCATAATTAAAATATATGTATAGATACACATGGTATTACTCCATCGAAAATTATGGCTTCATTCATACCTCCACTAAACATGTCTTTGGCGTGTAATGTCACGAAATGTCGTCCGCACCATGCTTCGCCGAAAACTGTGTAGTGGACATGAAGCAATCACAATTTCAAACTGTAAACGATTAAGGCATTACTTTTACTTGCAGGAGCTCGAAGCCATGCTCGACGACGCAGAGGTCGACGAAGAACTGGGCGGACGAGCTGATGACGCGGACCAATGAGGAGGCAGCAGAGAAGTGCCTCCACCGATCTGGAGCCTGCAGCACAGCTCATCGACCAATTAGAACTGGCTCGAACACACCGCACGAACGATCACGCGTACATATTAAGAACAAGTCGATTGCAATTATGCAAAAAGATTGAACGAAGTTTATAATTTATAGTTTGTTTTTTTCAAACTGTCGAAAGATTGTGAACCGTAACAAACAACTGTTTACAATTTAATGCATTACTTTTCGGTAGATTATAATCTATCGAAGTGTAACCGTCAAATTGTGAAACGGTATGCGACGAAACGCTCGCGCGCCGATTGATTGACCGTCACGTTTATATTTTTAATGTGTGTGAACTGTGAACCTATGTGCAGTGGCGTGCTGTGCTTTTCCAAGTAGGGTAGGCATCCGCCAAAAAAAAATTATATACAAAATATGACATGTAAACATTGAAAATAAGCATGTAAAAATAAAAGTTATAAATACAAGAACTCACCACGTTATTCAAGGTTCAAATCACGATTTTCTGACGATGCAAACTAGTTTCAATACGTGATTTGCCAAATGTTATTGTTATGTTATTTTGATATGTCATGCTTTTTTGACGAGTAATGAAAATTATGCAAATCAATATATCTGTTGAATAAATATAAATTTATAAGATAGATAAACTTTTGGGTTGTTGTTTTTGGTTTTCTGACACTTGCGTTTTCTCTTCGATATAGAAATGTCTTGTCTTTTATGCCCAATAAATAATTATCGTGTTTAAAGAAATGTAACATCTAATCTTTTATTGAAATATTATCATAACCCAATAGGTTATGGGCCCAGGCACATGTTAAGTAAATATTTCAATAAAAAGTCGAGTTAAGAGCAAGATTACAACCGGTAAGCTAACCGACGTTATGGAGGTTACGAACGCGATGAAAATTGAGAAGTTATCAACGAGAGAGTACAACTTTCTCGTCGTCCACACTTTATCAAACAACAAATTCTTACACTAGCAGCAATAATACATATATGATGCAAAAAAATACCTGCTGCCCCATACATTTGCGTCGAGTAGGTTTTGTATGGAGCAGCTGATATTTTTTTCGTGATTGCTTGTGTGCCGCCCATGGAGAAAGTTCTTCAGAGCACACCCTTAATTATGGCCACACCTGCTACACGCTGATAACACTTAGCTGATGAAATACCTCTGAGACCAATATCAATAAAAAAGCAATGTCCATGTCCAGCTATAAGCACTTCTTAGAATTTAGACAAAAAAAAAATATCATTAGTATTAATTATTATTAATAATAAAAAAATATCATTATTATTAATTATTTCTTGTATGAGTCAGTGATGCTCGAATTAAAATGTTTTTTTATTTCATTTATTTTTATTAAGTCATGCACAAGCAAATCATAATGGCAACACTAATAAGTAAGCAGTATTAAATAATGAAGAAACAATTTGGGTTCGTCTCTTTACTATACTTATATCAGTATTCCTGAAAACTGGTTGACATTCAAATGAATGATGATACCGAGTGATTCTTTTAATTTCATATTGTATTTAAATTGTATTACTTTATTATTAAGATCTGAGAACATTGTTGTTGTACTTGTTGTCCTATGGTGAATGCCTATAATGGGCATTCATACCAGCACTTTTATGTTATTTTTATTGTTTCAATGTAGCACAAAAACAATGTGCTGATGGCTCAATGGCTGAGGTACTATTCAATGCCATCCGGCATTGAATAGTACCTACAGGGGTCACAGAGGTATTCACAGTAAAATTATAAATTCATTTTTTTCAAACATGGGTAAAGTTTGGAACTATGACCTTCAATATCTCCTTAACTAGAAGGTTCCCAAGTATGATCCAGTAGAAAAAAAAAATCGCATTCATTTTTCTTTTATTTATTCATTAACAATTTATATTGTGTTGAACATTACATATTAAATAAAATTATCACATGCAGAAACAAGATTTAAAAGCCTATTAAAATTGAGTGAAATATCCAGATCAAGAGTCAATTACGGTTATGTACCTAGCTTTAAGCCTTTTGTAACATCTTTTTTACAATATGGAATGCAAAATAAATGAATATGAAATGAATATGAATAATATGTCAACAAATAAATACAATGTCAAATTAATAGCAGGTATAATGTCAAATTCAATGTCAAAATATTCAGAGAACTTCGTCTCGGTCCTAGATGAGCATATTGCTAAAGTCAAAAAATAATTCAAAAACTTATTTACTGCTATTATTTTAAGTGACTATTATTATCATTTGACATAAATTCTGATACTGGGTAAAAGCATTTTTCCAACAAGAAGGCTTTTAATTTAGTTTTAAATGAGTGAGAGCTATAAATTAATAATTTTAAATCAAACCTATTAAATAACTCCACTGCTTGGTATCTGGAACAATGCTTAGCTATGTTAAATTTTGGTGCCATCTTGTGTTTAAATTCCTTCCGTACGTGGTACTCGAATCGCTCGCGCCGGCACGGACAAAGGTAACAGCGATGCATAAATGTTCAAAGTAAGATAAGCTCTCGCACGTGGTGATACGGCATAAATTAGTTTGCACGCAACAACACAAAAAACAGCCGCGAAGCCGACAAAGTAAAGCCGAATTTATAAATGTTCAAAGCAAAATAAGTTCTCGCATGTAGTGATACGGCATAAACTAGCCTGCGCAACAATCACAAACGAAACCGCGCGCCGGCTCGCTTTTGTATTATTACGCGGCCGACTTAGTTCTCCCGCTAATATCGTACGCGCAGCACGCGTTATCAGTTCAATGGATAGACATTACAGTTATTGCAATTTGGAGTACGTTTATATGGTGCAACTGTATGCAAGGGCTGATTATGACTCTCATGCTGCCCGGCGACTTTACGCGGAGCCGCAACACTTGGAGTCGATTCGTCTTCGCGGGGTTCTGAACCCCCAAGTCCCATCGGCTCGGACGATCGTAGCGGCGACACAGCGGCTACTCGACCATGGGCAGTTCCAGACACCAGCACATGCACAGGGCAGAGGTCGATCGGCCGTTATTTCGCCACAGCTAGACGAGGAGATCATCGAGTACTTCTAACGAGATCCTCGTCGAAGTACGCGTAAGGCTGCGGCTAGGTTTGGCGTAAGCCAATATTACGTGTGGAAACTGCTCAACTCTGAAGGACTGCATCCTTACCATTTTCGCACAGTTCATGCTCTCTACGAAAATGACGCGCCTAACAGATTATTTTTTTTACAGTGGTTGATCGACAATCACAATACGAACATTTTGTGGACGGATGAAGCAACTTTTATGAAGCTTCGATGAAGCGAGTTGGACTCTTCAACCAGCGTAACGAACATTTTTGCGCTTTGAATAACCCACATGTTATTCACGAGTGTGCGCATCAAGTGCGTTTTAGTGTTAATGTGTGGGCTTGCATAATAAATGGCCACCTCATTGGACCGCATTTTGTGACAGGACACTTAAAATGTGGAACCTACCTGGAAATGTTACGCAACGTTATCCCGGACTTGTTGGACGACGTTCCGCTAGCGGCGCCCGTGGACAATCTGTACTATCAGCATGACGGGTGCCCGGCTCATTATCACCGCGCCGTGCGAGAGCACCTGCACTCCGTGTTTCCCCAGCGCTGGATCGGACGCGGCGGGCCAGTGGCTTGGCCAGCAAGAAGCCCGGACTTAACTCCGTTAGACTTTTACTTGTGGTCTGAGCTCCAGCGCCTGGTGTATCGTGAGGAACACGAAACTCGCGACGCGTTAATAACTGCGATAGTGGACGCTTTCGATATCGTAAGAAGTGACAGAGACACCTTATTAGAATTGAAAGACAATCAATTAAAACGTGCTCGATTATGCACTTGCACTGATTACGCACTTCGAACAATTACTCCGTTACCGGGAAGCGTAAGTACCTACTCGTTCTTTTGTAAATACTGAATATTTAAAAGTAGTTTAGATAATTTAAATAATTGTAATTAAGTTGATTCAAATTTTAGAAATACGCAAATACTTTGTTTGTTTTAGCATTAAGTTACTGCATTGCCTATTTGTTGCTTTCTTTGTACATTCATTAACACGTCTTTGTACATGTTACATGTATCGTAGCACGAGTACACGGTGAGTCGGTGACACGCTTGGTTGGTCGGTTGCACCAGCTTCTTAGATGGTTATTAAAAACAAGCACAAAATTAAAATGGGTAATGAATGAAAACCTGGAAAGTGACTATTTGATAATAAAGACTTGCTTAGAAAATAATAAATCAGAAACGTTTAAAAAACGGAGGTACTTTAAGAAAGCAGATTGGCAAAGTTCCACTCAGAAAATAGAATCGGAATTAACAAACTTGGAGCTACCTTTAGATTATCAATCTGCATATAATAAACTAGCTGACCCGCGCAACTTCATCTGCGCCACATAAGAGAGAGAGGGGGTCGTAGGCACCTATATTATTTGAATAAGGATTAGTAGTAAAACACTTTGCAGACAAATATGACACGAATATTTTGATGAAGAAAGTTAAAGGAAAGCTGCTATAAAACCATCCAGTCTGAACCGCTTCGTAACCCATGGTTTGAAGGAAGGGAGATAGATAGGAAATTGTAGTAGCTATATTGAGGATGCGTTCGGGCCGCATCCCATCCAATATGTTTAAATGTTTCATGGGTAAAATTTCTCATCAAAGTTGGAAGTTGTTGTGGTGTTTAAGAAATTTATCACGTGTTGATTGAATGAAACCGGAACATACACGAAAGACAATATTCGCCTGGTGTGGGATTTGAAGTGGGGGCATGTAACAGCATTCTAGCGTCCCCTTTGTCGGAGGAGGCTAGGATGTTGTGTCGGCTGTTGATGCTTATTTACCAGAACGAATAGGGACATGAGATGTCATAATTATAATTATAACTGTGTATTACCCTTTATTTAGTTATAAGTAGTTGAATGTATCTTTTATGGGGGTGTCATTATCAAAACTTCTTAAAATAATATTTAAAAAAAACAGAACATGGTAGTATTAGGTACTATACAACTCTGCCTTTCGCATTATAATTCAGGCGCGATCTTAAGTTATGAAGTAGTTTTGTTGAGTCAGTCATTTTGTAATTGGTAAAAAAAAACATATTCCCTCACATACCAGCCTTCCCGTAAAATGTCGTGATGGCCCTGTGGATAAGGTCAGTCATGTACACATTCATTATCCTACCAAGTCTCTCCAGGTAATTGCAAGAATGTGTCATTGATTTTTGGAATGGCGAGCGTTTGCAATGTTCTCCGTGATGCAAAGGCTTCTAAGGATCCTTCAGTGGATAGTTTAGCAAAACTACCTCGTACTAATCGTGAACCGCCTTCAACATTCATCCTTTGAACAATGGCAATTTGAACAATTTTCTCGTTACATGACACCTTGTTGGAAAATAAGGCAAAGGCTACCAGCTCATCAGATAAATACCACAGCAAGGGGCACAATAGCAGCAAGGGGTGTCTTAGAGCGTCACTCTAAGCTGACTTGCTGCTACACTAATTTCGGAATCAATCGTTTCGTATGATTTTAATGTATTCCAAAGTTGCAAATATTAAACGGTGCATCAGCTGCCAAAGGCGCTTCTATCTAAACCTTAGTGTAAATTAGAGCACCGAAACTAACAAATCGAATAATTTGTCTTTCTTCCCTTTTGGTTAACTTAAATAAGTTTGAAATTACGTCTGAAGAGAAAAATCTTCTTTGCATAGAACAGTTTTGCCATCCAACGAGCATGATGTATTGGTCCCGGGGAACGCCAATGAATCCTCGCAGGTGGCTTGTTCAGAACTATCATTGTGAGCTCTATTAGCTCGTTGTAATTATCCTGGACTTGTTTTTATGAAGCCAAAGCTGTTGTAAGTCTCTCAAGAGCACTTTCAGCAAACTGTTTTGCGCTAGAACTGAAATCTGGGCAATTGTAGTGTTCTCGAGGAAATGTATCCCAAGCAACTCGCTTGATGGACCAAAGCACAGTGTAAATACCTTGAAAAGCATTAATTCAAGCATGTATTGTGATGACGACAAGCAAGCCATAGCAGACCACGGCCTGTTTTTGCTTCTAGAAGAGCACATGCACCTTTTTTGGCAAGGGTGTTAAATCCAGTAGTGTCAAAACTCATAGCTCGAACTTGATTTGTGACGTTCCACTGTCCCATTTTTGAGACATGGTGATATCGTAATAAACCTTGCCGAATTGTTGGAAGTTGGTTTAGGGTTAGTAGTGGCTCAAGATCCCGACATCCAAGTAGAAAAATGTCATCTTTATTACGTGCTGAATAACTAATTTTAATGCCCTAATATTCTGATTCTCAGTCTAGTAATTAGGTTTCTTCTACGTTGGTTTATTAAACACTCTAAAAGTTGTATTTTATTATTAATATGATTTATTTAACACTGAAAACTAACCTGAAACCAAGAAATCAAACTATAGTATTTTTCACAAATATTTCAAAAATAACACTCGCTTGAGCACCCTCTTTCGCTAAAGCTAGTCACCTGAAATTTTGCAACGTTATTACTATAGATACGTGTTACATATTTACTGGGTGGCCAAATTAAAAAACGAAAAAAAAATTTTTTGGACCACCCTAATGTACACCGTGTACGGTACAGCCCCGGATCTAGGGGGGGGGGGGGTTTATAGGGCGGCAAATCCAAGCTTGGTAGACGAATACACTACTCAGCATTATCGTAACTTTGCCATTGCTAACGGGCAGTATAGTAAAATAAATAATTATTTATTCTCCGCGGGGCGAGTAGGCACAGATCGCATCGATCGATCTCAGACCATCTTGTCCTATTCTAATTAAAATATCTCCAACACGTCCATGTATTTTAAAAATATAGGCTTAACAGAGAAAGAGCAGCGCTTGACCGGTCGTTGTGGCGGTCTTTGGAGGAGGCCTATGTCTATCAGTGAGCGTGTTATGGCTGAAATGATGATGATGATAAAGGTAAAAATATTGTCAGGCGGGGGCGGCATTTTTCAGTTTTTGCCCCGCCTCGAAATAATTTAAGATCCGGGGCTGGTACGGTACTATAGTGTGGGTTCTAATACTTCTAATTCGGGAAACTACCAATGTGACTTTTTCAATTCATATGATGTTTGTAGTTTTGTAAGTTTATCTTGAACATCACTGGCATGGGTGAGGGATAACATCGTGAGAAAAAGGAATTCGTCGATTCGCCTTGAGTAGGCGTGGTGATCATCGTACTCGTACCTTCTCTGCATGAGAGGCCTCTTGCCAGCATTTTGGTTCGGTAATAGGCTTATGTTGCGTTATTACTACACGATGATCTATTGGTCAGAAGTGCTACTGCTGAGCGCAGGTGAGTTAGACTCCCAGGTCGGACAAAATGTTATTGGGTTATAACATTACGAATGTGGCAGTAGCAGTAGTTTGGGTTTGTGCTCGGTTGATGACAACAGGCTCGCCCATATTACGTACTTGTGAGTTAAACATAACCGACGACACGTAGTTGTACTACTACATACACCTCTGCCTAACGGTTTGGGAATTACAGGCGTGATGTTATGTCGTAGGTACAGCAGTACTCTGCGCCGTGTACTTACCGTCTGTAACTAATTGGTGAATGTTCGCAGTGAGTGCCGCTATCTACTATCTCCCACTATCTGCGCGACAGAGCGCCGCACTCGCGTCACGATACCGACGCGACGCTACAGTGACCTTTAACGTTTCATTCCGAAATTAATAACAGGTAATCAGTTCGGTGCCCGTCCGTACGTTTGTCAGTCTGTCATAATCAGAGAGAACTATAATTTAGAGAATAAAATCTAGAGAGAGCTGAATACCGGGACTGCATGTACGATCATACAGAGAGCTGATTGCTGGAACTGCATGTACGAACAATATGGAGATGTGATTGCCGGGATTGCATGCAAGAACAATACAGAGAGCTGATTGCCGAGACTGCATATACGAACAATACGGAGAGCTGATTGCCGAGACTGCATGTACGAACAATACGGAGAGCTGATTGCCGAGACTGCATGTATGAACAATACGGAGAGCTGATTGCCGGGACTGCATATACGAACAATACGGAGAGCTGATTGCCGAGACTGCATGTACGAACAATACGGAGAGCTGATTGCCGAGACTGCATGTACGAACAATACGGAGAGCTGATTGCCGGGACTGCATATACGAACAATACGGAGAGCTGATTGCCGAGACTGCATGTACGAACAATACGGAGATCTGATTGCCGAGACTGCATGTACGAACAATACGGAGAGCTGATTGCCGGGACTGCATATACGAACAATACAGAGAGCTGATTGCCGAGAATGCATATACGAACAATACGGAGAGCTGATTGCCGAGACTGCATGTACGAACAATACGGAGAGCTGATTGCCGAGACTGCATATACGAACAATACGGAGAGGTGATTGCCGGGACTGCATGTACGAGCACGTACAAACGGAATCCTTGAAAGAGGTTCAAATTAATTTAAATTATGTTCATTGGAAGGAGGAAACGCCTGGGTGTCACCACTGCGAGGACCGCTCGGAGGACACGGTGGAGCATACGGTGCAGGACTGCCCCGCTTGGGCAGGGCACCGCCGTGTCCTCACGGCGGCGATAGGCGGAGACCTCTCGCGCCCGGCATTGGTCGAGGCCATGCTGCGGGGCGAGACGGAGTGGGAAGCGGTCGCCTCCTTCTGCGAAGCAGTCATGCTCGCGAAGGAGGAGGCGGGCCGCGTGAGGGAGAGGACAGCGTCCTCCCTCCACACCAGCCGCAGTGGTAGACGCCCACGGCGCCGGACGTCGGCAGACGATCTCCGGCCACCGTAGGCGCGGGCATGCGGGCGGCGAGTAATGGGCGACTCGCTGTCCGACCATGAACCATGCCCGGGTCGACGGCGCGTTGTGTTCCACGCGCGCCTCAAAGAGTGTCAGCATAATGATGGGGCCCCCCTCTAGAGGGCCAAAGCCTGCCGGGGTCGCGGGACTCATAGAATTACCGTGACCCTGGAACATAAAGGGCTACTGAAGGACACCGTGGATTTTAGTCAGTACAAGTCTGACAGTCCCTCCCACTTTGCCCTGGGTGGGAGGACTCATTTGATGATTTTACCACGATAAAAAAAAAAAAAAAAAAAAAAAAAAAAAAAAATGTTCATTACTACTGTTCCGCCAGGTTCCGTGTCGGGACAGTAATAAGAGCTTAAGGTTTTATAGTTATTGGCTGGAAACAAGCCGGCTGCCCGTTTGGTAGTAAGTGGTCTACGCTACCCATAGACATCTGTAGCAGAGGAGACGGTGCATTGAGACAATGCTTGTGTCATGTAACGGTGCTACTACAGGCACACGAGACCAGAAACAGCAACGCTGCTTGAAAATAGGTATGGTCAGTATCGATGCAGTATTTTCCCGGACGACCTCGTACCAAAATATCATAAAAAAACTTATCCCATCAAAAACATAAAATTGAAATGAGATCCAAGATCAATATTATGGTGTATGCCTTGTTTGTTGATTTCAACGACAAAAGAAGTGAGATCTAAATGGGTGCTAAGTAACACCATAAAATATTTTATAACAACTTAAAATATCATTTCTTCTTATAACTTACGATAATATAGCCTAAGGTCTGACTTGACTAGTTCTCATATACGAATTATTATTAAGTACCTACTAAAACAGTCATGGAAGAGCCCTATGTTCGATGGCTAGTTTTTACCAGCAAGCCAAATTTTCGGAAGAATAAATAAGAACAAGAAGAAGCTTTAGAACTTGCGAAGAAATTTTGGTTTGATTCTCAGTTTGGAATGATCTACAGGCGCCATAATACAAGGTGGAAGGGATCTACGCACAAACGAATACCACGTATTCAGTACATCATTCTGAAACCCGCCACTAATTCTTTTAAATAAAAATAAGTAAATTGGGGACCTTTGCCCAGTAGTGGGATATACAAGGCTACTAAAAAAACTGCTGTTTACTACAACAGTTTAATACTTACACGGTCAAAATGTATGGAAATCAGATTTTTTTTTCGCACCGCAATGATGTATCTACTGTAAAAAATCGTTTGTGGGTCGATGTCGCTTCCACCCGGTATGACATAAAAGCGTATTCCTTACGGCTATTCATTACAATTCTACGAAACCCTAGAAAAAAATCAGGTATGTAGCATGTTGTGGTTTCTTTCTGCGAAGCGATGGCTGCAAGGTGCGCGTAGGACGGGCGGCGCGCTAGCGCGGGCGGTGCATATATAGGGCGACGCGGTGGAGCCCGGCACAGTCCGCGACGACCGCGCGGTGAGTGTGCCGCGCTGCTGAACGAGTTACAGGTAAGGAGCAACACTTGCGTCATGAGTTATGGATATCAGTGGAAGTATTAGAATTGATTTTGGTGTGTTTAATAATATTCGGATTAATTATAAAGTGTTTTAAAAAACCTTTCTATTTTTTAATAATTGAATAAAATAAATAATTAAAAAACCGTTGTTAGAAAATGGTGGGCACATAATTATTTGTTCATAATAAGAGAACGTCGAGAAATTGGTGAACGGTTCGGATTGGTCATCTACAATGGGGAAAACCCGGAAAGAAACTCCAGTAGAAATTAAACACGTATAGGTACCTACTAGGCATTTTTTTTTGTATATTTGCTAAAAAAAATTGTTATTTGCAAAAACTGTAAAAAGCGAAGCATTTGAAAGAAATCAAGCATAATTCAAATATATTTTATGTTTAAACACATTTTTTATTATAACTTTTATCTAAATTGATCATTTAAAAAAAAAAAAATCTTGTGTTTTTAAAATAGAATTGCTTGTAAACGCGTTGATGTCTTTTGTTTGCTACGAACAGCGGCTAGGGAGCTACGAGAGTTACAGAATATGACTATCAAATATCATACAGGGTGTAAATACTTTGACTATTATAATTTACGTAAAATACCATTAGAATTATCTTCCTAAAACATCTTTACTATAACTCAAATCGTTTCTAAATAATCTTGACTCAACAATTTAGATGTTACAAATATATAGTCATTGATCTGGTTCGCACAAGCACGGTCAGAGCTAACGTATTCCTGCTGAGGTCGTCTCGACGTCTCACAACACAATTGACCAATAAAGTGAATGTTTTAATTTAAAAGTGTTCCAGCCGTATCGGGTTACGGTGCAATCAAATTTCACTCAAGTTTTTATATGTACTTCATTTTATTTTAGTGCGTGGCCCGTAGGCAGGGTAGGGTACTATCCGGGGGGTCGGGGGGAAGGGGTGCGTGCATAAAAAATAGGGAAACGACGAGTATAAAACGCAATATAATGATAGTAGATACCGCTAGATCCCATAAGACTATTTACCGTTTTCACAAATTTAATAACAGCGCACCAAGAGTTGAATATAGGTGTTTTGTTTTCTATTGTTAAAACGCGGCCCTTTACATCTATAGTACCAAAGCATGATTAACTCTTCGAATATTTGATATTAGAACATATCGGGTTCCTAATGATATTTTCCTTCCCCGTTTTGAGAGCAGTAGTGATAAATTACACAAGGGAATCGCCTGGTAGGTGTCGAACCTACAATTGCGCAAAATGAATGAATCAGTCAATGTGCTCCAACGATCACTTATTTTTAATATAAAAATATTGTTTAGTTCATGAACTTAATACAGCCTAATCTTCAATTTATTTATTTCATTGATTCAAAAAAACTTGTACAAGATAACAGACGTAAATCCAAAATTTTGCAGAGATAAAAGAAATATATTTGCTGCATTTTTTGCTGTGTTACAAACAATTTTTTTTTTTTGCTTTGTTATCTTGAGATATATTTGGCGCTTTAATTTTAATTTTGGGTGTGTGACTTGGCTATTGCATTAGGTTATAGACCTGTAATGATAGAAAAAAATTAATAAAATACTTGAAAATTACAAGAAAAAGTCATCTTTCGCCCATCCTCTCACAGATACTAACCTTAATGGGTGATATTTTGCAACATTATCGTAGGTGGAGAGTCTGCCTCCAAATTTTATTATTGATTGCTCAACAAACCGTCTAACACAAATAGTTTCATATTATATGGAACCGCTTGTAGTTTATAATCAGAGTCGGTCCCGTTTAGTGAGACCGACTTGTAGACATATGTAATGTACATCTTCTTTCTTTTCTTTATATTTACTTTTTGTTTTTGATTTGCTTTTTGTATTTAGTCGTTATTGACATCTTTTATTGTTATCTTGATGTTATAAGATCTTAACCGTAACTCATAAAACCTAAACATTTTTGTCTGAAAGTTTTGCATATACTTTAATATTTTATAACTACCCTCGCGATTTTTATCATCAAGTCATCAAATGTTCAGTTCAAATAATACCCACTGAGTATCAATATTCGTATTCATAAATCAATGTTTAATCTGTAATCGTGAAAGTGTGTAAGCGTTTGTGAACAAGGAAGACTGACCTACCGTGATACAATTTTCACTAGTACGGAGGTCAGTGCAGGCGCGGTCCCAGCCTAAGTCTTTGGGGAGGGTCACAAGGGGGGGGGGGGGGTTATTTTAGAATTCCGCCTCGGATAGGTTGATTGTTTAATAGTTGTCGGAGATTTCGGGTGTTTGACCCATCACGCCCCCCTGCCTACGGCCCTACCACTGAGATAGTAAGATTTTTCAAGTTTTAAGATGAAGAGAACGCAAGAGCGAGCGAAGCGAGCCGGACCTCTTTTAATTTTATTTAAATCAATGAGTTCAGAAACATGATCACAGTCGACCTAGGGCCTAGGTCGACCGTGATCATGTTTCTGAACTCATTGATTTAGGCCCAACACAGGTGGAGTAGTCATGACGCCCGGCCATGACCCCCCCTCCCGGACCCAATTTTGATACTAATAGAATGCAAGAGTGAGAGAAGAGAACTCAAAATTAAAGCAGCCCGCCCCCGCCCGGTGTATTAGGTTCTGTTTGTTCATTCATACAGAGATGAGAATAAAAGTAACTCAGATGCATTAGCGAGCGAAGCGAGCTCGAAAATTTTAGTATTCTGCCTCAAAAAGAGTTGGTTTCTCTTGTTGAACGGTTTATCAGGAAATTAGGTAATAATTTATATCTGAAAAAAGCTATCTTAAGAAGGTTTAGCAATTTGGCGTGAATGATTTTGGGGGCAAGCTGGATTGCCGAGCTTTTTTCATGCCGTTTTCTATTGTTACATGTGAAATTATTCTATATTATGATATACAGACTACAAATAGAACTAAAATAATGATAAAAAGAAGACTAAAAGTGAGTACCTATATACATATAAACAACGACGACAATAGAACACTTAGGCGTCAAAGTACTCCTCCGCATGGCTGTCATCTGAAAACGTGCCCAGAAGACTGGCAGCACTGCCACGCTGAATAGCCATGCTAATCCTTTGGCCAAAGAAAGAGCCAGCCCCCTGGTCACGCGAAGTGTCGACTAGTCGGCGAGAGATTTCCTTAAAAAGGACACGTGCACTCGGGCCCATGACCCGAGCGTTTCAACCCCAAACGGCTCAAAACTGTAATTACCAATAAGGTTACAGTATTTGCGTCGCTTGAGTATCTCAGCAGCCGCAGCAGCAGCGCTTGCACAGCCCGCCGTGCTTGCAAGGTGACATGGCGCAAGGGTGTCGACACAAGTTGCGTCCCGCACCAAAGGCCTACCCACCTTCCAAGGCACCAACGTCATGCCGTCTGGTCTCTTGCCATCGTCACGTACCAAGCCGTTCGCTGGTACGCCGGCGCTGGCGAGGGCTCGACGAATAATGTCGTTAGTGCTGGCGTGCCGTACAATGCGACCTGCGCTGCTGTAGCAGGACAGTCCATGGTGTCCGAGGGTGGCTGTCGACTTAAAATTATATTAAACATTGTTATAAATACGAAAGTGAAAAGTAGGTTGCTGCGTTTGCAGCACGTAGCACGTGTGTGTACGTAAACCGTACAAGCTTGTCAGCGCGAAGTTTTGATACGATAATCCTGCATTATTAGAAATTAAATAATGAGGGGAAATTTACCTAGTCCCTACTTTAGATTTAGATCACAGTGGCAATCAGTAATGTTCTCACTATTTGGACGTAGACCCCCCTGGCCATGTGACAAGGAGTTAGCAATAAATAATACGTTGGTTCTCGAATACACAAGACTCACACTAGAATAGGGCTCCTCTATGACGGACTCCTTGCGATGTTTTCCTCCATCATTTTGAAAGCAGTAGTGATGAAAATAGCGCATAATAAGCAGTATACCTGCCTAAGTTCGATCCCGCGACACGTTATTACGGGACCCACTAACTAATCATGGGACCCACTAACTAATCATGTAATCTGGCCTCTAAATCACTTGTGTTGTGAGTGACGGCGCGTCCCTCTCGACTCGCTACTACTAATTAGCTATCAAGTGTTAACTAGCGGAATAGCGACACATATGTGAACCTACTTGACAGATGCCGTGCGTGCCTGCAGCATATGAGACGGGTAATTACCTTATTTTTAAAGGTCGTAAAAAAATCCTCTAGTTGAACTAAATTTTTGACAAGTTTAAATTACGAGGTTTTATTAAACTTGCCTTGTTAGTTAGTTTGTATGGGACAAATCTTGCAATTTAATTTTAAACCAATTCCCCCCGATTTATCTGAAATATTGCACACACTTTTGATTCTGGTGGATTCATAATTTTAACGATCAATTAAACACTCAATAAAAGAAGATTTACCAACCTTAGAAGGAGCTGACAAATAAAGCTGTTAACGCTTCAAACCAACAGAAGACAAATAGGAATTCCACCACATACACACTTTCATAGTCCAATTCGCAAAACATTCATTCATAGGTCTCAAAGAAACATCAACAACTGGTTTTTTTACATCAAAATATACCTTCTGTAAAAATCGATAACAGAATCTCGGCTCCATAACGAATGCGTCATCAAATCAGATCCGAGGAGTTGCGAATCCTGGTTTTTTTTATAACGAAGCCGAAAAGTTCACCCCATCATTGCGATCATTTTTTGTTCTAGACCATACCTGGGAACCTTCTAGTTACGGAGATATTGGGGGTCAATGTTCCACCTTTATACAAGTTTTTTTTTTAAATACGTGTTTTTAATGTAAGATTTTTACTTTATACACCTCCACGACCCCCGTACTATTTAATCCATCCATCAGCACAATGTTTTGAGTGCGTTACATTGAGTCCTACCGTGAAGCATAATTTTTCAACACGTTTAAAAAAATCGTTTCCCAGCAATAATATTTACGTAAAGATTAGGTTTCATGTACATAATGCTTGGTAGACGGCTTGGTGAAGGGTCCGTTTACACCCTGTATAACAGCATTTACACCTACTAGTTAATTGGTCACTATAAAAATAGTAAAATAAACAATTAGTTTATCCGCTAAACTCAATTACATTGTGAAAAAATAATACGATAAATTACGTATTTATTTTAGATAATACGTATTAATTTTTTGGTTTTTTTAAGCAGTGAGTAAATAGATGAAATCTTTGACTTCCAAAGTAGGCAAAGATTGTCAGTATTGTGGGAGCCGATTGATAACTGTCCTCAATACGTGGGCATCAGTGTACAAACCAAACAACCAGACGGCCCACCTCATAGCCTGCTATAAATACTTCTCAGCTCCGCCGTGCGCCGCCGGACGCGGCCCGGACGCCGGTCGGCGGACGCGACGAGAAAAAACACGCTTCCGGTGAAAAAACATCGAAATGCCGGAGGATATTGTCACTTCCGCTCGACACGACAATATTACCGAGAGACCTCAATAACATTTCGATATAGACGCTGACTTAGAGAGAGATGGAACTAAATAACGGGTTTAGTGCCTGCTCTGTCTTAGGAAAGTGTTAGACTTGGGAGTAAAATATCTGGGCTGTTAATGAAGAAACGATAATTGCTTTGGGTAGGTTGCGGAGGCAGTGGTAACCTTATGAGTTGTGGCTACCTAGTAGAACCCACACTGGCTCACCTCATTTTGTGGGAATTGTTTCATCACCACTGATCTCAAACCGTTGGAAGAAATATTGTAAGGAAACGGGCATGGCATGGAACCAAACATTTTAAAATATCCTAATTTCGTTTCAGAAAGATTTATTTTCGAAAAAAAAATCCTCAGACTTCGGGGCACATGCTAGAATCTCCGAAAGGATACGCAGAGGCGGGATTAGTACATCCTGATTTCGCCTGCTTTTAAGTCCCACACAATAGAAAACGAGGTACCAACCAGTCACCCCATTAACCCAAACCAGCCGCCACGCCTGCTACTTCCAGACCAACAAGGCGTTGGATTATTGCTAACGTTACTAATATAATCTGTTTTTAACAATACTCCAAACAGATATTTTTTCTGTTGTTTATACGGCTTGAACTTTACCAAAAAACTAAACCATCCTTCGATACAAATTATACAAATCCGTAGGTACAACAAGTTACTGAATTCACCCAATTAGATTATTTTGTGTGAAAACAAAAACTTTTTGTTTGTGAAATGTATTCCGTATTCCAGGTCGGAGGCGGCTCACTGACAAAACAGAAATGTTTTAATATTCATATATTGTGGTAACACAGCCCACTCCGGGCCGCTAATGTTCCTCAACCCCTCGCTCGCCCGCCCGACGCTAACTTTACGGTACTGAAAGTTACACTTAACAATAGATAGTGGAGTAGGTAATTGTAAAATTATCGCACGTTTCGTGAGTTAGCATGATATTATCAATTGCGGCGCGTGTGTGCCCGGTATGTGCGCACAAGTACTGTGTGGGAATACATAAATAAGTATGGGCAGTACGTTATATAAAACTGGTATAATTTTGAACATATTAAGTAGTCTATTAAAACAACAAAATCGTCAACAGCTCAATACTCAATACTCAAACTTCATTTGCATTCCACAATGTGTACCTAGGTGGTAAGTTAAAAATTGTGATCACTATGAACCCTGTCGAGCACACCAAAATGCAAATACAATAGTATACAACAGCCTAGCTTTTTCCCAACACTTTTTTCCTATTCTCCTAGTGTTACCAAATGCAGCTGAATACCATTATTTTACATAAACCTGAGCTCCACAACACAAACAGTCAAAGATCTAAAAATGACAGACGGTACCAACAGCTTAACTTAAAGTACTTTCTGAGACAAGAAGGAAATAGGTATGTAATTAATTTAGATTATTCGAGGAATACGAATGAAATTCAAATTATCGTATTGTACTCCACTGTGTGAGTTCCGACACGCACTTGGCAGGCTTCTTCTATATTACAAGCTAGTCAGCAAGTTCACAAACGTGTTTATTTATATATATAAAGTAAGAAACTGACTGGCTGACTGATTCACTGACTGATCGATCAACGCACAGCTGAAACTGCTGGGTCTAGAAGCACGAAATGCACGAACGTTCCTTAAATGACGTAAGAGTGCACTTAGAAGGGAATTTTGGAAATTAATTCCCTTGGGGTTAAATCGAAGATTGAAAGTTTGTATGAAACTTGGTCAATTTTGCAAACGATGTCGTGGACAACAGCTTCTAAAAATATGAACGATGGCTCAATTGATTCGGATTGACGTGTAGAAAAAGTATCGAAAGTATGTATTAATCCCTTTAAAATTGCAATTGTTATTAACAAATTTAGATGCTAAAAAGATGGCATTATATTTTCGTTAATAACTCAAAAACGATTAATATTTAAGGGATTTTGAAAAGATCCATTTATAATTTAAATTCAACTCTGAAAATAGGTCTCCGTTCAACCGTAACGACATGGGCGCACTGCCGCTAAAGACAGTGTACCACATAAAATATTTTTATTTTAGTCACAAATATTAATTTAAAAATTTGAATAAATTATGATATCATCCAGACACTTGAAAGAATAAATCTCCGTTGGAAACAAAAAATTAAGTCAATTTTTCAAAAAGTTATGCTTTTTTTTTTTAATCTCATTTATCTTAATAGACTACATAAAAGTTTAATAATATACCTAAACATTTTTGGCTTCGTGGAACCTTCTCATACATACTGGGTGTAAACGGACCCTTCACGAAGCCGTCAACCAAGCATTATGTACATCAAACTAAATAACTTTACGCAAAAATTTTTGCTGGGAAACGATTTTTTTTGGAGTGAAAAATCACGTTTTACGGTAGAACTCAATGTAACGCACTCAAAACATTGTGCTGATGGATGGATTGAATAGTATGGGGGTCGTGAAGGTCTTTAGTGTAAACTCCTTATATTAAAAACATGTATTTAAAAAACAACTTGTGAAATTTTTTTAACTTTGTTACACCCTTTATACTTAACAAGATCACGCGATAAAAAATATCGTGTGGAAATCGGCATGTCCTAAAACCAAAAATTCGAAGACATGTGACGTCTTCCGACCCGCACTAGGCCCGCGTGGTGGATTATAGCCCCTTCCCTTTCATAGTGTGTCCCAGCAGTGGGAACATTATAGGCTGATTATGCTGTTTCTGCATCTGACAATGGCATTAAGTGACGTTAGAAAATGAAATTTTACATCATTTTTAAGAAACTTTTATAAACAATTAGACATGTTGAATATTTTTAGTTTTTTTTTTACCTAGTCTTGGTGAAACAATTATTTAAAATAAAATAAAAAATCTTAATTATTTTTCTATTGTTTAAATAATTCGTTGAGAAATTATTTTCTCTTTAAAAATCATAATTGGCATTTTTTCACAGGTTTGCAAAAAACAATCATTTTTTTTATAATTTCATTGTTTGTTAACTTAACAATTTGTTATAAACAAATTCTAAGTACCGTTATATGTTTTTTATAGAGCTGAAAAAAATTACAAAAACAGTCATATACAGGCTGTTACATAAAGGGTATAGTCATATGAAAGGATATGCTGCAGACCATCAAACTGAACAACTTCCTCCATGGGTCCAATATCATAAATGCGAAAAAATTATCAGCTGTCCCATACAAAAGTTCATTTCTTGGTGAAAATTTTTTTTATCAACATTTCTTGAATTTTAATTTTTTTTTAACTTGACGTCATTCCGAATCGCATGAGCCATCGCTTATATTTTTAGGAGCTTTATCAAGAATTAACACGTTTTTGACCTTGTAGACTAGCCTACTAGTTCAATAAAGAATTTACTACGCGGTGGCTATGAATGTTACGCTGACGTAGCGCTGCGTGGCAGCTTCTGGTGCTTCGTGACAGCTACGGGTGCTACGTGGCAGCTACGGGTGCTACGTTGGCATAGCGCTAAATCGTAGTAGTGCTACGTCATAGTAGTGCTACGTCGTAGTAGTGCTACATCGTACAATTGCTACGTCGTTGTTAAGCTACGGCGTAGCAGACCTATAATGTAGTAGTGATGCTACGCCGTAGTATTGCTACGCACTGGCGTCTAAGAGGTCCTAAGTCAATTTTTTTTCTTCTGCATACTATTAAGTTCTCTGTGCATCATTACAGATGCCCCGTCTGCCGACGTGGGCACCGTGTCCCGGCACTGCCATGTGTGTGGGTGTCATCTGATGACGTAACACTCTCTGTCTACTGTCGCAGGAGCCCCGTGTGTCTTGGTGTGCCAGCGTGTCGCAGCGCTGTGCCATGTGTGTGCGCGCGCGAACGAGTGTGTGCGCGTGCGCGCTGCTGCTCGCGCTTGTCATAGCCGAGCACGACAAGCGCGCTGAGAGTGAGTACTACTTATTACATTAACGTGCGTAGGAGAAAGCTGTACAGTTACCCTTGGACTGGAATTCGGTTTTGCATGCACATTTAAAACTGTCATGCATAACCTGGCGTGTGGGGCTGGCTTTTAATAAAAAAAACAGGTGATTTGTTCCAGTAACAATAGTGATCAGATTGGGTCATATGCCGCACGAATCTTGTCAACCTCTCCTGCCCTTGTCCCATTTTATTAACGGTCGGTTTCTTTCATTTATATTGCTCACACAATCCATCCATCTTTTTAGGGTTCCGTACCTCAGTCGGCAAAAACGGAACCCTTATAGGATCACTTTGTTGTCCGTCTGTCCGTCTGGCAATACCATTTTTCTCAGGAACGTATAGAGGAAAGCTGAAATTAATATCAAATACTCAGGTTTGCTATCCCTTAGATCAGTGAAAAAATCAAACTTGTAAGTCGCCGCAAACAAATAAAAGATATGCCCGTTTATGTCGCATATTTTACGATTTTATAAAAATAAATAAATAGAAGAAGAGAGAAAGAAGAAGAAGAGATTTCTTTAGAAATAAGCATCACCTTTGTACTATTTATTGTTCCTTTCTTCTTTTCTGTATTTAGTGTGTACATAAATTGTTAAAAAAAAAAAAAAAAATTTCGTTTAATAACAAAATACCTACAAGTTTATATGGAACCCTCGGCACAGTGCAGCAGTGGGCTGAAAATGCGAAGTAGGCCCCTACTTACTTAAGGATTGGTATCTAATATACTCATACCATATTTTTATGTTTTGAGACTTTTTTCATCAACCCACTACTTACAGAGTTATACTGCTTTCAATATTGGATGAAAAAAAATTAAAATAATACTAGTATTGCATAATATAGTCGAATTGGACGTTTTTGTAGGCATGTGCAAAGATATTCCACACCACTCCCGTGACGTTATTTGTTCGTGTCCAAAACACGGCCAAACCGGTTTTCCTTTCAGTAGACGCGTAGTAATTAGTGACGTGCACCAATGGATGTCACCAAAATCTGCCCAAACGGAGTACCGAGGTACACTTAGTGGCATAAAATACACTAGATTACACTGAATAATATTGCATTTCAATATTTTTCTTATCGTTACCGGTGGACGAGAATAAAATAACTTTTAACGTAATAAAAAGCTCGCCATTTTAGGCACAATTATACTACCTTGGTCCATTACCTTACCTATTAAAAAAAAAAACTGTCATGTTGACAGTTGTCTGTCGGCTTTAGCTGCTGTTGTTTTGGTTTCATTTCAAATATTTTTATAGTTTAATTCAATCTGAATTCAATAATAACTCTCATTGTATAATCGATTTTCGTTAGGCAAAGTTATGTACCTACCTAACATAAGAAAGGATGCTTATACCCAAAGTAGCTGAATACAAGCTGTGAATATTGATGAACAGTACTTAATATAGGAAGCAGTGTTAGAAGTCTATCAGAGCGAATAACAAACTCGATAAATAAATGAGTTCCTTAGCGCCGACATCCAAGGGTTTCAACTTGATGGGACCTGGATCCTCCGTCATATCCCAGCTTAACATAAATCAAGCCAGATCATCCAGGTTTCAGTGAATAGAAGTCGCATTTAAATGAAGCCTTTTATTGACTTTATCTTGATTTCTTGAAATAAATAGAACATTAAGCCAAGAAACATCGAATTCTTACATAAAATACACTTTTTTTATGTTTACTCTGCCTGTATTGTGATGTGCATAAGGAGTGGAAGTTGAATTTGAGATTAGATACTGAGTAGCCCACTTCATGAAATTCAATTAACCTTTCAAGCATTTCCTACTGTTATCGGGCCCTGGAGCCCGAGTGGCACTCAATGAATTAAAGCCTGGAAGTCATCTTTCCAGTAATAAAACCAATAACAATGGAATAAATAGACTTATCGAAATAGTTGTATGGAATAAAACAACATTTTTTTTTGTTTTTTTATTAGCGTTCTTCATTTTCAATGTCATCTCTCACTAAAATATTATCAAGGAAAGTGGCAGGCGCTGCTATATTTTCTTGATGCCGAGCCCAACCCAAAGCCTGATATATTTTATATATATTTTCCGATAGCCTATTTGGATACTCGGGCCTGAGTATCCAAATCGTAATGTCGATTAAGAATAGCCAATCCGTCAGGAGTACAGAAACCAAATTTATTTATTTATTTATTTATTTGTTTAGGATCTCCAACAAAGGATGTACACAAACACGAAATAAATAATCGACGACAAAGTATCACGTAGGTGTACTCCTTCACTTACAGGAGACCACAGCATGCTTAATAAAATGTATAACTAAGCTAACAAAGATATAGTAGCATTTAAAAAATAAAATCAAAACTTATTATGGTAATAACATTAAATTGGAAACATAAAATTAAAAATAACAAAGTCATAGTAGCAAAAATCGTGAGGTAACAAAAGTCCAGAAAGAATAGCCAAGATTTCGGGATCACTGTATCGTCAAGAACCGAATCGTGAGGTGACAAACGGAACACCAGAAAGAATAGCCAAGTTATTAAACAAAATACACAACACAAACGAACATCAGAGTACCCCGAAACGCAGAAACGAACGGAATGACACGTGAATGACATTTATCCACGAAAAAAATGTCCACAGAACACATATACTACTAATGTCAACCCGTACATGCAAAGTTGCCACATGATTTAATTGTGTTACAGGTTATTAAAACTTTAAATAATTTATTAACTAGTTTTCAATTATTTTCGAATTCCTCTATTTTTTCTCTACGATTTGGTGCACGTGTACCTCGAGGTACATGTTTGGGCAAAGTTGTATGGGCTTTTGCTGACCTCCTTTGCAGGTAGACCATCTACCCGCAAATTGCACCGAGGTGGTAGGAAACGTCAAACGAAGTCCTTAGTTCATTGTTATCTTTGATTACATACGGACTGCCCTACTAAATTGATTTTTGTGAAGTTACGATTTACGAGTTTTTTTTGTAAACATGTTTGGTGATTTAGTAACTAACCTTGATTTGTTCGTGACATTAAAAGCAGATGACAGTACTAAAGATAAATCTTTTTGTACAGTATAATTAACTGAATTTAATTGATTTTCCTGCCGAGTGTGTGAGTAGTGCTGATAAACATTGTAATGCGTACTCTGGACACGCACACGCGTACTCTGGACAGTTTGTACTGTGACATTGTGTCTGCCCTTCGTGGCGCGTCTTTGGTGAGTCGAGGGGACACCAGGGCGGGTAGTGGTCCGCGTGTAGTGGGAGCTTGTCAGAGAAGCTCACAGAAGGGCTCGGTTGAAGTTTTCGGAGTGAGTAGCATGTGTGGTAGGCCTAGGTCTGGCATCATGTATGCAGAAATGTGTGAGACCAGAAGGATGTTTAAATCACGATTGAAGGCATGCCAAGATCATGAAGTACAGATTAGGACACCCTTGCGGAGAAGCATTCCGGTGGTGACTTCCGCGGGTTTTGGAAACACACGAACAAAGCAAACGGTAGGCCGAGTCTTCCTGTGAGTGTTGGGGCTACCTCGTTTCTGCAGTGCCTCGGGCATGTTTGCGGAAGCGCGCACCGACTGTTTCCACGCCATCATGCGCAAGCGGTGCGCGTCCTTGGTGCGCAGGGTGCGAGCCAGCTCCAATGCTGTCCTGGCAATGATTGCGGGGAGACTTGATTGTCCTTATATGAGTCACTGTTGTGACCGGCATGTTAAGGTCTAATAGACCAGATGGTCTATTGTCCTACTAATTTGACATTCAATCGAATCTTTAATTTCACATTTTGTAATTAATGTTTTAATAATATGATGTGTGTGTTGTGTTGCCCCGCATCGGTGTCACTGCGGTGAAGCTGTCGAGAGCCTCGGACACCATGGCCTGTCCTGCTATAGGAGCGCAGGTCACATTGCACGGCATGCCAGCATTAACGACATTATTCGTCGAGCCCTTGCCAGCGCCGGCGTACCAGCGGTGTTAGAACCAAACGGCTTGGTACGTGACGATGGCAAGAGACCAGACGGCATGACGTTGGTGCCTTGAAAGGTGGGTAGGCCTTTGGTGCGGGACGCAACTTGTGTCGACACCCTTGCGCCATGTCACCTTGCAAGCACGGCGGGCTGTGCAGGCGCTGCTGCTGCAGCTGCTGAGATCCTCAAGCGGCGCAAATACTGTAACTTATTGCTAATTACAGTTTTGAGCCGTTTGGGGTTGAAACGCTCGGGTCATGGGGCCCGAGTGCGCGTCTCCTTTTTAAGGAAATCTCTCGCCGACTGGTCGACACTTCGCGTGACCAGAGGGCTGGCTCTTTCTTTGGCCAAAGAATTAGCATTGCCATTCAGCGTGGCAATGCTGCCAGTCTTCTGGGCACGTTTCCAAATGACAGCGATGCGGAGGAGTACTTTGACGCCTAAGTGTCCGATTGTCGTCGTTTCTTAGTTGTTTATATTTTCTTACTTTTAGCCTTATTTTTATCATTAGTTTAGTTATATTTGTACTCTGTATATAATGTAAATAATTTGAAATAAATGTATTATAGATTTGTTATCTTATAAAATAATAAACTAATACAGGAAAAAAATAATAATATGATAATTCATTTTGACATTTTTTAATTTATTCTGAATCGGTTATGTATTTTATTTTTGACTTTTTAATTTAATTCAATAATGTTCCTTTTTTATTGTAATGTAATTCTGATATTTAGGTTTTAGCTATAATTTATGTGTTTATATTTGTATTTTCGCCTATTTTTGGTTTTTATATGGGTCATGGACCTGAAATAAATGGAATTATTATTATAATTAAGTCAAAAATATCTGGTTTAAGCAATAATAATGATAAAAAAACGATTTAAAACCACTAGAGGCAATTTCTTCAGGTCACCCTGTACATGTAATCAAGTTCAAAGACTATACCGTGACAATGAAATTGTATGTTAATTTGTATAATTGGTATTACATGCCTGTAAGTATACATAAAGTTCTTGCTCACGGAGCAGATATAATTGAGAATTTGGGTACAGTGCCAATTTGAAAATTATCCGAAGAAGCTGCTGAAGCTCGAAATAAGGATTTCAGAAGATATCGTATCGTATTCTAATGATGTTCTCATTCGAGAAAATTCTGTAGAAAGGCTACCAATCAAGATATTATGAATATTTTTTTTTTTTTTTTTAATAAATAAATTTATTAAACTGTTGCGAAAACACAAAGCCCTCTCAGAAGAGGCAAAAGCTTTGTTGTTTGTTATAGATACATTTGTTGACGATAATGATCAAGAAAACATACATTTAACTTCGGACCCATTACTGTACAATTAACCTTAATATAACTTTTCTGAATAATTAATTAATGATGCATTCGTCTAAGCACAAAAAACATTTTCTGTGGTGGATTAAATTATTCCTATTGTTGATACCACTTCTAAAAAAAATAGCAGTTGAATTAAAAAACAAAATATATCTAATATCGCAAAATATCGCAGTGCCAATAATAGGCTAATATATAATTTGTACTATCCAAATATCTAAACCGTTTACTGAGATAATTTGAGAGTTTCGAGATTTTCATGAAGTTAAGTTTTTTTTCATACAATCTTTAAATATTCATAACATTGAAAATAAAGGTCAAAACGTAAAAGTCATAGAACATTTTATATTGTATTTGATAGTAGATTTAACCACCAGTTTTTGTTGAGAAGTTTGTCTTCTACGATTTCATATTAGCCCACCGTGCCTCGGTGCGCGACTCCAACTCGCACTTGTTGTTTTGGTCCTCGTCTCTCTCTCCATCTATCAACATGTCTTTTCATCTTTCTTTAGTCATACGTATTTTGTAATCTTGTGTGATGATGCGTAGTGTCTCCGATGCCGTTCCTGATGGCGACGCGCTACGGCCGCAGCTCGCCCCCCGCGCGCCACCTCGCGCCCCGCAACGACAGGTAACACACACACTATACCCCACACATAGGGTTTGTTTGGGGTGTGTGTGCCTATAGTACATTCGTCCATGGGCGTGTTGATATGTTTTAGTCTTCTTGATATACTTCAAATTATAGAGATACTCATACATACCCTGAACTGGAATGAAGTTTTTCAAAATACTTGTGATGTGAATGACATGGTAGCAATTTTTTACAAATGACTGCGTGATAGTATTAGAAAATTTGTGCCTGATCGGAAACCAAACAATAGTCGCTATCCACCGTGGTTTGATACAACATTAATAAAATCATTAAAAGAAAAAAATAGGCTCAGGTTGCGTTACAGAAAATACAAAAATCCTTTAGATAAAATTGAACTGAAACTCCAAGCGGTGCGAAAAACTAGCCATGAATTTATATAATGACTATATTGACAGAATTGAAAAGGACATAAAAGATTATCTTTTATGTCCATAAAAACGAAACGCGGTGGCACTAGTGGCTACCCTTTGGCAATGACTGATGGACAGGTTGTTACATCTAATAGTTCTGAAATCTGCGACCTTTTCGCTAACCATTTCGCAACCGTGTAGGTACACGACTGACAAAGATACAGAAATTAACTGCCATACAAAGTACCTCCAAGCACTGCATTATAATAGTCAGGGATTGAGTATTCCAGTAATTGACCGCGACTGTTTACAAAAAAAACTAACAACAGTAAATATTAGTAAAAGACCTGGCCCGGATGGCATCCCACCTGTTTTTATTTGTAACTGTGCCACAGCTCTAGTGTCTCCTTTACTAATAATATATAATGCATCGCTGGCTACTGGAACTTTTCCATTAGAATGGAAAAAGCCAAGGTAGTCCCAGTACATAAGTCAGATAAAAAAGATACCGTAAGCAACTACAGGCCAATTTCAATTTTATCCACATTCGCAAAGATTTTTGAATCTATTATATGTCCGCACATTCAGCAACATTTGAGATTGTATCTTCATGACAATCAACATGGTTTTGTGTCATCTAGGTCTACAGTCACAAATATAGTGTCATTCACGGTGCCTAATACAGGCTGTAGATGGAGGCAAACAATTTGACGTAGTATATACCGACTTCAGTAAGGCATTTGATAAAATGCCCCATTCTATACTGATTTATAAACTAGCATCCTATGGTATAACAGGGCCTTTATTAGGTTGGTTCAAGTCTTATCTTACTGAACGCGAATTCTTTGTCGTTGTAAACGATTTTCGATCGGCTGCACACAAAATAACATCGGGCGCCCCCCAAGAATCTCACTTAGCTCCAATACTATTTATTATGTTCATTAATGATCTTCTTGAGTGTTTTCGTTTTTCCAAATCTTTTTTGTATGCTGATGACTTAAAATTTGCGCGAGTAATAGAGTCAAAAAGAGACCGCGAACTTCTACAGCACGATCTTAACCAAGTTATAAAATGCAACTAAATCCGAAGAAATGTTACCATGTTAAGTCTACGCGAAAAATTAACTGTATTGCCACACAATACTATATAGACCAGGAGCGAGTCCAAGAAGTCGAAACAATAAGGGATCTAGGAGTACACTTTGACAAAAAGGTCTTCGGTTCTTTTGTGCCTCATATTGAAAACATTATTAAAAAGTCATCAACAATGTTAGGGTTCCTGCTTCGTAACACCAAAGAATTTCGTTTAAGTAGCACCAAGATAATGTTATATAACAGTTTCGTACGCAGTGTTATGGAGTATTGTAGTGTTTTGTGGAGACCTCACTATGCCACTCACATGTTGCGTTTAGAAAGGGTACAGAAACGTTTTGCGTGGCATTTAGCCTTTAGTGAGGTGAAATCTAAGCGCCTGCCCTCTTACAGAGTAAGTCTGTGCCATTTCAGGATGCAATCGTTGTCTATGCGTAGAGATATAACCGATGCTTTTTGTCTTTACAAACTGTTGCGCAATAAGATCGACTGCCCCGGTTTATTGAAGCTTATTAGATTCCACGCGCCTTCTAGATATCCTAGGAATAAGATAACATCCCTGGGTCCGCCACTTCGAAAGTCTGTACTTGGTGCAAATTCTCCAATACCTAGATTGTGTAGAATCCTTAATGGCCTTAATGGTGACTTAGTAGATGTGCACCACGATAATATAAATAAATTCCTACGAGCTTTTGTAAACAATCCAATGGCGATTTAATTTGAATATTTTTTTAATTTTAATTTTATACCTGTTTTCAATTTTTTGAATGTATTCAATTTATTTTATTCTTTTAATTTTATTTTCTTATCAACTTATGGTCAATATCTTTATTCATAATTCAATTAATAATTAAACATAATGTAATAAAATTATAATTTAATCAGTAATCACATAAGCCAATTATTTATTTTATTTTATTTTGATATGTTGTATACAGCTTTGAATGTAATGATATTTTTTCTTTATTATTGTTTTGAATTACTTATTAATTGCATGTTCTAATTTCAATAATTTATAAATATGTTATGTAAAGCCGTTTTCTGTGTATGTGGTGTTAACCTGTAATTAATTGTTGCACTTGTTAATGTTACTCTAGTCATTAAATCAGAAATGTATATAGTGTAAGCAATTGTTGGTTAACCTAAATAAATAAATACCCCGCGACACACCCCAATCGCAAACACACTCATAATACACACACACTAGCTATCACTACTAATGAACGTCTATATTCTTAGATATTGGACATGGCGTCAGGATGTTGACATCGTTTGTATGCGCAGGTTCTTCATGAGCACACGATACGGCAAGCGGTCGGAGGGCGCGTGGGGCTCATCAGGCGCGTCAGGCGTGGGCGGCGGCGAGAGCGCGGTGGCGCGGGGCGCTGGGGGTGCGCTGCTATGCGAGTTCACCGGCGTGTTCCCGCTGTACCGCTGTCGGCATAAGCCGCCCGCGTACCGCAAGTGAGTCATGCACTCCTGGTACAGTTGTCCAGGAGACTCATCACCATCTGCCTGCCTTTTCCCAACTATGTTTGGATCAGCTCCCCCCAGTATAACCTTAGACAGCCACACAGTCACACAGTTTGTTACATGGAGTAACTGCCTTGCTGTCCTGCACGACCCAGTTACTGAGTAACACTATATAGGGTGCTGGTAACACTGGGCTGTCGAATTTTCGGGCTTTTGTTTACGGAACTGATGATCAGATTTATCCGTAACAACCCGATATCGAATGGATATTGTGCCTAGTTGTTAGCTTGCCTTTCATGGGACCTGCCTAAGCCTTTATAGAGAATACCGGCGTGTTTTTGTGTCTGCTAAGTTACTACATCTTTGTGTGTTTGTCCAGGAGGAGTGCAGAAGAGACCAGAGAGGAAGAATAATCCTCCGACAGACGACCAGGACACCGTGACCGACAGCCGCGTCCGACACGCCCGACCCTACTCGTCCGATATGACCGATCCGACACTTTGACAACACCCACGTTCCGACATATGACAGGGACACAACGCACAACTTATACTACTAATCCGACCAAAACATTTGTTTTTTAAGCACAAATAATCATAGTTTGTAAAAGTACAATATGTGAAAACCGGTTGTCGATGTAAAACAGTGTTTATTGCATTTATATTTAAACCGTAAAGTTTGCAGTGTTATAACTACTGTAATTATGAAAGACATGATGAACCACGACGCTGTAACGTTTTGACTTCTGACATTGATTGGTACGTTATAACACGCACACACACACGCACGCATACACTCACGCACACAAATACACCCACATTCATAAATGTAATGTGCGGATGTGGCTCCACGGAGTGAGCATTCTGTACGCGAATGTATGTATACATACTAGTTATATTTGTAATTATATACTTAATATTGAGTTCATAATGCAGAAACTAGTCTTCTATCAATTGTATTTTATGTTTATGTAATCTGTGTTCACAATCAAATCATGAAATTTTTGAGTTTAGATTTAGTAAGACATACGAAAACTATGTTCAAAAAACCGTTTATAAACCGTAAGTTTGGCTGTTATATTCTTTGTAGAATACATACATATACACCTACAAAATTAGTCTTCACACCCACACGTTTGATTCTTAGGAACAAAGTAAGAAGACTAGAATTTGTTCGTATGTTGAGTAATGCTAACTGTTGTCCGCGACGCGCTACGGCTGGGGGCGCGTCGCTGACACTGCCGCTGCGACTTGCATACACATATGTTAACTAACAAACACTTTCACTCACTTATCAACACTTGCACACCCCATTGCAATGTCCTACAAACACAGCATGCAAACCAAATAAAGTAATCTATTGAAACTTAAGCTCGTGAGGAAACAATATCTGCAGTGCGACAAATTCACTCACATTACAGGTACACACCCAACTTCCACAGTTTTAAATCTCTTAATCAGAATCTTAGTCAGTTGAGGTTTCTAATACATAGTCAGAATAGATGACGTGCAAAACTTTACGACATATTTAATGCTAGAGTACCTATTCAATACATATTTAAGTCTTTAAATGCCGAATTCTATTATTCATTACTATTACAAAACATTAGAATAGATTAATTATTAACATTATTTATAAATTCATTAATAGAACAAAATCGTTTTTCCAGCAGCCATAATTATAACTTTATAAAAATAAATTATAAGGTAACTCTTTACAGTTCTTTGGTATTTTATTATAGATAAGTCCACACCTATGTATAGAGTTATTTTTATATAGAGAAGTCCTTGGCGCTTTAGGCTCTCTCTTACGTACTATTACACCCACACTACAAGAGTTTGAACTCTTAGCAAACTCCACACACTCAACACCGTTACATACTTACACACCTACACTCTGTCACCATCATACACTATAGCTTATAATAAGCTTGGTCTCTGATGTTGGCAGAGACTCCAGACATGACGAGCCCTCACCATAAATTGATATTCCACTGTCTGTGAATATAACTGACTTTCAACTAGTGAGAGTGTACTCACAAACTCTGTCTCTCTGCCTTGTCCTACTCACTCAGGCGAGATATCATGTTACTAGCCACAAATTCCTTCGCTACGATAACCGTTTTGCATCTTTACCCTTTTAGGAGCATTTCCTCAAAACTTGTAAGCATTGTTATAATCCTGCAGTTAGACTGAACTTCTGTAATAGTTGACCCTCTATACAAATGCTAATTATCTCTGGGTGAAGGATTACATGACATTGTCGCAACACAAACCATCAAAATCTCTCATTCAATTCACACCGTTGAAGTTTACTGTAAACGTCCATTTCAACTGCCTTCGTAATTCATTTTCCAAACATATAAACATGTGTGTTTATGGAAAAAATACTTTTACACCTACAGGTAAAGTTCAGTTTGGGCTTCAACCTTTTTAGTACTTATTTGACAATCAACTTGAAATCAAGAATTTGAATAGACCTGTAGGCTAATTCACGTAACTAAAGAAGTGCTGTTGCAGTGCAGTTGCAGTTAAGTTTCCATCAAAACAACGATTTTCGTATTCTCTACCTCTGTCAGACACGCTCGCGTCAAGTCACGCGGGCGCAATAACGGTATTCTACTGTTGCGCGTCTTTGGTGCGTGCTTCGGGACGCAACATGATCGGTATTCTACTATTCGTTTGTCGTCTCAAAATGACAGCATAGAAGTTTCAATTCGATCAACGTGCAGTTTCGGTTACGCACAACATAAGTTCTTCGTTATTTACTTTTGTTGTCATCAAATTGTATTTTTTGTAAATGTAAGTGTTTAAAATAGATTATTGTACGTAGACAAGTCAACTACAAGTCGTTTTCAATGAAATTCTAAATGTTTTTTACCTTTTTAGTGAATATGAGTTTCCAACTTGGTTTGAGAATTTTATTCTAAAAATATTACAAATCTAGTTATTAACCCAAGTATAATGTACCGATTCACATAGGTACAATATCGATAGAATCTAACAAACCTTGCTCCACTCTTTGGGAGTTCTCTGTAGGCTAATTCACGTAACTAAAGAAGTGCTGTTGCAGTGCAGTTGCAGTTAAGTTTCGATCAAAACAACGCTTTTTTTCCCCGTCTGCCTCGGCATTTAATATGTTGGCGAACTCTGACTAAAGGCGTGATGTGAGGGCACTCCTCTCTTGCCACGGGCAAGGTCCCTGTGGCTCTCCAAATATTCCACCAGCAGTTCAATTTGCCGCATAGCAACGCGTTTGCGTGAAGTCATACCTACTTAAGAATCAGGATGAAACTTGTATGAAAGGAATTTAAACTGCTACTTCATCGTTTCTTTAACTACATCCTTAAATATCATTTTATTCATAATCGTTTATTATTACAATATAAAACATGCTTACCAGCAAAGTATAATAAATCTTTTAAAGTCTTTTTTGACTTTTTTTTATTTAAAGTTTTCTATTTGCACCTGTGATTTGCACTGAGTTTTGAATTTCAACTTTCGTGCCATTCGCCAATGGTCTCCTGTTATATTGACAGGTTCGGTTTTATGGGGCAATGATAGACTATCATTCAGCCTAATTTTAGCGAAATATGTGGTTGATTGTGAATCAAAGCACAATTGTTTGTTTATATAGTAAGAAAAAACACTAAAACTGTACTGGGGTATTATTTTAATATTATAATAACGTCATATTCATTGAAATGTAATCGATTCTATTCGATTATTTAGTGAGTAATATTTTTTCTCTCATATGGCCTCACGATAAGTAAGTTTGGTAGAGTTTGGTTGTCGTACAGTTGACGTGCAGTTCACGCGCAGCTTACGCGCAGTTCAAAGATTACGAGAATACCGTTTATCACTCAAACTTGCACTTAACTGCAACTGCACCACAACTTCATCGGCGCGTCATAAAATTACGTGAATTAGCCTTCTGAGATGTGACTCCAACCGAAACAAATGATGAGCATCCTTTATGTAAGTGCGCTCTAAACACATGTTAATGTTATGTTAATGATGTTTATTACTCTGAAACAGTACTTAGATGTTCATACATTATGAATTGACGTTATACCTAAGTAGCATCAGGTATGAATGATTGTTATTACTGTTAACATGTCATCATTTTATAGTCAATTACGTAATTGTCTAATCACCCTATGGTTGAAAGTCACTCACAACTGTAATCCGACGAGGTGTATTTTGTCTATGTGCCTATTCGAAACTCAGTGAAGTTTTAATGTACCGGGAATTTGTGTTATAGAATTTCTAAGTTCATCGAGACTTTTAGTGGTAGATTTGATTTTGAACATGACTTTGTTTAAGTCATACCTTTTGTAAATTTTTAAGTATGTAACCAAAATAGATATGTATAAATATGCAAGAGATAAACCTTGTTTACATAGTGTGTGCAAGGCGCCGCAGCTATCTAGTAATAAACTAATATAATGTTCTAGGCAGGTGTAAGCTATTTAAGGCCGCCGTGGTCTACTCGAGCACGATCCGTCAATATAAACCTACGCTCACAATGAACTTCTTTCATTTCTGACCTCCTAGTACTTCTCTCTCTGGTAGTTTATTTACGTTCCTTCACTTAAAAGTCCGCGAGTCACTCGCCTTCACTTAAACGTCCGCGAGCCACTCGCCTTCACAACAGCTTTACCTCAGCCAACTGGTCCGTTGATATAGTGGTCGCAAGCGCGACTGCTGAGCTGAATCTGAGGTCCTGGGTTCGATTACCGGCTCGGGCAGAGTGCTAGTGAGTTTTTCCATGAGGAATTTCTCAATAGCAGCTACGGAGTCTGGGTTTGTGCCCGGTTGGTGGCAATAGGCACGCCCCCTATTACAAAGGACTTAAACATTTACCGGCGAAATGTGGTTGTCCTATTTATTAGGTTCACCTCTGCTTCTGTCCTCTGTCATTACTGGCGTAATGTTATGTGAAAATAATGATCACGATGATTTCGACAGAGACGGGAACGTCAAAGGTAACACAACAGTCATCTGTTTGATTGCAAATAAAATTATTTTATATATACATATATAATATTAGACAATATTGCAAAAAAACAAAACCATGAGATGAAATATCTTCATGTGCACTAAGACGTACCTTAAAATATGATGGCAATGCCGACTACGCCGCGTGGTATTTCGCTACGAGTGAACATAATAATTGCGTCCGAATACAATACCCCCCACCTATGGACTAATGTCGTGTGTGTGCAAAATTTCAGCGTTTGTTCCCACTAGTTCTACTGAACAGTTCTACGGTAGAACTAATGGGAATTTTTTTTCTCACTTGTACTACGATGTTAGGTATAACAAAATAGTAGAACTATTGGGATTCTATTCCCACTTGTAGTTCCACGGTAGAACTAATGGGAGTTTTTTTCTCACTAGTGCTACGATATACTATATTACAAAATAGTACAACTAGTGGGAGTCTCTATTCCCACTGGTTCTACCTGTTCCATCGGTAGAACTAATGGGATATTTTGTTCTCACTGGTTCTACGTTTTGATAGGTTCTAGAAATGGAAGTAAAGTGTAGTTTTACAATGAAATGAATGATATGTGTTATCAAATATGTTAGTCGTATCTCAATATTAGGTTTAAAAGACACTTAGATATTACTGGAAACATTACAACACTATTAATTAAAAGACACATTGTTTATATACTGGTAAATATTGTAATATAAAAATGTCAAATATTCTACATCTATATCCATAACTATATTAACACGTGAAGCAAAAACTTTGAGGAGTATGCAATTTGACACAGTTTAAGTTTACATGGAGAAAGAGAGCAGAAAGCCAATATTTTTTTACATTATGCATTATTATTATTGCAGGACCTCTAATATATCTAACTAGAAGATGGTTTTAGATTGCTGTATTTCTACATTCTTACTAAATTACCGAATCATTTCTAAAAAGTGCCCCACGCTAATTTCGCTAGTTATTAATTTTAATTGTGCATTTCTTATAAAATCATCATTGTCGATTTCAAGTCTTCGACGTTTTGTTTTTGAATAAGAAGGAAAATTCTGAATTTTATGGTTACGTAATGAAGACATCAGTGAATCATTACGAAGAATGTTTAATATTTGTAAAATATTTCCTTCATTTTTATTAATTTCATTATTAATTTTGTGATGCCATCCTTCAACAGCAGTGTTTGTCCGGTGGCGTTCTCCATATATACACCATATATTAATGAAATCATCTCTCATCCAGTAATTTTCAAAATAGGTAAAGAATTCTTTTAGTCGTTCATTATTATATTCGGCTATTTCACTTTTAATATATTCCCATCCTACCTTTATTTCACCTACTGGTAAGAAAGGGAGTTTACTGAAGGATATAAACCTGCGATCGAATTTATTTTTGTGTAGCCGTAACTGTTTTGCCTTACGCCACAGATTATTTGAAAAATTATACTGGCATCCCTTTACCGTTACGTTCATTCTAGATAATGCTCTCATTGTAGCTTCTTCAAAATCTATAGTGACTTGACTAGGTTGCCAATCCGGGATTTGTGACTTTATTAGGTCAAATAAAATTAAGTATGCTTCTTTTGTCTGATGCGACATAAATGCATACAGTAATGGAATTACATTCGTTTGGATGCAATTACTGCCAATATTGCCATGAATACTGAAAATCTGCTTAAATGGTGATGGACAGGACTTAAACGTCCCATCCATAAAAAAATGTTTTACTTTTTTCATATTTTTAGTTTTTATAAAATCATCATTTGGATGAATTAATGATGATTTTATAAGAAATGCACAATTAAAATTAATAACTAGCGAAATTAGCGTGGGGAACTTTTTAGAAATGATTCGGTAATTAAGTAAGAATGTAGAAATACAGCAATCTAAAACCATCTTCTAGTTAAATATATTAGAGGACCTCTAATAAGAGGTCCTGCAATAATAATAATGCATAATGTAAAAAAATATTGGCTTTCTGCTCTCTTTCTCCATGTAAACTTAAACTGTGTCAAATTGCATACTCCTCAAAGTTTTTGCTTCACGTGTTAATATAGTTATGGATATAGGTGTAGAACATTTGACATTTTTATATTACAATATTTACCAGTATATAAACAATGTGTCTTTTAATTAATAGTGTTGTAATGTTTCCAGTAATATCTAAGTGTCTTTTAAACCTAATATTGAGATACGACTAACATATTTGATAACACATATCATTCATTTCATTGTAAAACTACTCTTTACTTCCATTTCTAGAACCTATCAAAACGTAGAACCAGTGAGAACAAAATATCCCATTAGTTCTACCGATGGAACAGGTAGAACCAGTGGGAATAGAGACTCCCACTAGTTGTACTATTTTGTAATATAGTATATCGTAGCACTAGTGAGAAAAAAACTCCCATTAGTTCTACCGTGGAACTACAAGTGGGAATAGAATCCCAATAGTTCTACTATTTTGTTATACCTAACATCGTAGTACAAGTGAGAAAAAAAATTCCCATTAGTTCTACCGTAGAACTGTTCAGTAGTACTAGTGGGAACAAACGAATTTCAGTACCTATGGACCTGAAATTTTGCACACACACGACATTACTTAATCCTGCAGAATTTGTAGACTATATTCTAAAATAGTTGTCGACCTACCCTTCGTGAAACCAAACTGTTGTCTACGCAGAATCCCATTTGAGTTGAAGTGAGACAACATCTGGTCCAGCATGATTTTTTCATAGACTACTTTTTACTCAATGCTGGAAGCACAGATATAGGTCTATAATTTGAAGGATATTGTATCATGTCAGCAGCCTGCAGCCAGGATAGTCTTCTCACCAGGGAATTCCTCAATGGTTAACAGCTCGTGTTATTACTCGAGCTTTTATGAAAACTATTCTTTTTTGTTTTTATTTACTTCAAGGTTTATTTTATTTGGCTCTTCAACAATGAGTACACTTTTACATATAATACAGTAAAACATTACAAACGTAAGTCTAAGTGCCCCATTACTTAAAGAAGAGCACTACATACATACATACTGCATTTCTTTTTTTTTAAGTGCATTTTTATAAAAGCTTATTTTTAAAAAGGTTTTTCTCTACATAAAGGGTGTAAATAGACCCTTAACACATCCGAAAGGCACTTGTTCACCCAAAAAAAAAAGTCGTTTCCCAGCAATAATTTTTGCGTAAAGTCACTTAGTTTGATGTACAGAATGCTTAGTTGCTATGTGAAGGGTCTGTTTACACCCTGTATAATAAAATCGTTAAAATGCAACTCGATGTTCCGACTTGGTGCAAAAACTACTGCATAGATCCTGTTCAAATTTTGCACAAATATCTTTAATAGGCTTCTTCAAATGTTAGGCTATATATTATCACGCTACTTGCTTAAGAGGGTGAGCAATATTGCTTTATGTCAGTATTATTCAATTGTTTACCGTTTCACTCATGATATGCGTAACAACGTCTATTTCAAAGTATTTGTCAGCGAAGAAAATAGAGAAACGGTTTCTTGACCGCTTACGTGCATCACGTCGCAAGTTCGATCCCCAGTAAAATTATACTTTTTGTAATTGTTTGTAATTTTTTTGATAGAGATTATTATTATTTATTTTCTCTTTTTATGTATAATATAATAAATTCATTTGAATAAAGTTACATCATTGGTAAAATCTCTTTTGTCATGTTTGAATCTGGCCGTTCGATGGTATTCTGAACTGACAACGTCGTTGTGTGCTGTCCATAGGTGCTGTCAGACTCGATGTTTTGAATTTCATCTATCGCTCCCAATAAAAATAATAGCAGTTATTGAAATTAATTTGAAACTATTTTGTTGTGTCGTTGTTCTTAGTTTTGCACAACTATAATAGGTTCAGGTTGTTTCTCTGCATTGTTAGGTCCCAAAAATAAATTCGTCTTTGTTGTCTTTGTCGGAGGGTGGATGATTGTAATGTATGATTTCTGATGCTTCTTGATTGTTAAAAAAAGCACGTAATTCGTTACTTGAAAAATATTTAGGTATCTTTATCATATCTGTCTTTTGTATCTTACTACTATTATAAATGCGAAAGTTTGGATGGATGTTTGTTACTCAATCACGCCAGAACGGCTGAACGGAGGTAGATGAAATTTGGCACAGAGATAGATTATCGTGCTAATAACTTAGGGGGATGAGCAATATTGCATTATGTCCATATCCCGCAACTGGTTGCCAACTGGCAACTGTCATACCATGCATTAGAATAGAACGGCTATTTTAGCCCATTTGTCATCGAAGCGAAGAGAGGTAAGCTGACGGTTTACAGACCTCCCTGTAAACCAGGGTTCGCAATTTCGAGTCGCAGCCAGTCTCCACTTTTTGTGATATTTTTTTCCAAAAATAATAAACATGTTTGGCGAGTTCGACCCCCAGACGGTTTTCACTTTTTGTAACTAGATATTTTGTTTTTATGAAATGCTTTATGATTTTCAAATCATTATAAAGTAGATTAATATGCTTTTGTTTTTTTTAACCATTCAAAGACAGTTAGGTAATCATAAATTAACAAATATTAATTGACCAATTTTCACTGGCCGAAAAAATCTCTAAAAACTTTAAAATAAAAACAAAAATTAAAATTAGATAAAACCAACGACGTTGTAAATTTGTACATAGCTGTGGCTGTGGCTCCCTCGGACATTGCTGCAACTTTTCTTAATGGTGGCCGGACTGCACATTCATAAGCTTCGTGGTCGTTGTACAGTTGAACCGCAGCTTGCAGGACATCCGCGGCAACCAGGCGCTGATGGGTGGCGTTGTCGTTTTGCTCGCAGGCGACTTTAGAGAGATACTGCAAGATATTGAGAGGGGCACATCGGCGGATGAAATAAACGTGTCTCAAGGCGGCGCCACTGTTGTCTAGGATCGAAAAGATCCATCTTTCCTGCAACATGCGCGTTCAACTGTACAACGACCACGAAGCAGGTGTCTTTGCGAATATGCTGCTGCAAATGGGAGTGGGTCGTCTGGAATCGGGCGCAGATGGCAAAAATTCTATTTTCCGAAGAATTTTCCCATCCAGTGGCTACAGAGGATGCACGCACATCCACATCATCACATCATGCACATTTTTCCAAATTTGGAGGTTAATATAAAAAATGAAGGGTGGTTGTGTGAGGCAATCAAATCAAAAAAATGATATGATCGTCGGCGCCGACATCCCTAGACCCACCCTGTGATGGCTAATGATGATAGTACTGCCTACCTCGTTGAATTTCTCAACTCAATGGGGTTAACTCCCAGACTGTGCAATGGAAACAGGCTTCGTATCACAGAGCTGGACAGTAATATTATAACAGCAACCATTAGTACAGGAGTAGCTAAAGGAGAGAGCGGTTTAATTCCCCGCATACCTGTTATTCCAAATAACTTTCAATTTAAGTAGTTGCAATTTCCCTTAAAATTGGCTTTTACAATGACGGTCAACAAATTCCTAGGAAAAACCTTAAAAGTGGCAGGCATTCATTTGGGCGCTTCACGCTTCTCACACGGTCATTAAACAAATCTTTTAAGGTTGTATACAAAATGGTATTAGAATAAATAAAGAAACAGCGCCCAACAACGCGTTTGATTGTTCACTTTGAAAAAACAGTCGTATGGCACCATAATGTCCCAGTTTTTAAGCCATATCGTCGCCTCAACGCCTTTAATTTTGTTTCAGACCTCTGCCGCCCAGAATTACAGCGCCCAAAAAGACGCCTTTTGTAGTCATCACCCACATTGTGACATTTTGATCAGGCCTTCAGTTCTCACACATAACATCCCGCCTGTAATCCCCGAAGGGTTAGGCACAGGTGTGTACCTAATCGTACACCCACATTTCACTAGTTATGTTGAAGTCCCATGTAATAGGGGGCGAGCCTATTGCCATCAATCGGGCACAAATACAGACTCCGTAGCTGCTACTGAGAATACCTGATGGAATAACCAAACAACACTTTACCCAACCCGGGAATCGAACACGCATACACAACAAAATTTCCACGCGAACGAAGTCGCGGGCAACAGCTAGTTAATTAATAATTTTATTTTTACACCCATTATACAACATTATTTTTAGTATAATTATGGGAAACCTGAATATAGTTTGTTCAGAATAAGTACCTGAATCGATTCCAATAATTTTTAAACCATGTTATATGTTGTCCCAAAAATATTTAAAAAGGTTACAAGTTAGACACCGAGCGACACTAAGTACCTATCGCAATAATTTCGGTACCTACTGCCAAATTATTATTATCAATGAGCTCAAGACGACGCTGGAGGCGCGCGCGCGGCTGTGCCGCGTGGTGACCACGTCTTAGTGCGGACAACCAGGTAACAAAACAAGCTTATAACTTTGTGATTTTTCATGATACAGTTTTGAAATTTTGTACATAGATTCTTTACATAAAAATACTAGACATGTGTTTCAGGTTTCGCATTATATTGTTGGGGTATTCTCGTCGTTGACTGATACCCCGGTAGTTGTTGTAGGAAGGTAGTTAAGGCACACCAAACCACTGTTAGGTTAAATAGTTTAGTTACGTTACGTTAGCTTAGTTATCTGAGCCGCACTTGATGCAATATTATTATTGATCGACCCGCTCGTGGCTAAGTTTCAGTGACGACTGAATTTATGTTAAAATATAATTAATAAAGTACGTTTAGCGTAATTAATTACGTGCGCAGAAACGTACTTTTGCTGTATGAGCATTATTGGCTCGTACACATATATTAAAACTAATGTTGTATGCAGGAGCGGTTTCCAGATGTCTGATGAGATCGTCATTTCATCGGACATCTGGAAACCGCTCCGTAATTAAAAGCGAAGTATGAAAGAAGACATGCTGCGCCGGCCACAAATTAATTAGGGTAAGCGCAGCAGAATGATCAATGATGATGGTTTCAGGTCCGTATATTTTCGGCGCGTGTAAGCTTGTTTTTGGAAGCGCGTGCGTTTCTTAGGCGCGCCTTTTGCCACACGTGCAACTCGTACGAGGGTTGTCGCGCTTATAAGCTCGTATTAGCAATGTTTCTTAGTCGGAATCCATATTACAACTGAGTGAACCCACTAGTTCCAGCAAACGGTAAGCGGATGTGCGCACATTTGGTTTTTTGAAGCACAAAAAGAGTTGCACGTGTAACAGCGTAAACCAGTACAAGCAAAAGTTCAATCAAGATTTCATATGTACCACTATAAACAATATCATTGACTAAATCATTTGTGGGATAAGCAAGGTTTGAGATGATTATGTTAATCTTCTAATATTCGTTTTTGTAAGTTAAATCAAGCGGCACAACATGATCAGCGTATAATGTCCCCACTGCTGGGACACAGGCTCCCACTCTATGAGAGGGAATGTGTTATAGTTCGGAGATATCCCACTTCTGGGACACAGGCCCTCTTCTATTAGAAAAAAGGCGCTATAGTTCGAAGATGTCTCCACTGCTGGGACACAGACCCCCCCTCTATTAGAGGGAATGCGCTATAGTTCGTAGATGTCCGCACGGACACAGGCCCCCTCTCTATGAGAGGAAATGTGCTATAGTTCGTAGATGTCCCCACAGACACGGGCCCCCTCTCTATGAGAGGAAATGCGCTATAGTTCGTAGATGTCCCCACAGACACGGGCCCCCTCTCTATGAGAGGAAATGCGCTATAGTTCGTAGATGTCCCCACGGACACGAGCCCCCTCTCTATGAGAGGAAATGCGCTATAGTTCGTAGATGTCCCCACAGACACGGGCCCCCTCTCTATGAGAGGAAATGCGCTATAGTTCATAGATGTCCCCACGGACACGAGCCCCCTCTCTATGAGAGGAAATGCGCTATAGTTCGTAGATGTCCCCACAGACACGGGCCCCCTCTCTATGAGAGGAAATGCGCTATAGTTCGTAGATGTCCCCACGGACACGAGCCCCCTCTCTATGAGAGGAAATGCGCTATAGTTCGTAGATGTCCCCACAGACACGGGCCCCCTCTCTATGAGAGGAAATGCGCTATAGTTCGTAGATGTCCCCACGGACACGAGCCCCCTCTCTATGAGAGGGAATGTGCTATAGTTCGTAGATGTCCCCACGGACACGGGCCCCCTCTCTATTAGAGGGAATGTGCTATAGTTCGTAGTTTTCAATTTTTTTTAATTTTTGGTTCTAGGATAGGCCGGTTTCCTCACAAAGTTGTCCTGCAACGTTTTGAGAGCAGAGGTAAAGAAATAAATTACTGCGTAAAAAATAATGATCTGAAAAGACGAAACAGCTTTCAGAAGTGTGTTAATTCACTCTCAAATCTACATGACGAGCGGTGTACCGAAAGACTGAAGCTTTGGCGAGGTATTGCATCCCTACGAAACCCATTCGTTCCTCATGCTGAAAATCTGCCACCTAGACATGAGTTGCCATGGTGCTCCTGGAAGTCTTTAAATAGACTCCAGACCCAGGTTGGCCGCAACAAGAAAAACCTGCTAATTTGGAGATTCATTGATGACTCTGCCCTGGAGCGTAAATGTGGTGCTATTCCACAAACGATCGGGCACTCAGTAATTACCGTGTCCTGCGTGTCTTGTTCTCTGTTCATTACAGGAGCTGATGGACGCTACCTAAGGCGCCAAACTCGTGGCTCAGTTCTGAGCCGACAAAATTATATTGCCATCGATACGCTAAGAAGCATGAGCCTGCCTGGGTTTGAGCCTTCAACCTGGAACTCGCATCCGGGACCGTTAACACTGGGCCACACTGCTATCAGATTCAGTTATATCAAGGGGAAATCCTAATATTCAGATGACAAAGTAACACTAACAAAGATTGAAACAGCTATTCTTTAATATTGTCGGCCGCACAAGGGTGAATTTATTTATTTATTTAAAATAGGTACCTATTTTAAACCAAGGCAACAATACATTTTACATTCAACAATAAAAGTTAATAGGTTAGGGTTCTTATGTAAATACCAATAAGGGTAAAGATATCGACAATAGGGAAAATAAAGTTGGTATCGGTAAGTTAGCAATAACAATTTTCTTAATGTTGTACGAACAAAGCACGAAATCTTTATCCTTATCTGATTGTCTATAAGAATAGGATAAGTCACGGTAGAAATATTAAACGATCCGCAATATAGAAACGTGGTACTCATGAGTCGAGCCCCACGATCACTGCCAAATGCTTGCACTGACTGGACAGGTCCACTCAAATCTGTGCGGTTCTTTCTTCACAAGACCACCTCAGACACTAATCTACATGGTCCTCAAGTGACTTGACAAAGATTATGTCTGGAGTTTAAAACAGAGCAGTCAGGTACGAAACATCACCATGGGTAAAAAGAGTGTTTATAAAAGCCAATTTACTAAAAATTGTCAACATTTACATTAACACCGTGGCCCCACGTATAGACGAACTAGTAATTTTTTCACCACTCTGTGTCACATTTGTACGTTATGAAACATCGAAAGTTAATGATGATGTCCAAAATAAAGCTTTTGTCAATCCTGGTGTGTGTCACTGTTTTATATACGTCACATCACCATCTCAGGTCCAGTTGAAAAACAGCGTCGGGCACTAGCTGCTCGGCAGTTTACTGCACTGCTTTATTAATTTAAGTTAAGTTAGGTATTTAAGTTTAATTAATATAATATTTTTAATGTCAAAGTTGCTAACGATAAAAACCAAAATCAAAATCAAAGCATTTATTTCAAATATGCCAGTTACAGGCGCTTTTGAATTGTCGAAACATAGACAACAATGAAATGTAACTACAGTCCCAGTCACAAGGCATAAAAACTGTGAAAGTGCTGTAATTGCCCATTCCCTAGCGTAGATTTCTATGGAGAAGAACGGGCAAGAAACTCCATGGACACTCTTTTAAATCAGAATACTTTTACAAACCCTTGGTTACATCATTCATGTTGAGATGGTAGGTACATTATGTGAGAACGATGTAGCAAGATGTGTACGTTAAAAGTGTCCATAGTAAAAACAATTCAAAAATAAAAAAATATTCAAATAAGCCGGTTGACACGGCTTATTTGAATAATTTTTTGATTCAAGAGATGACCAGTCCATTGTTATATGAATAAAGACTTTTTACGATGACTTTTAGAGGTTTAGTTATTCGAGATCGCATGGCTACGGCGTTAAGTTTTTCGAGGTAGCGAGCATTCGTTGTTAAGTGTTTCGAAAAAGTGAATATTAGAGGTTTAGTTATTCGAGATCGCATTGCTACGGCGTTAAGTTTTTCGTGGTAGCGTGCATTCGTTGTTAAGTATTCGTATCGTATTCGTAAACTTACGGGGACGTGTTATTCGGTGTTACACTTTTCTAAGTCACGTATCACACTCCTTAACCGCCAGGGCACATTCAAGTCAAGAAAAGACGTAGCGTAGCGTAGGCGTAGCTTCCAGCGAATGACAGCTTTCTAGTACATAGTACTCACACGATCTACGTGATATTAGATAATAGATAACACTGACACTGCAATATTATTAGATTTAAGTTATCTTGATGCGCCCTAACAGGGTCATGTACTCACTATTTTTAAGCCTAGCGTGTAAAATTGGTTGTGTACATTGCGCATTAAATAAATAAACAAATATAAGTATCACCACTTGCGGAGGGTATTTTAATACAAACATAAAATCAAATAAACTTAAAATAAACAAGAGAAAGGAGTAAATGATGCCATGACGTCTGACAGCGGAGAAAAGAAAAAAGAAAACGTGTTGCGCCGAGCCCATAGTACGTAACATGGGACAAGGGCAGGAAGATGGTGCGCATACATAAACTGACACCTTTTAACACTACAGAAGGTCACCTGCTGCGATCCTTACATACTCCTATTTTAATACAATAAATCATTAGGGTGAATATCAACAAAGTTCATTTTTTGTCAATTTTGGTGGCTCAATTTTTTCTTTAGTTTTCGTGAAAAATAACGATCTGGTATAAGAATAGAATGTCCAAGCTTGAAGGATCTTCATGAGGGCTCAGAATATCTCCATAACTTTTTGAGATATTTTAGTTCAAAGTCTAGTGTGGCCACCAAAATTGAAAATCACCCACCAAAATCGAAAGGGCCCACCAAAATTGAAAATCAGTGGCACCAAAATTGGATTTCTCCGTCAGAAACCTCAATCTCACTAATAAAGCTCAATGTGATTAATCTCACAAATTCTCGGGATGTATCAATAACTTTTATCGGTTTATAAAACTCTCTTTTGTTAAAAATAGGATAGATTCCGAGGTCTGGTCCTAAAGTCGGAGACTGCAGTACAACCCAAGTCTCGATCGAATCGAAGGCTTTCTCGTAGTCCACAAACACTAAACGGAGAGGCAGCTCTTCGGTCTCCTGTATAACCTGCCGCAGCGTATGTATGTGGTGTACGGTGCTAAAGCCATTATGGAATCCGGCTGGTTCGGGATGATTCTTGAAAACAACTTGTAGACATAGCTTAGAAGTGAGATGGGCCTATAATTCTTCAGCCGGGCATTGTAGCCTTTTTGAAGAAGAGTACCACCACACCCCTGCAACATGCCTGTGGGGTTTTCCCCTCGGGTATGACGAAATCAAACAGCTTCTGAAGGGCCTTAAGTACCGGTTTTCCACCCGCCTTTAGGTTTTCGGCCGAAATTCCGTCATCACCCGGTACTTTGTTGTTTTTAAGCTGTTCCAGAGCCATCCTAATCTCGTGCATCCAGATCTCGTCCGGGTTGTCTTCGGCATAGTGCCGGGTCAGTCTAGCTCTTGGGTCATTTGCTAGATTTACAACGGGTTTACTGGTTGAAGTGTATAACTGCCCATAGAATCTCTCGATCTCCCTCAGTAGCTCCGGTTTGGCGGATACGATCCTGCCATGGTCGGTCTTCAGTTCCGCGAGCTGGCTCTGCCCAATAGCCAGATCTTTTGCAAATGCCTTGGAGCCGCACAATTGCATCTTTAATATGCTGGATTTAAAGATCCGTCTATTGAGCTGCCGGTATTTCCACGCCTCGTCTGAAGACTGCAGGATCATCTCACGCCGCTCCTGCATGAGCTTGAGAGTATGATCAGATAGTTTTTTGTTCTTATGTGCACTACGTGTCTTGAAGAACTTAGACCCGTATGGACAGTTTCCACGAACTTATCGTTGTATTCGTCCAATGAGCTTCTTAGGCACTCGAAACGAGTCTGGAGTTCAAGCTTTTCAGATTGCAGCAGCTCTCGGGGTTTTGAATTTGGATCTGTGCTGGACAGAGCGTAGACTTCATCAGTCGAGACTTTTCAAGCTTGATATTGATGTTCAATGTGCCTCTTACTATGCCTTGATCGCTTCCGGTTTTCAACGAATTAATCGTAGAGACAACATTGAACATAATACGCTTCTTGGTTGACATGATGAAGTCAATCTCATTTGAAGTTGCACCATCGGGGCTCTGGCAAGTCCACTTCCTGTGCTCACGCTTTCTGAAGAAGGAGTTCATCCTATAGAGGCCCTCCTTCTCCATAAAACTAGCCAGTTGGTGACCCCGGTGGTTCCAACGTCCAACCCCAAATTGCCTAGTTTCGCGTTGAAGAGCCCAATGACAACGGTGAAGTGCTTTTAAGCAGCCTCTCTTCGCTGGTCTGTTTTGGCATTCTAAAAAGCAACAAAATAAATATATATGAATAAGAAACTTGGTCATTAGTATGCAACCCTTATAATAATAGGTCTTACTAACTGCCAAGTACATAACATGTATTTGTTTGCTAATCCAACTGTCTTGCAACGTAAAAACTAGCTATATAGGTAATAACAATACATATACAGTACATAATTGGCATATTTGGCGTGAAAACGCCACCAAAACCACCAAAATTGAGCCACCAAAATTGGAACCAGGCATAAAAAAAATCTTAAAAAATAAGGGTTTTAAGTTAAAATTAAATTAATGTCATTGATTTATGGGTCACCCAAATCATTAGCTATAGCATGTAGCTTACTATTGTAACACTTTAAAATCAACAGTAAATCGATCCACCAAAAATTGAACAATTCTTGTCCCCCGTTCCGTCCAAGGCGAGTACTTATGTTTTTGGAGGGTAATCACCGCACTAATCACACACCTGACACTAATCGCACTAATGGTACGACTGATAGATGCGAAATAAATAACGCGATTGATCGCACACGCACGAAACTTCATGTTATAGTAAGTTGAAAATGTGCCAGAAAAAAATAGATTTTTGCTTGAACAAACTTTGATCGAGTGTCCTGTGCTTTTAAATAAGATTTTATAATATGGTTTAATTGTTTTTAGATAATTTGACTAATGCATATACTAACAAAATTGTTTATTTTTTATTGTACCTCAAATTGTTACTTTGGTGAACGCAATTACATCAAAAAATGGAACTGGGACAAGCCACCAAACTTGAATTTGAAGGCGATTTTTTTTTTCCCTGATGATTTATATACACTTATAAAAAAATAAATGTGGCCCTAATTGAACCAAGTTACGTACTTCACTACAAAAAAAATCAGAAACATCCTATCATTTTACACCTCGATTCTCAACGTGGACACGTAAAATTTGCTGATTTGATATTCACCCATTACTTAGTACATTTATGTCGCTCGGTGATTTATTCCATCTACTAGTATTTCTAATTGTACGATTACTGCTGTCGTAGACTTGAAATAGACCGCAAAGAGGATCTTATTCATTATAACTAGCTGTGCAATATTTAAAATGTTCACCCCGCCCTGGACTGGGAAAAATTATCATTTAAATTTTTCCTTTTTTTAAGTATAATTTTTCTAATCTCATTGATAAAAATACAATAAATACTTTGTGTTATGGCAACATTCGCGAACGAACGCATAATACAACCACATACGACTTAGATGTTCTGTTAGTATAATTGTACGTGTTTATATAAATACTAGCTTATGCCCGCGACTTCGCCCGCGTGGAGTTCAGGAATTGCCCACGGGATCTTACTTCTAGGATAATAAGTAATCTATGTATGTACTATACCAAACCATAATCTATCTCTGTACTTACCAAGTTTTATGCAGATCTGTTCAGCCGTTCTGGCGTGATTGAGTAACAAACAGCCATCCATCCAAACTTTCGCATTTATAATAGTTCATGTAAGATATAATACGTGTAATATTAGTTTTTACTTTTAAAGTTCAATAGGTAAGAAAAAAAAAAGGTAATTAAGAATAGTTAGTGTAGTGTGTTAGTAGTTAATATCAATGTCGAGTATCACGAGCTAACGCGAAAATCAGGATTTCACATATATTAACAGACACGTCTACCTCAGAAAAATCCTACCTACTTACTAATAGGTAAATTCTCCCACGCCCCGCACGCCCCGCACGCCCCGCGCAACAGCGTGCGCCATGCACCCGTCTACGTGAGCTTCGAAGCTTACTTTTGTTGGGGGATGATTTTAGAAAAACTGGGATACATTTGTCTCAATTTTAATTGAAGAGTGTGTACACCAATATTAGAGTCAATCGACCCAGAGAATATTAAGATTCACAGAAAATTCAACACCCCATTTCACCCTCTTAGGGGTGGAATTTCTAAAAACCCTTTCTTAGACAGATACCTACTCTTCACAAAGAAGACACCCACCAAATTTCATGTCTCTAAGACCAGCGGTTTGGTCTGTGCGATGATATATCAGGCAGCCAGTCAGGACATTGAATTTTAAATTGGGGGATGATTTTGGAAAAACTGTGATACACGTATCTCATAATTTTAACAGAAGAGTATGTACACAAATTTTTAAGTCATCGACTACGAGAATAAAAAGTTTCACAGAAAATTGAACACCCCATTTCACCCTCTTAGGAGTGGAATTTCGAAAAACCCTTTCTTAGTAGATACTTACTCTTCACGTCAGTCAGTCAGTCAGGACTTTTAATTTTATATGTATAGAAGATTTAGCCCAGTAATCGACGCTAAAAAAGGCTTTAATTGCAAAGCATGATGGAGTTCTGCATTTTTGATGTTAGGGTGATATGAATCCAAATTTGCAAGTTTCGAAAAACTTGTGCTCGTTGCGAACCACGCGACATACTGCGAATTTTTGGGACATTTTTCACTTTTTGCTCTAAAACTCAAAAACTATGCATTCTCGACTAAACAACATTCAGTATTTATATAAAGACATCTGCAACAATTTAAGCCCAACCGCAGCTATATAACCCGTATAGGGCCCAAGCTATGGCCCTTCAAAGATGGTTAATTTTATTCCCCGAAAATTGATTGATAGAGCATTGATTCCCTCGCTGTCATTGATTCAATTTTGTGCACCTCATTTCTTCGTGACTTGGGAAGTTTCTTTTGGGGCTAGAGAAACTCCTCAGTGATTTCCTCCGCACAAAGAAAACAAATGCTCCCGAGATTCATAGGGCCCACGTTCTTGAGGTCCACAAAACCATAGCCATTCAAGTAGAGGAAGTCATATCTCGTTTTGGGAGAAGACAAGAGAAAAATTGATTTATTATTTAATTAAGTAAATATATTTTGACGTATAGCAATAAAACACTTTCTTCTTAATTTGAATTATTATTGTAATCGAATTCGAGCCTATCACGACTAGATCACAACTAAGTGACCCCCCCTTTGACATGAGAGCTGGATCCGCCCTTGCTGCCAAGTGATCTGATCGGATTGAATCGTTTCTGTAGTACGCACTACCAGTAGTGCATAGATGTGGTGCGGTTTCTTGTATAATGTAAAGAAGAGCCAGTGTATGATCATTGAGACCGCCAGTGCAAAATGTTCGGAAAGTATATATACCGCCGATTAGACTTAATGGGGTTTCTTTGCAAAGGGTGGAAAAGTTTACATACCTAGGGCATGTGTTGACTGTCGACCTCAAAGATCACGCAGACATGGAACGGGAGCGGAGGGCGTTGTCTGTTAGAGCGAACATGATTGCCCGCAGATTTGAGCGGTGCTCTAATGAGGCTAAGGCTACGTTCTTCAGAGCGTACTGTACATCGCTGTACTCATGCAGTCTGTGGGCTCACTACTCTAATAAAAGTTACAGCGCCCTCCGCATCCAGTACAATAACGCGTTCAGGGCGGTGATGGGGCTATCCCAATACTGCAGCGCATCGGGTATGTTCGCAGAGGCTCGCACTGACTGCTTCCACGCGACCATGCGCAAGCGCGCCGCGTCCTTGGTGCGCGGGGCCCTAACATCGTACTGATGATGATTGCGGGGAGACCGGAGTGCCCCTTTTTTTTTTTTTTTTTTTTTATCTTGGTAAAATCATCAAATGAGTCCTCCCACCCAGGGCAGAGTGGGAGGAACTGTCAGACTTGTACTGACTAAAATCCACGGTGTTCTTCAATAGCCCTTTATGATCCAGGGTCACGGTAATTCTATAAGTCCCGCGACCCCGGCAGGCTTTGGCCTTCTAGAGGGGGGCCCCGTCATAATGCTGACACTCTTTGAGGCGCGCGTGGAACACAACGCGCCGTCGACCCGGGCATGGTCCATGGTCGGACAGCGAGTCGCCCATTACTCGCCGCCCGCAAGCCCAACCGGAGTGCCCCTTCATCCGAAATTGTTCCGAGAGACATGGCGCTTTACCAGTGTCGGAGAGAAGGTATTGATTTGTTTTAACTTTATTTGATTTTATTTTGACTTGATTTATTTTGATTTGATTTAATTTGATTTATTTTATTTGGTTTTAATTTATTCTATTTGACTTAGTTTGATTGTATTGTATTTGGTTTTAATTTATTCAATTTGATTCTATGTTATTTTATCGGATTTTATTTGTCCATGTTTTCGGATTTCTATTAATTTATGTGTGGCAATCGGTGTTATTTACCTGAAATAAATGAATTTATTATTATTATAGATAGCGTTAAAAGACATTTAACATCACAAAAAGAAAACAAGAAAGAGGGTAGACCGATTTGTCTGCTCATAAACACCCACCCGCAAAACTTCAGTTTATCCGTGATCATGGTGCTTGCAACAGCGCCGAAATATTGGGAACTCATAACAAACAGTAAACATGGTAAATATCCCGTTAGTATTAATAGTAATTTAACATCACGCCTGAACTACACTCTCATTTCACTAGTTATGTTCAAGCCCCATGTAATAGGGGGCGAGCCTATTAATATCATCAACCGGGTACAAATCCAGACTCCGCGGCTGCTACTGTGTAATTCCTGATGGAATAACCCAAAAATTTTTTGCTCGATCTAGGAATCGAAATCAGACCCTCATGCACAGGAGTCGCGTATGTAGTACGACTACGAGTCGTAAGATATTATCTCGATACGATATCTTTAGATGGCACCCGTGCGAGGCATGGGCGGATATAGTACAGTATAGTAGGTATATTATTGTGTAGCTATTTTATTCACTAAAAATCAATCCCTACGTACTTACTTTTGTGACAAGCTGTGGCCAGAGGCTTCATTCAGAAACGTTTCCACATTTTGAGTTGTTAATACTTTTGACTTCTTTGCTCGATGAACTTGCGATTTTCTCTTCAAAAACGCTACTAACTTCGTGTTTATTGATTTGGATATTATGTTTGATGCTTTGGTGGATCTCAGCTTGGAATTATAGATGCACCATAGTGCATAGGTTATTTGGCTTCCTTGTAGATGATGCTGGAAATACCGTGTAACTAAAAGTACCGATTCTGACACAGATTTGACGCCTTTCGTTGTTTTCAATAGGTGACTATCGTCGTAAGTTTTCATATATTTTTCTTTTGATTTTCCGGAAGCAAATTGCTAGCAATTTCGACGGCTTGGGATTTAATATACTCCGTAGTCAAATCACTCTCGTCACTCGATATGTTATAATATTTTTTTTATAAAACCAATTTTTTTTTTTAAACTACAGTTGAACCACCTATTTGATTTACAGTATATACGGGTATGTGTGGGTGAAACGAAACGAGCGAGCTCGGTTTTGATTAGTGTGCGTGTGGCAAGAAGTGAAATTGCAAGGCGCTTAATGATATCGGTGATAGTTTTTTTTTAAATTTTTTAATCGTATGATGATTATGATAAAATTAAAGTAATTGAAAAAACTAAAAAACCCGACTGAAATAACTGAAAAGCATAAGGAAGAGGGAAGAGGAAGCAGGTGAGGCCCATTCCATTTTCATAATTTTATATTCAAATGGGCCTGCTTCCAACTTTTGTTTAATTTAAAATGTGCTTGTTTTATGCTTTTCAGTTTTTTCAGTCGGGTTTTTTAGTTTTTTCAATTACTTTTTTTTTATTTCCATCTTTTTAAATTAGTAACTTGAAAGATTTCGCAGACGATTTAATCTTTTTTTATTATACGGTGCGTGCCACGGCTATGCCACCCGGAAGGAAAAATATTGTTTTTAGAAGACTTGATTTACTTATCTTTGCTTGGTGAATGTCGGAAATAACGTATGTCCGTCGTGGTACGTCTTAGTTCAGTTTGTCTATAATTCATTTTCTTGAACAAAATCTATACATATAAAATTCAAAGTCCTGACTGACTGACTGATATATCAACGCACAGCCCAATCCGCTGGTCCTAGAGACATGAAATTTGGAGGGTATATTCTTTGTGAATAGTAGGTATACACTAAGTTTAATCAAATTCCACCCCTAAGAGGCTGAAATGGGGCGTTGAATTTTATGTGAAACTTTTTATTCTCGGGGATCTATTGACTTAAAAATGTATGCACATACTCTTCAGTTAAAATTAAATCATTAAAATCATAAATCTATATAAATAAAAAGAGAAGTCCTGACTGACTGACTGACTGACTGACTCATCAACGCCCAGCCAAAACCCTTGGACCTAAAAAGCTGAAATTTTGCACAGAGGTTTCCTTTATAATGTAGACAAGGAATAAGGAAGGATTTTTCGAAATTCAACCCCTAAGGGAGTTAAATAGGGGGTGAAAGTTTGTATGGAAAATCGTCATTTTTGTAGTTTCAACCATAAAAATTGGTGGTTACCTTTCTGGTTAAAAATTAAAAACCACGTGTTTCAGTGTTTTTTGAAATTCAACCCCTAAGGGAGTTAAATAGGGGATGAAAATTTGTATGGAAAATCGTAATTTTTGTAGTTTAAACCATGAAAATTGGTGTTTATCATTATGGGAAAAATTAAAAACCACGTGTTTCAGTGTTTTTCCAAATTCAACCCCTAAGGGAGTTAAATAGGGGTGAAAGTTTATATGGAAAATCATCATTTTTGTAGTTTAAACCATAAAAATTGGTGGTTACCATTCTGGTTAAAAATTAAAAACTACGTGTTTCAGTGTTTTTCGAAATTCAACCCCTAAGGGAGTTAAATAGCGGATGAAAGTATAAATGGCAAACCCGTTAGTTTTGTAGTTCAAACCATGAAAATTTGTATTAAGCCTTTTTCTAGGTCACTCACTCACTCATCACGAAATATCGAAAACCGCTTGAAGTATAAACTTGAGCCCTGCGGACTCTCCGTCCGCATTCCGGCCCATCGTGCTGCTCGACGAGGTGGGCAAGCTCTTTGAAAGAGTCATTGCAGACCGCCTCGTCGGGCACCTGAATCGGGTGGGTCCGGACCTTGCGGAGAGCCAGTTTGGCTTCCGCAGGGGGCGCTCGACGGTGGACGCCATCATGCGCGTGAGAGCCCTCACGACGGGAGCTGCGGTATCCCGGGGCAGGGTCGTCTTGGCGGTGTCTTTGGACATCACCAATGCCTTTAACACCCTGCCCTGGAGTTGCATCAGGGAGGCACTCCGGTATCACCGGGTGCCGACCTGCCTCCGTCGCACAGTCGAGGACTACCTGACGGACAGAGCCGTCATCTACCCCGGTCACCAGGGAGAATGGAACCGGCGAGAGATGTCGTGCGGTGTTCCACAGGGATCGGTCTTGGGGCCGCTCCTGTGGAACATCAGTTACGACTGGGTGCTGCGCGGCGACCTCCCTGACGGCGTCGGCGTAATATGTTACGCCGACGACACGCTCGTCCTGGCGGAGGGAGAGTCGCACCAGGCGGCGGCTGACCTGGCGACGCAAGCGGTTGCGACAGTCGTTGGAAGGATCCGGCAGTTGGGACTCGAAGTGGCGCTGCACAAAACAGAGGCCATGTGTTTTCATGGCCGTCTGAACGCGCCACGGTCTGAGTCCCACATAACGGTGGGAGGGGTTCGCATCGGCGTCGGGAGAACGATGAAGTACCTGGGACTCGTCCTCGACAGCCGGTGGAACTTCAAGGAGCATTTCCTGCGTTTGGCCCCAAAGCTGAACCGGGCAGCAGCCGCCCTCAGGCGACTCCTGCCCAATCTCAGCGGGCCAAACGCCTCCTGCCGGAGGCTGTACGCCAGTGTCGTGCGGTCCATGGCCCTCTACGGGGCCCCCGTGTGGGCCCTGAGCATTCGGACGCGACCACTGAAGCTGGTCGCATGCCAGAGGGTCATGGCTATCCGGATGATCCGAGGATACCGTACGATCGCCGGCGAATCGGCCAACCTCCTTGCCGGATTGCTGCCCTGGGATCTGGAGGCGACTGCCCTCCAGCGCCTCTATGAGTGGCGCGTGGAGGCGCAGCGCCGGGGCGAATCCCTGCTACCTCGACAAGTAGAGGCGCGGCGGGAAGAGCTCCGGCGCGATCTCAGGGCAGTATGGAGGGAACGACTGTCGCAACCGAGGTCCGGGCACGCCGCAATCGCGGCGGTAAGACCCCTCTTTGAGGAGTGGCTGGATAGGCGTCACGGCGTCCTGACCTACCGCGTGACGCAGGTCCTCACCGGACACGGAAGTTTCGGGAGGTACCTGTGTCATATGGGGAAGGAGGAAACGCCTGGGTGTCACCACTGCGAGGACCGCCCGGAGGACACGGTGGAGCATACGGTGCAGGACTGCTCCGCTTGGGCAGAGCACCGCCCTGTCCTCACGGCGGCGATAGGCGGAGCCCTCTCGCGCCCGGCATTGGTCGAGGCCATGCTCGCGAAGGAGGAGGCGGGCCGCGGGAGGGAGAGGACAGCGTCCTCCCTCCACACCAGCCGCAGTGGTAGACGCCCACGGCGCCGGACGTCGGCAGACGATCTCCGGCCACCGTAGGCGCGGGCATGCGGGCGGCGAGTAATGGGCGACTCGCTGTCCGACCATGGACCATGCCCGGGTCGACGGCGCGTTGTGTTCCACGCGCGCCTCTAAGAGTGTCAGCATAATGACGGGGCCCCCCTCTAGAGGGCCAAAGCCTGCCGGGGTCGCGGGACTCATAGAATTACCGTGACCCTGGAACATAAAGGGCTACTGAAGGACACCGTGGATTTTAGTCAGTACAAGTCTGACAGTCCCTCCCGCTCTGCCCTGGGTGGGAGGACTCATTTGATGATTTTACCACGTTAAAAAAAAAAAAAAAAAGTATAAACTTGAAATTTGGCAGGAAGGTAGTTAATAGTTAGTAGACGTCCGCTAAGAACGGATTTTGCGACAGGGCCGGATTAAGGAGATCTAAGGGCTCTCGCAAGTTTGTATGGAAGTCCTTCATTTTTTGTGCTACAAATTTGAAATTTAGCAGGAAGGTAGTTTATAGTTAGTAGACGTTTGTTTAGAACGGATTTTGCGACAGGGTCGAATTAAGGACGCCTAAGGGCTCTCGCAAGTTTGGATGAAAGTCCTTAACTTTTTGTGCTACAAACTTAATATTTAGCAGTGTGGTAGTTTATAGTTAGTAGAAGTTCGCTAAGAACGGATTTTGCAACAGGGCCGAGTTATGGAGGTCTAAGGGCTCTCGCAAAAAGTCATTTAATGTTGTATACAGAATGATATTAGAATAAAAAGCGCCCTACAAGGTTCACTTTAAAAAAAAGTTGTATAGCGCCAAAATAAACCGATTTTTAAAGCCACATCGTTGCCTCAACGCCATTTAATTTTGTTTCGGACCTCTACCGCCCAGAATTACAGCACCCAAAAGGACGCCTTTTGTAGTCATCAGTAGGTACATTATCACCTTTTGATCTGGCAGTCAGTTCTCACACAAAACATAGCATCACGCCTTAAAGCCCCTAAGGGTTGGACAGACGTGTACCTAATCGTACACACACATTTCGCCAGTTTTATTGAAGTCCCATGTAACAGGGGGTGAGCCTTTTGCCATCAACCGGGCACAAATCCAGATTCCGTGGCTGCTACTGAGAAATTCCTGATGGGAACCCAGTTATATCAGCCGAGACCCTCCCCTTTTCCTTGTGAGATTGGGTGATAATGGGCGCGACCCCCCCCCCTCCCTTAAACGTCTCACGTAATTAATGGACGCCCCCTAACAAAAGCATCTTCTTGCTTAAAAGGTGATCTCCAAATCATGTGTGTGACAACTTTATGTAATTGAAATAAATATTTTTTTTAACACTTTGCCCGACCCCGGGAATCGATCCCCACGCTTAGTAGTCGCGCTTGCTACCACTAGACCAACGAGCCAATCTCACACATGCACACCAAAATTTCCACGCGAACGAAGTCGCGGGCAACAGCTAGTATACAATATTTAAGGTCCTTCCGTGGGGCATAGCCGCGGGATACCCTGTAAACGATTTTTCTCCCTTCTTATACGATTTGGCACTTTGAATTACTTTTAAACATATAAGTTAAATATATATTTTTAATCACCCTTTAAACCCTTTCATTTTGATACCCCACTCGATGGTACAGGAAGAAAAAAATAATTTGAACTCCACGATATGGCACCCGAAATGCACCAATGTACGGACATACATACATACATATAGGTCAAATACATAACCCTCCTTTTGGGCTTCGCCGCAGTCGGGTAAAAATAACTCCTCAGCTGGGATCGAACTCACGTCGTCGAGCTTAGATCACTAACTGACGCAATCAACACCAATCAGCTATGGTGACCATGTTACATTTGTATAAAATGTTGGGCCTTATTGTAAACCCGTTTAGTTTATCTTTACACTGTAAAGATTTAAAAAAATAAACCCCGTGTAGGGTAGAATACCTTTACGCACACAATAATTATGAGCGGCTGTACACTGTTACTGGCTCGTACAGTGACAGTTACCGATGTGAGCGATGTAAACTATTTAGCTTGGCCCATTGTACTAGCCACACACGGCTTTTTTTTTTAATTATTTGTGTTCTATTTTTTTTTTGTGTTTAACTCGTGGGGGACAGTTCGATTTACTAACAAGTTATTTTTGGTAACTACGATTATTGACTTGCTTTTTTTTAGCAGGGCATTGTAATGACATAATAAGTCTTTCACATTGAAAAACTTATTACATCATAACAAGTATCCACTTGTACAGTTTTATTTATAGGTACATCCCACTACTTACTTACTAAGAATAAGAAAAAACGTTAATTTCCTTCAAATGAAATCGCGAATGAAAAGAGAACGGTTGAACGATTGATTGAATGAAGGAACGGACAATAAAGAGATCATATTAAAAGGACATTTTGAATTAAAGTCTAGATTTTAAAGATTGGCATTTTGCTGCTTCTTATTGAAACCTCAGTGATTGGAAGAGTAGTTTAATTTACTAGAAATTGCACTCAGTAAACGTCTGAACCAAGGACATACCTATTATTTCAATTCAATTTATTTATTCAGTAACAATTTACATTGCGTTCGAATATAATCAGCATGAAACATAGTATTGGATGTACAAATAATTAATAAGAATACATACAGCGGTAGAAGTCGTTCCTAATTTTTTAAACAAATAATTTGCTTTCAATAGTCACGTTGGGAGTTAAGTGTTCATTCAAGTTTACTAACAGCACCCCTTACTGCAAAGAAAGAAGAACCACATGGAATCATATATCGTACCATTGATCAGCTTTAAGACAACAGTTTCTCTCTTTAACTGCCGTTAAAATGCTGCTATTCAGCTACTGTGTACCTTTTGTGAACATAAGGCTGCATAATTTGTGCCCGAACCGGTGGTATAAGGGCTCTATAGCGTGCTATACAGCCCTGATACAGCTTAAAGAATAAATGTGTACCATTAATCAACCGTTATAGAACCCCCAGTTATTATTACTTAAAACTAAATAATTTTATTGTTTACTTACTTTGCATTGTTTATTTGTTTTTGTTTAACGTATATATAATTAAAGGTTAATATGAGGTAATTAGCTGTAATAAGAGTACCTAGTTTTAATTTTTATTTAAGTTTCAGTACCTGCACGACTTAATGTGTAAACATTATTTGTACGCCGCAAGGCAGCACATAATATTAATTTTACCTATGCGTCACAAATAAACATATTTGAATTTGAAATAAAGGGGATGCCAATAGTACGAGGTGGTAGTTAAACGCAGAGACGCCCTCTGCTCGACAAGCGGATAGACAGTCCCGCCACCACCATAACCTAACATAACACCTGTAATCCCCGAAGGGTTAGACAGAGGTATACCTAGTAGTATCCACCCGCATTTCACCAGTTATGTTTGTTTCATGTAATACGACGACGATTATAAGTTATTAAGAGCCGACGTTTTATAAGTGCCCATCTAGGCCTATGTGAAATAAAATATTTTGATTTTGATTGATTGAATAGGGTGCGAGCCTATTGTCATCAATGGGTGCAAATTCAGACTCCGTGGCTGCTACTGAGAGATTCCTGAAAAACCGAATAAAACCGACCTTAATACTAGTTTAATATGATTTAGAAAAAACGAACATTTTATCAGCCTGGGGTAATTTAGGAACAGCCACACTGAGCAGTCGCTCGCGTGCGCTACTAGACCAACGAGGCTTCCAACTGAGATGTGTTGCCATAGCACGACTAGTTCGTGGGCCTGTTATGACACCGATATTGGCTCCCACACACGTTTCTTGGCGGCGGAAACTTTAACTGGCAGTAGAACATTCTCGAACGAGCTGCTTCAGAAATAGCGACTACAACTTGTCTCGAGGTAATCCATTCTTTCATGTCTTGAGACTCTCGTCTGGGGGCAACTCGTCGAGTCGTGGACAAACAGAACGTCTGAGCAAATAATATACAAAGAAACACTGTTTTGACTCGTGAAGTACTGACAGATCAACACGCTCACACCGACGCGTAATTTTATTGTGATGAAATGGTAAATGGATTTTTATTGGTGTAGTGGACGCAAGTACGACTGTAAAACAAAGATCCAAGTTTCGAACTCAGGTCAAGTAGTATATGTTTGGGCTATCCCATATGGACTTTCTCATGGACCGCCCAGAGGCTCATATCTGTAATATGCCCATTTATTTGCGTTATACCGTAACTGGTGACATGAGTGTAGTACATACGTGTCTAAGTACCCACACCTCGAGTGTGCAGACCAGGTGATGCTACCTAATGTGAATAATACACTAAAATATTCAAGCGATCAAGTGAGAGATGCAATAAGTTGCATACATTTATCAAGAAATGCTAGATAATCTGAAAGACCATCAGTCTGCACTTCAAGATGAGCTGTAGGTAAATCTTGTTCGGTGTGACGCGCGGCCGGCGGACAAACGCCCCGAGCCTAACATTGTGCGTTGAAACAATTATTATTATCCTCTGGTGTTGACACCCCCCCCCCGTGCCCCGCGCCCCTCCTCCCCCAGGAGCAGTAGATGTTGACAGACGAGTCGAAGGCAAACGGACAGCGGACACAATATATACCGTGTTTGGACAAGCTGTTTGATGAATTGCATAAATACTAAATATTTTAGTTTAGCTAATAAATTTAAGAAGAAAGTAATCTACTAATACTTAACATACTATATTTTGACGAGATGCAATTAGCGGGTTATTTAAGCCGAATGTGTCATGTATACTCACTTCCAACAAAATTGTATAACTCCCGTAATGCCCGTACAAACCCAAAGCGACAATGTTGTGTTAGAAAAAACACATTAAGTTTGTGCTTTGATTGCCGTATCGGTCTAGTACCCCTACAGCTAGGTGTGAGATCGTGGTTTCGATCTTCGGATAAAGTACTAAAAGGTATCGGGAACTTGTCAGTTGACTGCCCCTATCACTTCAGACGTAGGTAACCGACAACATAATTCAGGTGATAAATTAAGTGTTAATAATATTACTCGTACGACATAGTGACGTCAAGTGGATTCTTCTAACCGATGTGTTACAATGAGTGATGTGTTCCTGCTAAGTCGCAGGTGCCGCCGAGGGCTAGTGTCGGATCTGATTAGTGCAGTACGAAGGAGGTATGACTACGTATGAACTGTCATAGCTAGGTGAAGGAGAATCAGGCTCTTCTAACCTAACAGACGGGTGTGCTGCTTGGGAGTTTGTTCCGCCACATCTTCTTCTAACCTAACAGACAGGTGTGCTGCTGGGGAGTTTGTTCCGCCACTTCTTCTTCTAACCTAACAGACAGGTGTGCTGCTGGGGAGTTTGTTCCGCCACTTCTTCTTCTAACCTAACAGACAGGTGTGCTGCTGGGGAGTTTGTTCCGCCACTTCTTCTTCTAACCTAACAGACAGGTGTGCTGCTGGGGAGTTTGTTCCGCCACTTCTTCTTCTAACCTAACAGACAGGTGTGCTGCTGGGGAGTTTGTTCCGCCACTTCTTCTTCTAACCTAACAGACAGGTGTGCTGCTGGGGAGTTTGTTCCGCCACTTCTTCTTCTAACCTAACAGACAGGTGTGCTGCTGGGGAGTTTGTTCCGCCACTTCTTCTTCTAACCTAACAGACAGGTGTGCTGCTGGGGAGTTTGTTCCGCCACTTCTTCTTCTAACCTAACAGACAGGTGTGCTGCTGGGGAGTTTGTTCCGCCACTTCTTCTTCTAACCTAACAGACAGGTGTGCTGCTGGGCAGTTTGTTCCGCCACATCTTCTTCTAACCTAACAGACAGGTGTGCTGCTTGGGAGTTCCTCTGCCACTTCTTCTTCTAACCTAACAGACAGGTGTGCTGCTGGGCAGTTTGTTCCGCCACATCTTCTTCTAACCTAACAGACAGGTGTGCTGCTTGGGAGTTCCTCTGCCACTTCTTCTTCTAACCTAACAGACAGGTGTGCTGCTGGGGAGTTTGTTCCGCCACTTCTTCTTCTAACCTAACAGACAGGTGTGCTGCTGGGGTGTTTGTTCCGCCACTTCTTCTTCTAACCTAACAGACAGGTGTGCTGCTGGGCAGTTTGTTCCGCCACATCTTCTTCTAACCTAACAGACAGGTGTGCTGCTTGGGAGTTCCTCTGCCACATCTTCTTCTAACCTAACAGACAGGTGTGCTGCTGGGGCGTTTGTTCCGCCACATCTTCTTTTAAGTAGCGGGCGTTGTGGGGACTGTCTCTTGTAAACTTTGACGTTCAAAAAGTACTGATTAAAGCTTGACTTTAATAAAATACGTTAGATGTTATGTTAGGGTTCCGTAGTCAAATTAAAAAAAAAAACAGAACCCTTATAGATTTCTCCTGTCCGCGTGGCTGTCAGTATGTCACAGCAATCTTACTCCGAGACTGATGGCACCACACAGGTGGCATTTAGAGAGTATGGTCTTCTATGAAATAAAATCGATCAAGTGCGAGTGTACTCATACGCACACAGGGTTCCGTAGCACTAAACAATATAATAAAAATGTTTTAAATGCTCATTCATGTGTTGACATGAATGAGCATTCAACAGCAAAACTACATTTGTTTTTCATAGTATGTAATTGAAAAACAAAGTTACTGCTGCAGTTTGATGAAAAAATCCCATACCTATCTCAAACACTGAACATCAAATCTTATTTTAACTAATTTTCATTTAAAGTTTTTTTTACGTTCTACAACCCTACATTTTTTCTGAATTTTCTACGTCTGTCTACTTAGGTAACATCCAGCACGCGGGCATAGTGTGGACCGGTCGATGTCACGTCTTCGTATGTCAAAGAACGAAAGACAGAAATCATTTATTTGCCATGAATATGGGTAAAAAAAATAAATAAGGTGTTGCACTCTACCTTACGGCATGCAAAAGTAAAAACATATTTACAACTACTCAATTTAACAAACAAACAAATCAAAAAAAGAAAGAAAAAAAAAACATAAAAAGTACAGTTATTTGGATCAGAATCAGAATCAGAATTTATTTGCTATGAAAGTAGATACAGATTAGGTGTTGTACATAAATTACCATCCACAGCCATCTACAGCCTTCCTTACATAAATGAAACATGAAAACAATAATCTTTATTCCGTAATTTACAAAAATGATTGATTAAATAGATTATTTTGCCTACATTAACAAGGTATATACATAATTAACTTTTATTTAAATAAATATAATAAATGAATATAACATTATAAACTCTTATCACGTTCATGAGGTTTTTCTTTGACCGTTTTGGGATAACATAATCACGCCTGTAAACCCCGACAGGTTAGGCAGGTGTGTACATAATAGTACATCCACATCTCGCCAGTTGTTGTCCCAAGTAATAGGGGGCCAGCCTATTGCCATCAACCAGGCTCAAATCTAGTCTGCGTGCTTGCTACTGAGGAATCCCTAGTGGAAAACCCAATAACACTGTCCGACCTGGGAATCGAACCCAGGACCTCATGCAAAATAGTGGTGGTTAACTAATTTACACAAAGTATATATGTCTGGGTTCGCACCTGACACTTACAGCTCAAGTGGCTGCCGTTTGCGCAGGCCTACTCTCCATACTCTCTGCGACTCGACTAAAGAAGCCGAACTTGTTGTATTTAAAAAAAATGTAATTTTACTGTTTATGTTGTTTAATTCTGTGTTGTAGCATCGTATTGGACTTGGTCTGTAATATTGCTATGGTTGGTGGTAAATAAATAAATAATAATAATAAATAACTTTTGTAGCTTTCGTGGTATGGAACCCAATAGAGGTAAGCCCGACTATCTCTTGGCCAGTTTTCTGAAATATTCATAATTATCGTATCTTTCCTGTAACGACCTGAAACTTCGTTTCTTCAATACTTGTTGAGCTGCGCATCGCTCGTCATTACTAATGCGCTGTGACATTTCATTAGCGTGCTCACAGCGGGTCGCTCACATTTACATTTTTACATTATTTTATTCCGTGGTATCGAACTACAGTGTTATCAATATGCATTAATTTTGTATTAAAAATAATTTAACACCCGTTTTCCCGGAAGAGGTGTGTAGAGACCCATACAAAATGTTAATTCCATCTAAACCCAAATGTATGGGACAGCTGATTATTTTTTCTAGATCAAGATGTTGGACCCATGGAGGAAGTAGTTCAGGGTGATGGTTCGTACCACACCCTTCAATAAGCATACCTTTACGATAAATGCTGTAGATAGACGGTGTCTGGACTTGTGGGGTGTCTGGATATGAGGGTGTGTGGAGTACCTTAGTACGGTGATGAAAATATGAGGGTGTGTGGAGTACCTTAGTACGGTGATGAAAATATGAGGGTGTGTGGAGTACCTTAGTACGGTGATGGAAATATGAGGGTGTGTGAAGTTCCTGAGTACGGTGATGAAAATATGAGGGTGTGTGGAGTACCTTAGTACGGTGATGAAAATATGAGGGTGTGTGGAGTACCTTAGTACGGTGATGGAAATATGAGGGTGTGTTAAGTTCCTGAGTACGGTCATGAAAATATGAGGGTGTGTGGAGTACCTTAGTACGGTGATGAAAAAACATTTTTTTTTTTCTCCTATATCGATATATTTACTGAAAAGCTTGAATCACAGAAAGCTTTTTAGTACCTCTACAGTCCACACCCATTTCGTGAGTTATCTAAACTATTAAATAATTATTTAATAATAATCTATACATATAAAATTCAAAGTCCTGACTGACTGACTGACTTATATATCAACGCACAGCCCAACCCACTGGTTCTAGAGACATGAAATTTGGAGAGTGTATTCTTTGTAAAGAGTAGGTATCCACTAAGAAAGGATTTTTCGAAATTCCACCCCTAAGAGGGTGAAATGGGGTGTTGAATTTTCTTTGAAAATTTTTATTCTCTGAGTCGATTGACTTAAAAATGTGTCTACATATACTTCAGTTAAAATGATGAGATACGTGTATCACAGTTTTTCCAAAATCATCCCCCAATTTAAAATTCAATGTCCTGACTGGCTGACTGATACATCAACGCACAGCCCAAACCACTGGTCCTAGAGACATGAAATTTGGACAGTGTACTCTTTGTGAAGAGTAAATATCCACTAAGAAAGGGTTTTTTGAAATGCCACCCCTGATAGGGTGGAATGGGGTTTTGAATTTTATGTGAAACTTTTTATTCTCGGAGTCGATTGACTTGAAAATGTGTCTACATATACTTCAGTTAAAATGATGAGATACGTGTATCACAGTTTTTCCAAATCATCCCCCAATTTAAAATTCTATGTCCTGACTGGCTGACTGATATACCAACGCACAGCCCAAACCGCTGGTCCTAGAGACATGAAATTTGGAGAATGTTTTTTTGTGGAGAGTAAATATCCACTAAGAAAGGGTTTTTTTGAAATTCCACCCCTAATAGGGTGAAATGGGGTGTTGAATTTTCTTTGAAACTTTTTATTCTCTGAGTCGATTGACTTAAAAATGTGTCTACATATACTTCAGTTAAAATGATGAGATACGTGTATCACAGTTTTTCCTAATCATCCCCCAATTTAAAATTCTATGTCCTGACTGGCTGACTGATATACCAACGCACAGCCCAAACCGCTGGTCCTAGAGACATGAAATTTGGAGAATGTTTTTTTGTGGAGAGTAAATATCCACTAAGAAAGGGTTTTTTTGAAATTCCACCCCTAATAGGGTGAAATGGGGTGTTGAATTTTCTATGAAACTTTTTATTCTCTGAGTCGATTGACTTGAAAATGTGTCTACATATACTTCAGTTAAAATGATGAGATACGTGTATCACAGTTTTTCCAAATCATCCCCCAATTTAAAATTCTATGTCCTGACTGGCTGACTGATACATCAACGCACAGCCCAAACCACTGGTCCTAGAGACATGAAATTTGGACAGTGTACTCTTTGTGAAGAGTAAATATCCACTAAGAAAGGGTTTTTTGAAATGCCACCCCTGATAGGGTGGAATGGGGTTTTGAATTTTATGTGAAACTTTTTATTCTCGGAGTCGATTGACTTGAAAATGTGTCTACATATACTTCAGTTAAAATGATGAGATACGTGTATCACAGTTTTTCCAAATCATCCCCCAATTTAAAATTCTATGTCCTGACTGGCTGACTGATATACCAACGCACAGCCCAAACCGCTGGTCCTAGAGACATGAAATTTGGAGAATGTTTTTTTGTGGAGAGTAAATATCCACTAAGAAAGGGTTTTTTTGAAATTCCACCCCTAATAGGGTGAAATGGGGTGTTGAATTTTCTTTGAAACTTTTTATTCTCCGAGTCGATTGACTTGAAAATGTGTCTACATATACTTCAGTTAAAATGATGAGACACGTGTACCACAGTTTTTCCAAAATCATCCCCCAATTTAAAATTCCATGTCCTAACTGGCTGACTGAAATACCAACGTACAGCCCAAACCGCGGGTCCCAAAGATATAAAAATTGGAGGGTGTATTCTTTGTGAAGAGTAAGTTTCAGTTTTTCGAAATTCCTACCCCTTAGAGGGTGAAATGGGGTGTTGAATTTATGTGAAACTTTTTACTCTCGGGGTCGATTGACTTGAAAATTTGTGTACATACTCTTCAGATAAAATCCAGTAAATCCGATGTCAAATCTCAAACCAAGGTATCAATATTTCATGTATCTAATTTAATTGATAGAACTTTAAACTAATAATTGCAAGTTATAAGCAAGTACATGTAAATCTATGTATGTATTATAGATAGATACATAGATTACTTATTATCCCAGAAGTAAGATCCCGTGGGCAATTCCCTAACTCCACGCGGGCGAAGCCGCGGGCATAAGCTAGTAATATTATAAAGCGGAAAGATTTGCATGTTTGTACCTAATATCCTCAAAAACTACTGGACCGATTTCAAAAATTCTTTCACCATTAGTATGCTATATTATTCTTGAATAACAGGCTATGTAAAATAAAATAAAAAATGTCCACCACGGGACGGGCCGCTAGTTCCATATATTAACGATCGCGCATACTTACAATTTATTAGAAAAAATAATCTTTTCGATAAAATAATATCACAGCTCTGATAGGATGAATAGAACAAACACTCTTGAACATATTATAATATGTTTAATAACGTGTGTACATACGTGTAGGCGCGTGTTGCTAGCGTTACAACGTTACATTGAAACAAACAAGACGAACAAACATAATTGTCGGCCATGTGGTGCGAGGCTGAGATAATTTGATACAAGATACAATATCAGATTCATAATAAGAACACCAATTTTCTTTTTTTATCGCCTTTGAATAAAAAGCAGCTAAGCAACAGCCAAAAGTCGATCCTTGGATGGGTGACCTTAATACAAGTTTTTAATGTTATAACTTTACCATAAATACCTCCATCAGCACAATGTTTTGAGTGCGTTACATTGAGTCCTACCGTAAAAAGTGATTTTCAGTCCAAAAAAAATCGTTTCATTGTAAACGGACCCTTCACAAAACCATCAACAAGGTGTAAACTTTACACCCAAATGTCTGGCATAATTTCAGCACTTTGCCCAGCAGTGGGATGATACAGGCTACCAGTAATAGTAACATGATAGACCGTTAACAAGCCTAGTCTAACGCCTGTCTCATGGTAAGTGGTCACCGCTCACCTGACTGTATGTGGCGGCTGACATGTGCCATAAATAGTTCTAACGACTACTACTTTTCGAAAATGTCAAGATAATCTTTGCTGTACGAGAAAAAAGAAATGGGTATAATATAAAATATTATTATGTACATTTATATTATTATATGTACGTTTATAGCCCATCCCTGTTTGTTGAGAGGAACTTGGCTAGTATATTAAACGAGCTCACAGGTAACAATGTCCACTTGACCGTATCTATATCTACCTATATCACAATATAGCTCGAACGAGCAGTATTTACATTATACTAGCTTTTGCTAAAAAAGAAGCTAGTAGCTTTTGCCCGCGGCTTCGCCCGCGTGGATGTCGAATAATATCCGATTACTTACTTCCATCCCCATTTTTAACCCTTCGGGGGAAGAATTGTCAGAAACGCTGAGACACGTATAAATTAATTTTCAATCGTCAGCCTAAACACAAAATTTGAAGATCCTAACTTCAAAACTGACGGACTTTCATAAAAATTTCCATCCCCTATTTCACCCCTTTAGGGGTGGAATTCCCAAAAATCCTATCTTAGTGGAAACCTTCTCTTCACAAAGAACACACCCTCCAAGTTTCATGTCTCTAGGACCAGCGGTTTGGGCTGTGTGTTGATATATCACCCAGTCAGTCAATAAGTCAGTCAGTTAGTTTACTATTTTATACATATAGATTATAATGTTTGTTTAGCTGAATGATAGATTAAGGAATGATGTGATAACTTGATACATCGCTTCGGTAGTGACATACATTAAAAGAGTATGTATGTATAAAGGATGGTTTGATGAATTAAAGTGACAAAACATAAGGTATCCTATTTTCAAAGGTTTCTAAATTTTGTTAAAAATAATAAGATTTCCTACCCGGAGATGGAACACGAGACCTCACACTTTGCAGCCGCTTCGCAGTCACACGAACAACAAGGCAGTAATGACGAAAAATATCCCAAAATAATATTGAAACTTGACCTCTCACAAATAATTAAAACTTTTAACAATATAAGGGTACCTTTCACCCTTTCAAGAAGTTTGTATCTGTTTAATTCGACTTCAAAAGAGGTGCAATGGAAGTTATGCATTCGTCGAGTTTTTCAAGACGACCGGTCTAACCAGCACTGGGCGGCGGCGTTCGCGTGCTCATTACGGCACACTCGCTCTCATACAGAAGAGGTCTGTCATGGCCCAGCAGTGGGATCGTTATAGAACGATTAACTATTGCTACACAGATTTCTGAATGATTATTGAATTCTCCTTTTAAAACGAGTGCACTACGTGAGCTCGACAGACTTCGCGATTAACGTTTGTGCGACAAAACTATACTGCGACTTAACATAGTTGGAATGCACTCTTGTGCGACATACGAAGCTCGACATGACACTAGTGCGACAAGTTATTGTGCGACCCTGCCGTCTACACAGGGTGCAAAAGGACCCTTCACAAGGTAGAAAAATAAACTCCTCCAAGCCGTTGTTGATCATGGCGGACATTTTCAGCGGGAACTAGCTATCGGCAAAGGAAATACTATAGAAACATTCGGACTTCGGTACACTAAAACGGTGTTCATAGTTGGCATTGCAAATAATGAACTGTACACACACAGACCATATCTCATGAACCTCTGGCTAGCCTTTGCCAAACTATGTTGGCGCCGGCTTCCAGTCTAAGCGGATGCAGCTGAGTATCAGAATTCCACATGAAGCGACTGCCCTCCATAACCCAGTTACGGGGTAAAAGATGTCCATTTATTTATTCAGATGTAAAACTACAGCTTCCAAAATGTGAAAAATATTCTATCCAGTTCTACCGATAGAGGTTTTTTAAAAGTCGATTATATTTTTTCATCCGCCGTATTTCTTTTACATATCTACCTAAATATTAGAAATGCGATTGGCCCGGAGCGAACGAAACGAAAAACTTTCTGTTATTATTGTTTTAATTTACATGATGGGACTAGAAAGTATTATAATTTCGTGTTGTGGGTTTATTTTGGATCGCGTAGGATTAATACGAATTAGTATGCTGAAAGAATTTCGAAATGGAAAAGTACGGTTGAATTCTCAATATGACGGTTCATTTTAGCCGATGAACCCAGTTATACACGGCTTGTGTTAGTCTTAATCAATAAAGGCACATGCTTCGTTACATTCCAGATCAAAGGTGCTAAAAGCAAAATGAGTGACTACTTATAAATTATAAAAAGAAATAACGTAACTGTAACTACAATGTACTCCTGTGAAGGTACGATCAAGTCGAGCGGACATCGGACTTTGACAGATATTTCAGTACATTACCTATGCCTGCTTGCCTTTGCCTGTTTCGTCGGTTTGACCTCATCTTGAAACAAGTGGCCATCGCTTTCAAGTTATTTTGTTTATTTTTCATCTTCATTATTGCCCAGTCATATACGCGCACCGGTTACGATTAGGTACACTAATCTGTCCTTGCTGAAGGCCCTCACCAATAAGGTCAGTGTACGTCCCTCCCGGTACTGATTACCAGCAGTATCTACCATGTAATTAACGTGTCGTCAGCGGCCAGCCGTCAGCGGTAGTCACGCTCAGTTGTCTCTCGAGTGTCACGCTCCGTGGACACGAGTGTCACTCCAGCCACTCCACAATGTTAGACGACACTTGAACATACAACTACTAATTTAAATTGAAGAAACACTTCACGAATATGCTGATCACTTTTAGACTTAGGTACTTACTGTTACCTACGATCGATCCGGGGTCGAATGTGGACCATGGTCATTAAATTTGTCCAACTTGTCCCGCAATCTTCTAACGAGGTCTGCCGCGACGACAGATTTGCTTTACATTAATAGGAAGGTAATGCTTATTTTGTTTAATAATACAAATCATTGTCATGACTATTTTTAAATAAAGCTACCTATTACAACTCAGAGGTACCTTAAAATTCAACTATTTACAAAAGAACTGTGTATATTCTTTAAAATTACTCTTTGGACTGCATTAATTTTTGTAAAGAGTAAAAACTATTTTCTATCAGCCGTTTAGACTTTGATCGACGATCTTCGTTGACGATGATGTTATTTGAAGAAGAAGATTATCAATGATGTTTACCTAAGGGTGCGTCCACATCTGGCGAATGTGCCGCGAATGTGCAGTTCGCAAGCCGTTTGCGAACTACGCGCGTGCATTTTATGTTCGTACGCAGCCCCTGCGCCGTCCGCGCGCCGCTCGCGCGCTTTCTACGCGCCGTACTCGAGCGGCGCAGGAGGTGCGCGCATGCCGGCCGCGATGCACCTCACAAATTCAAGCAAATTCATAACTGAGGCTCAAGTTCACGCGTATGGGCGCACGAGCAGCGCGCGCGCTGCACGCGCGCCCCACTCGAGCCTTGCTAGGGTTGCACTAGAGCGGCGCACCAAATATAGGCTATAACAGCACGTGCGCAGCTCGCGGGCAGCTCGCGAGCTGCACATTCGCGGCACATTCGCCAGATGTGGACGTACCCTTATATTTTCTAAAAGTATTTGTTGAATCAAACCTGTTGAATTCTTCTACAAACTCACTAAAAGGAATTCGGCAACACAAAAAATATAATAATAAGTAGGTAGTACAAGTAGGTAAGCTTTCTGATGAATGCATTAACATGTTTATAAAATACTATTAAAACAGAATAGTAGATTATACATACAAGTGAAAAAAAAAGGAAATTTAATTCGAGGGACTAAGTTGGATCCCGAGAGCAGCGAAGGATTCTAGAGTAGAATCCTGGGCGGAGCGAGGGATACAAGTACCGAGATGATTTTTTTTTTTCACGATTCTGTACTGTATCTTTTACCCCAACATAGTTGGGAAAAGGCAGGCAGATGATGAACCCGAAGCCTGTATTTGTGCTCGGGTGCAGGCAACTAGCTCGTCACCAGTTACATGAGAGACCTACATATAACTGGTGAGACCAGGGTGCACTATTGGTTTACCTCGGCATATCCCGTCGGCAGGTACGTGCATTGCTAGTAGATACTGCCTACTTGCCTATCTTTAATTATGACTATATAAATCCAAACACCAAATGATTTGAAAAGAGTAACCATGGAGTTTCTTGCCGGTTCTTCTCCATAGGAAACGACCAACCCGAACCGTGCACCTTTTTGTCGACGTTTTATAAGTGCCCATCGAGGCCCATGTGAAATAAAATATTTTGATTTTGATTTTGATTTTAAATAAAATAAATCAGTCATCAGTATCATCACCCATCATCTCGTCTCGTCTCGACATATAATAAAATCGTTAAAATCCGATCCGATGTTCCGACTTGGCGCAAAAACTACTGCATAGATCCTGTTCAAATTTTGCACAAATATCTGTAATAGGCTTCTTCAAATGTTAGGCTATATATTATCACGCTACTTGCTGAAGGCTATGAGCAGTATTGCATTATGTCAGTATTATTCAATTGTTTATCGTTTCAGTCATGATATGCGTAACAACGTCTATTTCAAAGTATATGTCAGCGAAGCAAGTAGAGAAACGGTTTCATGACCGCTTTACGTGCATCACGTCGCAAGTTCGATCCCCAGTAAAATTATACTTTTTGTAGTCGGTTGTAATTTTTTTTGATACAGATTATTATTATTTATTTTATCTTTTTTATATTTTTCCACGAGAACGAAGTCGCGGGCAACAGCTAGTACTTAATAAAGCGAGTAAGATAGGTTAATTGGATGTTATGAGGTAGGCAAGTAGGCAGTGCCTATCTGCAATGCACGCGCTGTCCTTCGGCGAAATATTTGCCTACAGGCGAAATTATGTTAAGTAGGTACACACTTTCAAGGTAATTTCAATGAACTATTGACCTTTAAAGCTTCACTTTCTATTAGCATTCACTTTCTAAGGTCGGTACTAAAAAATATCCTTAATGAAACGCTGGAAATACTTTAATTAGGAGCCTCGTAAGGCTTCAGCGTAGGAAAATGTAATGAATAGACAAAATAGGAACCTGAGCTAGGCACGTAAGACACTCTCTAGGAATATAAGTAATCGTGTTCAAGGCTCAGTGGGCTTTCTTGTGGTGGCATGGAACTGGTTACCTGATTTCAAGAATAATGGGCGCGGACTATTTCTACCATGCTGATTTTAAGGTTTCGTACCCAATTGAAGTTCAGACCGTCTGTTTCAGGGTTGTATCACTTTACCCGACTGCGCGATAGCAAATATAGGGTTATGTTATCCACGCGTAGGTATCTAGGTATAAAAAGGAAGTAAAACATCGTTAACGAAGCAGAAAGACACGTGGACCTGTCACCTTCTAGTTACAGACATATTGCAAGGTTCCAACTTGTTCACACGTTTTTTTTAATGTTATAACTTAACATTCATCAGCACAATGTTTCGAGCTCTACCGTAAAACACCATTATTGACCAAAAAAATTCGTTACCCACCAAATTTTTTGCGCAGTATTATATATTATTTGCTTGAGTCTCATTAGTTGTTGGCAGTAGAGACCCGAATCGATGATTTTGTCCTGCGGTAAAAGCTCATAATGAACGTGCCCTTCCAATCCCACTATACACAGCATCACCTTATTGCGTGTTAATCCGAGTTTCAAAACAGTCTGTGGAGCTTAAAGGGTAGCCTTTATTTATATATATATTAAATTTTTTATTTATATATTTAATGACCTTTTTCGCAGGTTCTTCTCGTAGGCGATCCGCTTTTCATCACCAGTGATCAATCTTTTCAAAAATCGTTCGGTTTCAATACTTTTCAACAGAGAACCACAAACGATTCATTAAGTTTCTTTCAGTAAGCTCGTGTGCAGCATATATCGCGCTTTTTTGCAAAGCAAGACTTTTTCAAATGGGTCAAAATGCAGTAACTACTAATAGGCCGATCTTGCTCCACTTTTTTAAAAATGGCATCGACTGTATCTGTATGTGGAGCGAGCTGCATCTTTGACATCAAAATTCCCGGACTGTAAACGCTTGAACAAACTTTGTGGTACTCTTACTGACACTGCATTAGGTCCATAAACGTCACAAATTTTTTCACGGCTTGAGTCGCCTTTTTCCTTTTCTGTTGTAATAAAACTTCGAAATGTATCGAATTTCTTTCGTTAGATTCAATCATTTTGACGGACACAAAAATAATTTAAAAAATGGGGGGAAAGTGTTTTTTTTTCTTTTTCATAATGATATTCCTATTCCTATTCCTATATTTATTGATATTAAAACCAGCCAGATACAAACAGTCCAGCCGAAGAGATTTTTCTTCAATTTAATACATACAAAATACGAAGAGTTTTACCTCGACCTTTTATGTAGGCATTATGTATGGGATACTTCAGTCTCGAAGTATCCGGATATTTAAGTAGCTAGATGATTTCACTGAAAACCTACGTGTTGTAGTCTCATATCATGGCATACATAAGTAAACTATCGCAGTTTTCACGGCATGGCATCACTTATGCCCGAGTCCGACTGCGCTTGAAAGGTTTTTTTTACTGATAATTATAATTAATCGTTGTAAATACTTTGAGTAGATATGACGATACTTAAATGAATCAACCATGCACGTTCCCAAAATTTCATTGAAATAGTTTGAGTAGTTTCAGAGATTAGCGTAAACATAATTTTACACGTGATTTGAGACAATGCGAACAAAATAATACAATTATCAAAGACAATGATATCGGAGTTTTTCTATGACGTTTAGTTCTGCTAAGTAACCTCTTTAGAATGTCTTTGATGGCGATATATTTCTGTTTCTGTGGTAAACACTAAACAAACAACAATGCAAAACCAAACTATTCAATTTTCTGCTTACATGTGATCACCAAACTACTGAGGATCTTCTTAATTTTAATTTATTTTCAAACTCAAACTCAAAGCATTTATTTCAGTTAGACCATTACAGGCACTTTTGAATGACAGAAAAACAAAGACAGCGAAGCTACAGTCACAGACACAAGGCATAATAACTTGTGAAAGTACTGTAGTTGCCCATTCTAAGGCTTAGATCTCTGTGGAGAAGAATGGACAAGAAACACCATGGACACTCTTTTCAATCAAAATATTGGTACAAAAAGTTTTATCTTAAAGTTTAAAATAGAATAAAATAAAAAGAAGTATTAAGCAAAACTCAACACCCGTCCATACAATCACTACACACCCACAAACACAACACACATCAAACCAACTTATTGGAAATTGATTCTTATTATTTCTGTATATAAAAAGCGATTAACTCAAATGTTCAACCATTGTTAAGAGGGGACAGGGCCTGCGAGGAATTTGAAGAATAGGTATTTGAAGAAACTATTGCCGTCGCGTCTGCGTCAAGCCAGCCCCCGTTGAGAGCGATAGGGAAAGCTACTGCTCAGACAGAGCGATTACATCACAAAAATTTTGGCTAGATCGATGTTTTGTATTTCCCTTTTCCCTCCTCGAAACTGAGCCGATTCAATTATTTTTGACAGTGTAATGTCTAGGTTCCAATGAATTTCTTTTATGATAAAAACAATTCGAATTTGTCTGGTAGTCCTCTTTTCACGGTCGTAAAAAATTGGAGCATTTTTTATCAATTTTGAATTAAATTAACATAAAGTATTAATTTCATCAATAATAGAAGATTCCCTTTTTTCGTCTCCCCACCGCTGCTTACTTGTACCTCTGGCCCCGCACCATCCGCTGAAGTCGCGTCGCAAGAAGTCGCTTTGGTCACAATAGGCATTTAATATATTTTTTAATCAACCCCCAAAATTACGTCATATAATTGCCAACCAACGTTTGAACGCGACTGTACGGACAACAGCTTAGGTTTAATACGTTTAATAAAGAAGATCATCGATATTATGTACGAATCCGTCGCTTTTTTGTAGTCATTCCAATTTGGTCGGATAATTCGCAGCCGTTGTTTTCGTGTTTTGTGTTTTGTTTATAGTTACTTAATGCGAAACATTCCAAGCTGAATATTTTCACTACATATTTTTGGCTAAATACACTAATTTTTGGTTTACAACTACATCTTGGGTTGAGCCGGTTTCTTGTATTTTGCCGTCAAAGTTATGACACCGTCGTTTTGACTTTTAGCAATATTGTTCAATAACGCATGCATGTACACTTTTGAAACTTTTTATGGTTATTATAAGCGTCAAGAAGGTCCGAATACAGTTTTCAGCGAGCTTATACGTTTTCTCATTTAGGCGCTGCGATATTTTTTTGGGTTTTCAAAAAACTGCGATTACTTGATAATTATAAATATTTTCTTAAATCTTATTCTGACACAAATTAAGAGCTACTCGTGTATTTTTATTCTACAGGCGCACATACAATGGTTTTAGAGGTACACGATTTTGCAAAACGTTACCCTAGCAGGAAATGTAATATCAGAAAAACCTGAAGACGCACAACCTCCATTATCGGTGCACTTTTTTACACAAATATAAGCTCTCTGGCCATGCACAATATTTCTCCCTCCGATCAATCGTTTAGAATTTTCCTGCTGGTAAAACGTTACCCTAGCAGGAATCGTTTTTTCCGTTTTTTTCCAAAACCACAAAGCGCACCAATTTTGTATATGGTGCTCATTCACAGCAGATTATACACTAATTATGCGTTCCACTCATATCATTCTAGGAGACACTTTCCTGCTAGGGTACGTACACCCACAGTACACCTTGATTTTATGAAAAAATATATAATTGTATGGAAAATCGCAGCCCCCATAAGTCTGGGAAGAGCGTATTTCCCTTTCCGTGTCCAACTGGCGACACCGGTCTCGCGAAATCCGCACGCTTTTGTATTACTATGGAATTCTACTAGCCCGTGTTCAATTCGCGTCAACTGGGCACGCCTTTGTGATCAAGTGGCGCTGGAGTAGGTTTTACAAAATAGTGTGGAGTTGAACTGAACACTTTTGAACTGAACACTTTTTTTACTCCGACCAAATAGGTAAGGTTAGGTTAGAACTGTGACCAACTACTACGTAGCGCTCGCCGGCCGCTGCCGCGGCAGCGCTCGCTTCGCTCGCTCGGCTCGCGCTTATTTGGTTACAGTTCTAACCTAACCTAACCTATTTGGTTCTTCTTTAAGTACTTTGATTATTCTCATAAACTCTGACTCAATACCCAGTACCTAATCGTATAATTTTCTTGAATTGAAGGCTCTGTGGAATTATTATTGGCTCCCCGCCTGCTCGGGCCGCACGATTTATTCCGAATATTTACGAACGCGCTAAATCATCAATATTTGTTTTGAACAGACCAATTAAAAAACCGCCTTTAGTTCCATTGCACACTGTTTTGTAAAACCTCTTTTAACGTTGCTTGATCGCAAAAACGTGCTCAGTTGACGCAAGCCGTGCACGGGTTGGTTGAATTGTGTAGTAATACAAAGGCGTGTGGATTTCGCGAGACCGTTGTCGCCAGTTGGACACGGAAAGGGAAATACGCCTGGGAAGAGAACTGTAAAATGAAATACAGTAATACACGACTCAGCCGCAGTTGCTCTTATTTATTCTTTGTGCTTAATTCTAACTGTATATAAATACTGTTCATGTTATATTTATAAGTAGAAATAAATAAACTTACTTAAACTTATTTTAGCTTTTCAAAAATGTTTGTGGTCCTTACCGAGAGGTATGAACCAGGTATTACATACAGACACGTCCCAAAGAATAAGAAACACGGTTAGTCGGCGCGACGCGCGACAGATAACCACTTACTGCACAAAGACAACACGTGTCGCCTGTTGCCGTTTTACATAATGTCAGGACACGAGTAAATATATGTATATATATACACCTATGCATAGGTGTGAGACGTATCGTAACAGAGTGGTTTAGATTTAGGATTTTTTTAAATTCTACTACTACTCTATGTCGTTGGACAGAAGGTGTCGGGATATTAAATACCTAAAAAATATGTACTTCAGTATATTATTTTGAACTTGGAAGTCTATGCAAATAAATGACTCGAATGCGGATTCCGGGTTGCTCTGTGAAACTTACATACCAACATTATAAATGCCAAAAACATGGCTGTCTGTTACCTTCTCACTCGTCAACGTCTCCACGTATTTCAATGTTTAGCACAGGGGTAGAAATCAAAGCCAGTTTTTGATGTGAAACATTTGAGGGCATTATACCGACTCGTATGCCGTTACGGAAGTTGGCATGACGCTACCATGGCGTGATGCCTCCTCTATGCCACGTAGAATCAACCTTTTCCCATTAGAATGGAGTTTGTTTTGGAACGATTGTTGACCTACATATTATTCAGTTTTCGAAAGTTCCACGCTACTCAATTAGTGATGCAGTTAGGTCGCATGCGATCGATATCGATAAAAGAAAAAACTCTAATGTAATATTTATTCTTTATTTTACTCCATATTTCGTCATAGAATAGAATTTTTTTATTTCAGACCGGAGTCCATAGGGTTAGTAACAATTTTACTTAACTTCTAGTGTTTACTAACACTAGAAGTTAAGTAAAATTTGATATATTCTGATGGTTATTTTATTCTGTATATTTTTTGTTAAAATAATTCCCATTTCATGCTATGATTTATCAGATATTTAATTAAAAATATACGATTTTGCCGAAATATCCCTTTACTTTTTAATAGGAGACATCTGGCCCGTTCTACTAAACTGGTCCGGGCGAATCTACCCATGCACATTTTAAAAAGTTGACATCTGGCCCGCAGGCCAGTTTTAGCGTGGGCGAGATGTCCCATAACCCGCCCAACAACGACTCGAGTGGTAATTCGGCGGCTTCAGCAACGTACTGAAGCGGCCCGGGACTGGCCCACGCAGTCCCCAGATTTAAATCCTGTTAAGCACACCTGGAATATACTGCAACGAAGGGCTTTACGACGTTTCCCGAGAACCTGCTGTCCGATTTACAGGCATTTTCGCCGGACCTGGCACCCCATACCAGAAGGCGAATTGCCAACTTCGTGCAGATGTGTTAAGATCCGAGGTGCTTACAGTTTATGAATTTTTATTTTATTCTAAATTTATTGTTTAATTTTCTTTCCTGCTTTAATCACCAAAAACTGTAAGTGTAATATTAGCAAATTTTTTAATTATTTTTTCAAAAAAGAACCCTTATAAAATAAAATAGTTCCATTTTTTATTAAAGTTTCTGTAAGAGTAACATTCTGCGCACTTTGACAAAGGATGTTTTTAGAAATTCTTTATAGTTTTGTTTAAATACGTGATAACTAAAATATCCCTAAACACTTTTTAGTAGGTGTAAAAGTTTGAAATATAAAGTTCTGAGATCTCTATGTTTTGCCCCTTTGTAGCCCGTCAACGACGTAAAAATATTATAACAAAAATAATAGAGCAAAATTTTGTTAAAGGGTGATAGCAAAAAAAAACAAAATGAGGGCAAGTTATTTATCAGTTTATTCTCAGGCGACGAAGGCCCATAGATGCATTACACAAAATAATGTTATTAGATTAGAACAATAATAAACTGATACATATTGAAAATATTTACAAAAACTATTAACGACGTTGGGTCGGCGACGTATTGCGCCGAGTCGAGGTGTCGTGTAGCCTTCCGCGAACACGACGATACACGACACCCTGCGGCCAACACTCCTCCGTCGTAAAGCCTCGAGATTATTGAGTCGGGACGCTCGGGATCCTCACTACAAAAGATTTTAATTAATGGTATTTTGGTTACGCACCAATAAATCCCCGTGCAACTATAGCTCGGGGTGCAGTAACCTGCTAATGTGTCACGATTTGCATTTTCCAGCACTCTGTGTACTTTTTGACCGTGGACAAAAAAGAGGGGTGTTATAAGTTTAACGTGTGTCTCGATAGTAAGGATCGATTGTGATGCGTTTTGTTTAGAAGCTGCATCTGTCTAACAGTGTAGGGTACTTGTAGGGTTCAAATAAAACGACTGCGCTCAATAAATAATACAAGTATATAGTAATTTTACAGAATAGTCGCACTCGATACATAACGATAGTCAAGTACATTCATCAGTTGAGTCTTACATTAGTACATAATATACATAAGTATATAAACACACATCTACGTACTGCTTATTACAGTACCCGTTCATTAACATATAGCGCCGTGAATTTTGGAAAACCTACGGCTTAGTCGAGCAATTTTAGGTCAATGTACAGTCATGGATGAAGATACATTTAAAACTTTCTAAGTATTAGGTACTTGGTAAGGTGGATACTTATATTGGTGACCGACTGTACATGAAAACTTTTCCATAGTCAAATGTTAGAAAGAGACAGTCACCCAGTAATGTGTGGCAGACACGATCACACGACGCTCTACAACGAGACAGTCATACAGTTATGAGTGGCAGACACGATCACACGACGATCTACAAAGCTGACCTTTTTTAAACTCTTAAGTGATATTATATGAACGAGCAGGTGCTGGAACTTATTATGTCCATTTTCGTATAATTAGTACATAGATGTAGATTTTTACAAAAATTTAGAATAAAATAAAAATCCAGTCTTTTGCAGGTGGGAAATAAGCTGACGAAACTGGCGGGGATTGTTCCAAATCTCATATTCATCCGCTACAAACTTGCACAATATTGTTCTAGCAACATGATTTTGGGTTTAACCAGGCCAGGCGCACTCCGCTGTTTAACAGGGAATATAAGGTATGAAGCTACGCGTACGTGGCGGGTCCGGCCGAACAGACTCACTCAGTAGGGCTGCCGACATTGGTGTCACCCGTATTTACGTAGTTAGGATATTAATTATTATTATAGTATAGGGACTCCCAAGTTCTGTTTACAAGGTTAGGTTTATTTTGATAAGTATAGGTCGGAAAGTACTTGTATTTGAGTTTTTTTTTTGGTAGGTGTGTACTCTTACATACTTTTTTATTAGCTCAATTACGTAGGTACTTATTAATAAACAATGGAGACTAATCAAATCCTATAATAAACCAAAAGCTGAGGTTTTTTTTGTAAGCTTTTCTTTGACCATAATAGGTACAATCGGTTTCATTTTAAGGCGAATGCGTAGTGGTAGCCCGAAGGTATTATAGCCTGCGCTAATCAAGATAGTTGAGAACCAACACTATCATTTTTAGGGTTCCGTACCTACCGAAAAAACGGAACCCTTATAGGATCACTCGCGTATCTGTCTGTATGTTCGTCTGTCACAGACAATTTACTCCGAAACTACTGGACCGATTTAGTTGAAATTTGGTACACATAAGTAAGTCGGTGACCGAAAGACCGATGTGTAACGTAAATTAATGAATTTTAAACATATTTACTTTTTTTCATTTTCATATTTACCCCCCAAGAGGGCCACTCTTGGGGGTAAATATGAAAATGAAAAAAAATGTTTGCAATCTATATCGTGTGACATATAAAATGAAAGAGCTCATTGTGAGCATCTCAAATATATTTTTTTATAATTTTAAGAGAAATAGTTTTGAAGTTATTTTAAAATAATATAGGAGAAAAGTGACCATTCCCCCCCTTAACTCCGAGATTACAGGGCGGAAAATTTTGAAAAAAATACAAAGCACTTTTTGCCTATAGATTACAGGAAAATCAATAAGTAATCTATGAACGTACGGAGCCCTCTCAACGCGAGTCGAACTAGCACTTGTCCGGTTTGGGTGCTGGCTCCTGGACTATCTTGTTTGCGTCGAACGTCATTCCAGATTTGATGAGCATGTACCTACCTACCGAAACACCTAAAACAGATATATCTTTCCATAGACAATGTAGGTGCACACTAACGTATGCCGTATGCCTATCTTCTTAAGTTAAAGTACCTACCCATGTCAAATAAAATAATTTTCTGATCATCATGCTACTAAGTAAGCACCGTCATTTGTTCACCAAAGTACAGTGCCTAATAGGCACATAACTGGTAATTAAATATTCAGATTCATTATTATTTAAAAGGAGACAACCCTAACGTAGTCAGAAGGTACAAGAGTTACGCGATAGCAAGAGAGGCAACTTGTAGGTGAATATAATTGTAGGTAATTAGAACTGTGCGGCCTGAATTGCAATTTATTGTATCGTGGCAAAAGTCGTTATTTATTTAAATGATTTTGCGGAGTGAATCTTCTGTACTAGTACTGTTATGTGTATATAGTACAAGTACAGAAGGTGTGGTTTAACATTAATTCGTTAATGATAAACGCGATGAATATACACACTTGGAACAACTTATTGTTAAAGATAGCTGACTCTTATAAGTTTTCGGCTCAGCCTCATATAATGTTGGTAAAATTGAGCATTATAACTGAAACAAGTAAACTATCGTTAACACCCGCGCACAACAAATATATCTTAAACAAATAAAAAATCAGTCAGTATTGTTGCAATTTGTATGTATATTTGTTTTTTGTGTGCAATAAAGAATAAGAATAAAAATCAGTCTAAGTAGTTTCACTTAAATATAATAATGATAGCACTTTACATACAAAAAAAACCTTGGAACCAACGTTAGACCATTTTGTAATAGGCTGGTGTTGGACAAACAGTGTTCTATTTCTTACCAAGGGGCTTAGTAGCTTAGTCTTCCGAGGGGTCTCGTATTACCCAGTCACTGGGTTGTGGAGGTCAGATAGGCAGTCGCTCTATGTATACAAATACTGGCATTCAACTGCATCCGGTAAGACTGGAAGCAGAGACCAACATAGTTGGAAAAAGTCTAAGCAGACGAAACGTTGTCAACGTTGGCGACAAATATTGGACGAATCTCTTTGCACCAACATTGTTTTGCTCTTACTACTAATATTGGTGGTGTTGGTTCCAATGTTTGGTGCACACATCTTGATATTGGCGGAAGTGTTAATAGTTCGGAGGTACATTGTAATATGACTACTGAGGAAGTTCGGCGCGCTCACAGACAGATGATGGGATGCAGGTTTTTTTTTTAATGAGCAATTTTATTTTTTCTTTGTACAGTCAAAGACAAAAATATGTACCTACACACCTAGATTTAAATAGCAGAGTATGTACTACCGAGTTCACTGATGGTCGACCACTTTTCAACCTTATTACTTAGGGTATAAGGTTGAAAAGTGGCAGACGGATAGTAAACTCGGCAGTACTCAGTTTTGCCTTTGATTGTACATCAGTCATTGTAAAATAAAACGGTCTTAAATATCGGTGACATGTAGATCTTTGCGTCTTATTTTTTTACTAAAATGTTCGTGTAAACTATCATCCCCGCTCCCCGCTGTCACTGTGACCACAACCCAAGTCTACGTAATCAATTCGAGTACAATTCCTTACAGTGTTAGGGCCTAACTTCACCACCAATCAAAAGTAATATACACCCTATCTGATTAACCATAGAGTTCAAAATCCCACAATACAGGACTTATGACACTCGAAGCAAGGCCCTATGGGAACTTTTATTATGTATATAATATACTTACAATCGGTACAGGGCTATGTATAATAAGTAATTATAAGAAAATGCACGAGCAAAAATTTCTTGTTGTGACTTCGGAGCAATAGAAAAATCTGTTTAAAGACCCTATCAATTCATTTCCAAAATGCAAATTTTTACTATCAAGTACAAATAGTTATGTAGCAAGAGGGTTAAAAAAGACTTGTTCATAAAAATAAGATGAACCCAGTCAAAAACGGCTCAATGGTTACGCAGTTATGTTCACAGAAGGTATGTGGCCTAACCCTTCGGGGATTACACGGTCGATGTAATGTTATGTCTTATCCTTAGTATTAAAACCATTAAAACAATATCCAAATAGCTTCCAAATATTTATTACGCGAAATCTAGTAAAAAGTCCATGTATTTAAAACTTCTTTCGTAATGTTCGGCAAACTATAATAGTTCACAAAAGTATAAGACAATATTTTCTATTGCTCAGATGTCACTTGTATGTACATCAAGTAGACGATGCTGAACAAACGCGAGTGCTAAGCTCTCGACACACTGGCGCGACGTGGCCACACTGACAGCTGTCACTGTCACATGTCACGCCGGTGTCTCAACAGCCTAATATTATCAAAAAATGTGTCGTGTACGAAATATGTCAAATTTACAAATATTATATAGTTAGAGTAGTATCAAAAGATTTTTACAATAATTTACTTAAGGTACGCAAGAGCTTAGTAAAGGGGTATAAAGTTATTCCATACGACGAGGAAGTTATGAAAACACATTTTGTTTTACAACATTTTGTGGATGAGGTGATGATGTCACCAATATAGTTAAGAGTCATTATTAAAACCTTTTAATTGTTACTAAATCAACGAACGACAATATTTAGATTTGTTCATTTTTGTCGATCAAATAATAATATATTTGATCGCCGAAAATATCTTACGCTCAGGCTACACCATGAGGTCGAAGTCTCATGCATGTCGTGTATGAGCAATAGATCCGATATTTCACAAATAAGTCGGACCATAGCAGCACTTTCACTAAACTCCGAAGAACACGACAGTGTAGTCATAACATTGTGATGACATCACTTGCTGGTTTACTACAGTCCTTTCGCTGATATTTACCTTGACAGCAGTAAGCAAAAAACAAACATACTGTAAGGGGAATAAAGTACACCCTGTGGCAGCTAGCCAACAGTTGCCTTATTTGTGCCGAACTAAAGATTACTGATTGTGAGTACCTATATTGTGACAACAACACGTATATCGGTGACGGCACCTCCCGCCATGAGTCCTATCTACTTACATATATCGTTACTGACTAGCTCTTTACATAACATATACAGCGAGCCTATTACATAGTACTACGTCATTAATTATATACTTTCGGCGGTGTTAGGCTACGTCACGTAGTTGAGGCTGTACTTGAATTCAGAATCTAAGTTATACGAAAGAGAGTTCAAATTCCATTGCACCCAAAAAATTTAAGGACTCTTTTGTTAAAAATGATTACACGAAAATCAACTTTGCCTGTACAAAATCGAAACTTTGATTGTTACATTACAGGCAAATGCTCCCGGTGAGGGAGCGCCTTAAAGGTAAAGCTCAAAGTTGAATGGCAAAGGGAATGTGAGTATCAAACATTCTGATTTCAAGTGTAGTTAGGTACTACATTTGAATTCAGAATCTGAGATTACTAGCAGGTTTTGGACATACAAACTCTATTTCATACAAAACAGAATTAAAATTCCTTTGCAACCAGAATTTACAAATGGTGTGGTGTGGTTGTAATAGAATATTTACAAAATGGTCACTCAAACTAGAATGTTGAATAGCAAAGATGCTGAATTAAAGTATAGCTAGTTACTAGTAGATAGTAAGTGTTTGAGCGCAGTAGGCCGAGTCTTAGGGAATATAGTTGTCTTGAGCGAGACCCAGAGACAAGTCATTTGATTGAGGTTGTTCCTGAAACAAGAGACAAATCAATGAAATCTCTTATCACGGGTACAATGTAAATAGTTTGTCACTTGACTGCAGAGTAACAACAACGTTAACACGTAGTGTCTTTTTTTTATATTGTCGGAATTCCCCGAGGTCCCTATTGTCAGACTAACGTCCATGGTAACAATTAGTCTTTGACATCACTTTTATATAATTAGTATTATAAGTCAAACCAGGTGGGTTTTGTAGTTCAAGTGTTGCTATTGGCGTGCGATTGACTGTACCAATTACTACAAAAAAAACCTTGTATTGTTCACACAACAGCAATTATTTCATTGTTTTATATCCCATTTCAGTTATGATGTAATGTGCACCCTGTACTATTAGGTCCGTACCCACCTATCTGGTCCCTCAACGGGGCTCTCTGCAAGAAGCTCCACCGCGAGAGAGCACTCAATTTATTTCCCTTGTCAAAGACATTTTGAATAAAAAGCGACCAATTCGCGGCAATGTTTTCAACAATGAACTCCATGGCAGCTGAACGATAGTAATAAACATTAAGAGCCATCGACGCAGAACTAATTTTACAGTTATTGTCTCTTCATTTTCACCCGCTATGTCACTGTATCGGGCCAAGAAATAGTGATGTTACGCTGCAGTGAACGACAACCTTTAGCAATAAAAGTCAGTCAAAAAGAAGAGAAGGTATTCGCTAAACTAAAGCTAAGTTTATGTACATTATATAACTAGTACATAAAATCACAATGTACATAATATAATAAAGTTATATAGATTTTTATGACAAATAAAACAAAAAAAAATTGCTAAATCGTACAGAATGGTTTTTTGAATTTGACTTTGATCGTTCAAACCGTTCGTGATAGGTCAAAGTGTATATTGACATTGAATATGTCATAAATTATTTTAATTGGTTTATTATGTCAGAAAAATGTATAAAGTTACAAGAAAAGGCAGTGCTGACAAATTCATGTCAAAATCATTAGTTTTAAGCTTAAAAATTAAGCTTATTTTTTACTAAATTAACATGGCACGGGGACGATGTAAAGTTTTCTTAAATACAAAAATTTACTAAATTAATAAAAATGTATAATTACTTACATATTTCTTTAAATAAAGTATATTTGTGTATTTTTGTTCAAAACCTACAAAAATAAAAATTGACTAAAGTAATAAAGCTGCTACAATGTCACATGATGTGTCTATAAAACATTTTATTTTATTTTTTACAAGAAAAATCCTTCAAAATTCATTTCGAAGTCGTTGCGTTGTAAGTACTCTTTATATCATTTAATAAAGTTTATAAAAACGCAAAGTAAGAAGAAATCTAAGGCTCCTTTATCACGTAAATACTAGATCATTCCTGAATGAAAGCACGCTGTTGGAATGTGAACGCTCCACTCAGCGCAGAAGAAGAATTTCCAACAGTGCAATTAGGAATGAATGTCACTTTATTTAGTGAACACCAGCTTACATTTTTCATTTTAGTACATTTTCATTTCTTTTTGTGCTGAACATTTTGTTCGTCACATTACCAAGCTACAACATCAACACACCCAATCTTCTGTAAATGCCAGCAATGAAAATAAAATACAACATTTATTTTCTTTATCACTTCTTATTATTATAATAGTCTTTGCTTATGTCCAATCAATTCATTTTCATCCCAATCGTTTATTAAACTAACATTATTGTTCATGTTAAATATTTTTTTACCCAAAATACGTCTTTATCTCCGCCATAATTTTAAAGACTTTGTTGAAATACTCAATATTATGTAAAGTCGGGCCCCAACAGATCACTATGGCGCTTACTTGAATCAGGAGCGTTAACGGACTGTCTAGGAAATTAAGTCTTAAACAGACTAACACAACACGTAGATTGAACAACGTATAGCCATTTCATAAAATTATTAAAGAATTGCTTGTGATTTTGAACATAAAGATAATTTAAGACTAAATCATTCGTTTCCCTGAGTGTACGTTAAGTTATTGCGTCGTGTTGTTGCACCAGTCACACGTTGCTATGAAACAATGCATCGTTCGGTTCTAGCCTTAGGACAACAGATCTCACTCCGATCCGCAATCCCAGCGATGCAGCAGGGCTGCTAGTCACTTAGGTACACGACGCCGTTCACAAGTGCCTAATACCGACATCACCAAAGATTCCGCTCCTTAATACCCGAAGGCAGGTCAGGACAAGTTCCCAGGTGCAACCCCCTGGGTCCTTAGAACCGTCATGCAAAAGGCTACTCTTCATCGGCAAGGATTGGGATTCTAAGATCCCTTTGGTAGAATGCGAGTCCTCATTGGCAGGGTGCTGTAGTCTTCAAAACTTGCAGGTACAAGCCCCAGGTCCCAGCACCTGCATATAGTCGGGATCTGACCCCGGTAGACAGGTGCACTCGCGTCAGCAGTGGAACTGCTGCTGCGTGATGGCGGAAAGGTCCTTCATCAGCCCCTCCAGGTTCTGCATCTCGCGGTGCAGCCGCTCTGTGCTGCGGGACGGAGTGAGAGGTTCCAGCTCCTCCGCGCAGTGGGACACCACGCCACCTGGGAACAAGATAACGATATAAAAATAAAATAAATATTTATTTAAATGCCTTAAACTATCATAACAGGTCTACAACCTAATGCAATAGCCAAGTCACAAACACAAAATTAAAATTAAAGCACAACACATCTCAAGATCATTGTTTGTAACAGTGAAATCCTAGTACTTTTGTGAATTCACCCCAGTGACATGTAAATATTTCAATTAGAGGGGTTTGGGCCAGCAAGCTGGTCCTGGCTGAAGGAGCGACCGGCAGCGGCGGGCACACAACGGTCGGGAACGCACAAGTGCAACCGCCGCAACATTCTCGGGTTGTGCTGTGCCTCGGAGCAGTCTCGGCGTGTGCGACACTAGTTGATTGAACCCCACCACACCCAGTGCAGATAGTGTGGACACGTTCAACGGGGCAGTAAGGGGAACCAACTTAACCGTTGCAGCTACACGAAAATGGTCTTACGAGACTATCCATAATTTTTCGTAAAATTTTGTTCACCATTCACAGATTTTCCAAAAAAAAATGTACAGTTAGTAAGAAAATGCCCATTTAACATTTTTTTGTTGCCAATCGATCCTATTTCTAATACTGATCAAAAACATCTATGGGTTCAACCTAAGTTGGAATACTAAATAAGTCAGAAATTGGAAAAAACTTTACCCATAGATTTTGTTTGAAAATTTTAACCAATATTTTATTTTTATTTTTATCGATCCTTTTCTCCTCCTCCTCGTACCTCGATCCTCGTTTCAGCTTCTGTGTCAAAATGTAGTCAAACTAGTAATACAATAGAATATAACCAGTCTCACCTAGCTGCAGTCTGTTGGGTATGTGTCCAGGCGACGAGCTCGCGCTCTTCTTGTAAGGCGACGTCTCTCTCACACTACCTACAACGGAAGGGGACAAAATATTGCAGTGTTTACAAGATGAAAGTACATAACGTCGTTGAAGTTAGACGTAGGACAATTTTTGGCGGCGCGACATTTTGAATTTTGATGTCGTTTGCTAGAGAATCGGAAGACGCGTTGTTTCAGCCGATCACAGAAACAAGCAACATATTATTAGAAGTGAACACAAATTATAAAGTGCTATTGTTACCTAGTTAACATTGGTAGAAATAAATACAGTTTTCTCACTCTCCTGTAGACTTGATATTTTTGAGTTACGTGCTCTACAACGATAAGTTCGGTTATGGGACATGTGCATCGCATTCTTTATCCAACTTGCGCAGGCAAGTGGTGTCATGATAACTGAGTTCTGAAGATTAAACAGATGACTTTTTTGCGATTTCGATAGTGGTCCCAAGCAGAAAGTTGTTAGTTGGATGGTCGGAACCACACCCTGAAATATGACCACACCTTTCGAGTTCACGCTGTACACGTAGTCGCTTCCTGTTACATAATGGTATTTAGTTCCATTCGGTAAGTCTGCCCCGAATTTTGGGAAGAGGCTAGGGCGAGTAGTGTGTAGCATGACGCAGTGACGTAACTAGCGAGTAGCGCCGCGCACCTGCTTCGCACAGTTCTTACGACTTGACAAAACATCCAGTATTCCGTCTTAACTTTAAGTTCTATACGAATGCATACGATCAGAATCATATGATTTGCCTTTAGAACAGCGAGCGTTTGAAAGCAGACGGCGCCGTTTGTAAAATGCCGAATCGTTCAATACAAAGACATTCAAATATTAACGAGCGATAGACGGGATAAGACGAAGCGAATCGTAATCTACAACTTAGTAACAGTCGATGAGTCTAGTGCGCTACGTCCGCGCGTCAGGTCGCATTCATGTGACAGACTTTGACTAAACGAAAAATATATTTTTTTTTAATACTGTTACGCTTTGCGTTATTGTCAATAAAATAATGTTGTTTTGAGCGGTGGACATACCTCTAGAGTGTGAATGCGTGGGCGTAGAGTGATCGCTGGCGTTGTCGCTGAGCGCGAAGCTGTGCAGCGCGGCCGGCGCGCGGCGCTGCAGCGAGCCGCCCGCCGCGCCCGCCAGCGCCTCCGAGCTCAGCGAGTCGCGGCTGCGGCGGTACGGAATGTTTACGCGTGAACTTGTGACCCAGTCTCCTTACATGGAACAGCAGCTGTGCTTTGGGTGGAGCTCAGCTGAACATATTATTTGGAGCAACTTTTCTTTTTTACGATTTTGATGTTGGTCCCGTGGAGAAAGCTGATCAGTTGAATGGTCTGTAGATATTGAAGTAATGACTCACTGTGTGTAGTGTCCGAGCGGCTCGTACGCCACGTAGTGTCCCCGCTCCCGCGCAGCCGACGCGTAGATGTCGCCGCCCGGGCCCACCACGGGGCCCCCCGCCGGGCCCACGCCGGGGCCCAGCGCGGGGCCCACGTGGCCCGCCGCGCCGCACGCCGCGCCCAGCGGACACGAGCCCGACCCACCTGCGGGACAGAACATGCTACGTGTGGAGAGGTAGGTAGATGGGATGGGAGTACAACAGTTTGAATTTGACAACAACTTTATTTCGAACCCATAAGGTCCAAAAGACTTCTATACGATACGTTGTTAATTGGCGGCACGTTGCAACGATGCCGCGTCGTGTGTCAATGCGATATCGCGTCTTAAAAATATGATATAAGAATCTTAAAAAATCGCGACACGAGGTGTCATCAAAACTGAATAAAATATTCACTGATCCAATAACGTCAAAATACACATAAAAGCTTAACAAACTAGAATACATCAGTAATTCCGTGATCAAAATCTTAAGTACAAAACTGTTATGTGTTAAAATACTATTGGTAATACATATATACAACTCAAACTATGAGCGCGCATTCATAAGTGCATTGAAAAAGAAATACATACCTACTTATCTATACTAATATTATAAAGAGGAGAGATTTTTGTTTGTTAGTACCGAATAGGCTCCGAAACTACTGGACCGATTTGAACCATTGAAAACTATTGATGATACTTCAAAATGATGTACTACATGATTAAAGAACTCATTATTACCTACAAAAAAGACCACGAGGGAATATATCTAACTATCATAGTTAAGTCACAATAGCAGCTTTTGTGTTCTAAAATTTAATTAGATCGCCGGTAGAAACAAAAGTTGGTTACATTTGTATCGTAGTATTAATTCTTATTCAAATAAATAATCATCAAGATATTTATGTAGCAGTAAAATACTGAGTGTTCAAGAAGAACTTATCATCAATATAAGAGACATGCAGCGACATCTATTGTACCAAGATGGTACTAATGAATAAAAATGTGCTTCAAAATGTGTTTTTTGTGGCTTTGCTAAAAAGTTATGATAGCGTACTTTAGTCTACATGACGCTGCTTTGAAAATCTACACAGCCTATGCCCCCTAGAGTATGTGTTCGATCGCTTTCCATGCGCTTTGCATACGGAATGCAGTTGCAAGAGTTTCCAGCAGCTATATCGTGTTTGGGCTCATTTCATGCACCTTGATGAGAACTTTAGACCTAGCTGGAGTATGACTTTCATCGAGTGTCTATAGATGAAGACTTCAGAATATTTTAGCGATTAACGCAAATATTCCCGAGAAATTAAATTGTTACCTACTTGAATATATACCAATATTATAAAGCTGAAGAGTTTGTTTGTTTGATTGGTGGAACGAGCTAATTTCAGGAACTACTGCTTTGAATTGAAAAATTCTTTTAGTGTTGGATAGCCCACTTATCGAGGAAACCAATAGGAGCGGAGCATCAATGAAAAATGTTGCGAAAACAGGGAAAATTTATTCCTTTTGAGAGCTTCCGTTGCGTGCGCTGCGTAAACGGTTAAAGTTACGCAACAATCAGGAGTCCGCGATAGCATTTGTCTATCTTTTAAGGTTGACTCATACTCTCTCTAACCCTCTCTCTCTTATGTGGCGCAGACGAAGTTGCGCGGGTCAGCTAGTTTACTACAAATATCAGTATGGTTTAAGCTAAGACCTTAGCTTTGATCGGAATTTACACAGGTTGAATCTTAAACATCATAATAAAGGGTGTAAATAGACTCTTAACATAACCGAAAGGCACTTGTTTTCCCGTCTTTGCGATCATTTTCTTGTTCTAGACCATACCCGGGAACCTTCTAGTTAATATTGGGGGTCAAAGTTCCAACTTTTTAACAAGTTTTTTTTTTTAAATACATATTTTTAATGTAAGATTTTAACTTTACACACCCCCACTATCCCCGTACTATTCAATCCATCCATCAGCACAATGCTTTGAGAGCTTTCCATCGAGTCCTACCTTAAAACAAGAATTTTCACTCCAAAAAAAAAAGTCGATTCCCAGCAATAATTTTTGCGTAAAGTTACTTAATTTGTTGTTCAGAATGCTCGGTGACATATGAAGGGTCTGTTTACACGCTTTATAATATAATATATTTTTTACAAATGTTCGGTAGAACAGCGAGAACTTGTCGACAAAAAGAAGATCTCCAGTCACTTCATCTGTCAACTGCTGTAATCACTCACTAATCCTGGTTTTCAATTGGAATTTGGTGAAGGTGTCTATGTTATCTAATGTCTAGTATTAAGTTTAGTTTATTGTAGAGACGAGAGCTTAGTGCCTTAAATTGACGACTTAATGTTGTACGACACCTGACAGGGTTGCAGATCAGCCATCCTCTGCGTCGTTTAACAAGTTTTTCGTCAAGGGGGAGCACAGAATGGCGGAGTAGCACAGCTCGGCTTTTTAAAGGCGTGCGGAGTATTAGGATACACTATGGCGAGGACGACAAGCCTCATAGTGTACCTTTGTGCCTCCCCGCCACAACCTCAACGTCTCAGGATTCAAACAAACACTTTGAAAGTTTAAAAATCTACTTCAGTTTAAAAAACGGCTCCCCGGGGCGCCAGACGGTTGCTCTATGTTAGTCGCGATACCACCGTCTTGTGACCTAGGAGAACTCTTGCAGCGCCTGGGAGCAACTACTCACATTTCCTTGTAGGACTCAAATAATTGGCACCAAAGAAAACTTTGACTAACCAAATTAAACACAATTGCACAAATACCTGTTTTCGGCTCTCAAAAAGGTCTATGTGCACAATACAATCACGTAGAATTCAAACTTAGTGAGGGTGACATGAGGGGTGCGGCCAGGATATTGTTCAGCAGCGATCTGGTAGCTCCATACTCTCCACAGACTCTTTAGGCCCTGGAGAGTTAACATCCAGCGGTATCATCGTCGCCGACCCCCCAATCCGGATTTAACTTCCCTTTCTGTTACAGCCCCTCAGTTGAACTCTTTCGGAAGTGGTTCCGCCGGCGACCTCGACGGCCACACTCTAGAGCATTTAAAAGATCTTTTGAGTTCAAGCACCGGGGAAGTTGGTTAATCGCTTCTGAGGGAGCTTGCGGCACTAGGTAACCGGTCTTTGGCTTCACGCACTACCTTCGTCGATCATAGGCACGTTGCTAGACGACACTACTTTCCGCCTTGCTGCTTCTCTACGCCTAGGCGCATCTTGTTGTTCTCCTCATCGCTGTCACTGTGTGCAGCTGTCAACAGCCTGCGACACCACGGCCTGTCATGCAGCCGAAGTGCGGGCCGTTTTGCACGGCACGCGAACTTAAACGACATCATCCGACGAGCTCTTGTCACCATCGGCGTTCACGCTTTAATAGAACCCAATGGCTTGGCACGCGATGTTGGCAAGAGACCGGATGGCATGTCTTTGTTTCCATGGAAGATGGGTAGGCCTTTAGTGTGGGATGCAACTTGTGTCCATACCCTAACAATAAATTATTCTTATTCTTTCTTCTTACTCTTGCGCCATCCCATCCTCCTAGCTCATCGTGCTGTGCTGCGGCTGCAGAGAACGTCAAGCGGCGTAAATATAGTAACCTTATTGGTAACTATATTTTCGAGCCTTTTGGGGTTGAAACTCTAGGACCGTGGGGTCCGAGTGCTCACAGCCTTTTCAAGGACATTTCTTAACGCTTAGTTGACACTTCCCGTGACCCAAGGGCTGGCTTTTACCTTGGTCAAAGGCTTAGCGTTGCCATACAACGTGGCAACGCCGCCAGTCTTTTGGGTACATTACCAGTTGACAGCGAGAGCGAGAGGAGTTTTTTGACGCCACTTTTTAAATTTAGTTTTAAGTTAGTTCGGTATTATAAGTTATTTTAATTTATAAATGTAAATAATATTTAGCTAATAAATATATTCTCTTCGGTAAACAGGAACAAAAATACTAAATTAAAAATGTAATGTGTGGTATTTAGATGATGGAACGACGGGAGGTGATGTTAACAACGTTTTGAAAGACCTACAACTCCTCAAGCAGAAATATTTAACATTAAATCTTTTGGTCTGGACCTCAACCCCTCAGTTGTCTCAGCAGTAATTCTCTCTCTCGTGCGTAGTATAAATGTTTTTAAAAGATTGTAGTATAGATTTATGTAATATACAGAGCTACGTACAAGGTGCGGGCGGCGGGTGCAGCGGCGCGAGCGACGCCAGCGACGACTGCGGGGAGCCCACGCCCGCCAGCAGCGGCGTACTCTGCAGGCAGCAGACAGTTTAGCGTACGAGAATACAAATGAACAAGGGAATACAATAAGCTTATTACCACGTGCAGAAGGTAGGGGGCAATTTTGGAAAAGTAAGGAAAACCCTGGATGAGACTCGCACGTACCAGGGAGGCACAAAAGGGAGGCGATGTACTCAGAAGAGTGGAAGGAAAAAGGCTGTCAATGATGATGATGGGTGATGTTTCAAAATAGCCCATTGAATTCATCTAATTCGTTTTAAAACCAATTATAACTTTGTTTGCACAAGGGATGAGGAACATGAGGAACTTTTGAGTATGAAATAATAGCTATAAGAATAGGAGAATACCAAAAAAATGATTCCCATGGCTCTTCTATACAAGCCGAAACGTAGGGCGGCTGCGGACACAGCGAACGATCGTAAGAAATGTATGGACTGCGTGAAATTGACACGTCTAGAAAAGGGGCTCACTTCAGAGATGAAGAATGATAAGGAATGTATGGAAGAAGCTGCATGCTGGGCCGACCACTTTATACTTTGGGGAAAGGACAGGAGGACAATCATGACAATCGTAACTACCTATGTTTACAAATAAAAGTTTCTTATTCTTATGAACATAGGCCATAAATAGGTAACACAAGCTGGAGTACGTACTCGTACCTGGTCGGGGTGCGGCATGCGCGCGTGCGCTCGGCGCTCGCACGTGCTGGCGCAGCCCACGCCGCCCACGCCCACGCCCACGCCCATGCCCGTCATCGCTGCCCAGATAGTACTCATGTTATGTACATAATATATAACAAGAATCTCATTCGAATGCCAAATATTTGACGAAAAGAGCGATCAATTTCATGACTTCGTATTATGAATTTATCAACATAAAAGGAAGGGTGTTTAGGTGAAACCAGATAGCGGCTGACCGTTGACAGTCACGGTTCATGTCACTGACGGTTCATACATTACAGCAAATTACGCTACAGCAGCCGATTCCCTCCTGTTTTCCCGAAAAATTACCTCTAAGTACGAAAGTTAAGACACTAAATTCCCGTTCCCCCCAGCATTACGGAGGATTCGTGAAAACACATATCCGATCAACCCCTATTTCTTAGGGGGTATTTTTTTTGTCCCCCACAACTAGAATAACCCGCCAGATTGTATTAACCGTATATCTATCAATAATATCTTGATAGTTCACAATCGATCAACCGCCATCTACTACGAAAAAGAAGCAGAACAAAAAAAAAATGGGTTGTCTCACGTTTGGGCATATAGTCGCAGGCGTCACAGCGGTCGCAGCGGCGGCACAGCTCGGCCGGCGACGCGCGCAGCGGACACGTGTCGTCGCTGGCCGCCGACACCGAGCGCGACTCTAGTGCGGCGGGACCGGCGGGAGGGAACCGAATGTAAGCGCAAATCATAAGGGGCGGGCTAGGTACAGTGCTACAAAAATCTCTGGCCGCTCAAATGTCACAGACGCAGGGCGTTGCTTGTTACTTAGTCCCAATTTTCGCCACACGCTAAAATATTATCCTTAAGCAACTTTAAGTTTATTTGGTAAGGTCATAATAGGAGTATAGAGACCACGAATTAACGTCTCTTTGTCGCAGTGAGGTCGATTTTCAATCAACTTAATTTTAATAATTTGAGAATTCATGGGTTACGTGACATATTGAAAAGTATTGAATACTAGCTGTTGCCCGCGACCTTCATCCGCGTGAAATGATTACTATACAAATATTACTTCCCAATTTAAATCGAATGTTGTCAACAATTTCAAGGGTTTTAATTGTTATAAACTTAGGGAACTCTAATCCTTTATCTAAAATAAAAGTAGCCAAAGTTACTCCTTATAACATCAGCTACCTGTAATCTATTTAGCTACCTGCCCGTCAAAATTGGTGCGGTCGTTTCGGAGATTAGCCAGAACAAACAGACAGAAAGAAAAAACCTTTAAAAAATGTATTTTTTTTTTATATAAGTCCCGTATTTTGAAATTACAGTCAGACAGTTCAATTTTTTTTTATTTGTATTGATTGTGACGGTGAAAATAAATACTGGACTATTGAAACTTAGGATCTTACCAAATGAACTTAATCAAGTGTTAAAATAATATTTTAAATCAATATAGCAAGAAGCCAATGATACACAAAATAATGATGATATGACAATGCAAATGATAAACAGAAAACTAAAGCATGGACACGAAGTAGATTTACGCACTACACTTACTTCCGTGACAATGATTGCTGTATTCCGGATTGAAGAGAGCGGGTGTCACAGGCACATGAGTAATACAGTCCTCACACATTCACTAGAGAGCAGGTGTCACAAGCACATGAGTAATACAGTCCTCACACATTCATTAGAGAGCAGGTGTCACTGGCACATGAGTAATACAGTCCTCACACATTCATTAGAGAGCAGGTGTCACAGGCACATGAGTAATACAGTCCTCACACATTCATTAGAGAGCAGGTGTCACAAGCACATGAGTAATACAGTCCTCACACATTCATTAGAGAGCAGGTGTCACAGGCACATGAGTAATACAGTCCTCACACATTCATTAGAGAGCAGGTGTCACAGGCACATGAGTAATACAGTCCTCACACATTCATTAGAGAGCAGGTGTCACAGGCACATGAGTAATACAGTCCTCACACATTCATTAGAGAGCAGGTCTCACCGGCACATAAGTAATACTGTCCTGACACATTCATTAGAAAGCAGGGCTCGTACTAACACAATAGCCACTTACCGACATACGTAGGCACGTGGTGGCGCCGGTCGCGCGCGGGCTCGTACTAATGCACTAGCCACTTACCGACATACGTAGGCACGTGGTGGCGCCGGTCGCGCGCGGGCTCGTACTAATGCACTAGCCACTTACCGACATACGTAGGCACGTGGTGGCGCCGGTCGCGCGCGGGCTCGTACTAATGCACTAGCCACTTACCGACATACGTAGGCACGTGGTGGCGCCGGTCGCGCGCGGGCTCGTACTAATGCACTAGCCACTTACCGACATACGTAGGCACGTGGTGGCGCCGGTCGCGCGCGGGCTCGTACTAATGCACTAGCCACTTACCGACATACGTAGGCACGTGGTGGCGCCGGTCGCGCGCGGGCTCGTACTAATGCACTAGCCACTTACCGACATACGTAGGCACGTGGTGGCGCCGGTCGCGCGCGGGCTCGTACTAATGCACTAGCCACTTACCGACATACGTAGGCACGTGGTGCCGCCGGTCGCGCGCGGGCTCGTACTAATGCACTAGCCACTTACCGACATACGTAGGCACGTGGTGGCGCCGGTCGCGCGCGGGCTCGTACTAATGCACTAGCCACTTACCGACATACGTAGGCACGTGGTGGCGCCGGTCGCGCGCGGGCTCGTACTAATGCACTAGCCACTTACCGACATACGTAGGCACGTGGTGGCGCCGGTCGCGCGCGGGCTCGTACTAATGCACTAGCCACTTACCGACATACGTAGGCACGTGGTGCCGCCGGTCGCGCGCGGGCTCGTACTAATGCACTAGCCACTTACCGACATACGTAGGCACGTGGTGCCGCCGGTCGCGCGCGGGCTCGTACTAATGCACTAGCCACTTACCGACATACGTAGGCACGTGGTGGCGCCGGTCGCGCGCGGGCTCGTACTAATGCACTAGCCACTTACCGACATACGTAGGCACGTGGTGCCGCCGGTCGCGCGCGGGCTCGTACTAATGCACTAGCCACTTACCGACATACGTAGGCACGTGGTGCCGCCGGTCGCGCGCGGGCTCGTACTAATGCACTAGCCACTTACCGACATACGTAGGCACGTGGTGCCGCCGGTCGCGCTCGCTGGGCGGCGGCGGCATGTGGCGCGCGGGCTCGTACTCCGCGACCGGCGCGCGGCCCAGCGTCAAGGTGGACGACATCAGCGCTCCGCCGTCCACGCTGCCTGCCGATACTGAGGAGACAATATGAAAATTACTTTTCAAATACTTAAGGTCAGTCGGAACTCACAAATCAGTCACTTGATCTGTGATATCCACCCTTAAAGAAAGTGCGCACGTTTATTGATGCGGGATCGGCTTGAGCCGATCTCTGGACAGTAGAGACATGTAACGATAGAGCGTACTCTTACTAGCGGAGCTGTGCAGCGACTTGTCCATGTGCTTGAGCTCCATCTGGTCGTGGTGGATCCACAGGTCTGGCGGCTTGATGCCAGCCGAGGCTGACGACTTCTGGTACGTGCTGGAAGAGAAACAAAAATCTTAGATAATTAGGAAAAGGTACTGAACTACTGCTGGTTATAATAGGGCGTTACGCCTTTTTTTTCCCACAAATACTTTAGGCAACTTAAGTATTAAGTACAAAACAATATAATCACTCAACAGTGAGTGAACTTTGTGCTAGGACAAAATCAGTTGGATTTAGACGTGGTAAGTCGAGTGATCTTTCATGATCATCATTTCAGCCGAAAGACGTCCACAGCTGGACATAGACCTCCCCCATGTGTCGCCACATTGACCGGTCCCGTGCGTCTCGCATCCAGCGGATCCCTGCAATCATTACCAGGTCATCGGTCCACCTAGTGGGAGGTCTTCCAACGCAACGTCTTCCGGTTAGCGGGCGCCACTCCAGAACTTTTCGGCCCCATCGGCCATCCGTTCAGCGAGCAATGTGCCCTGCCCACTGCTACTTAAGTTTGGCTATTCTTCGGGCTACGTCGATAACCTTGGTTCTCTTGCGGATGTCCTCATTTCTGATTTGATCACGCAAGGAAACTCCGAGCATAGCCCTTACCATTGCCCTTTGGGTGACTTTAAGACTTCTGATGAGGCCCATTGTAAGCATCCACGTTTCGGTTCCGTATGTAATCACTGGCAACACACACTGGTCATAGACTTTCGTCTTGAGACACTGCGGTAAGTTAGACGAGAAGATACCACGCAATTTCCCGAACGCTGCCCAGCCGAGTCGGATTCGACGATTTACCTCTTTCTCGAAGTTAGACTTACCTAACTGGATCATTTGTCCCAGGTAGAGATAATCGTCTACAACTTCGAGTGTAGAGTCTCCGATCTTGGTAGGAGTGGGTGTTACATGGGCGTTCAACATGACTTTGGTTTTGTCCATGTTGATTTTAAGACCCACTCTTTCGGAAGCTCTACTGAGGTCATCGAGCATTGTACTGAGGTCCTCCATGGTCTCAGCCATGACCACTATATTGTCGGCAAACCGAAGGTGAGAGATGTACTCGCCATTGACGTTGATGCCTAGCCCTCTCCAGTCCAGAACCTTGAAGACATCCTCCAGTGCAGCGGTGAACAGTTTCAGAGATATGTCATCTCACTGTCTCAGACCTCGCCGCAGAAGGATAGGTTCCGAGGTCTGGTCCTGAAGTCGGACTGACATGGTGGCGTATTTGTACAAACAGTTCAGCACCTCGATGTACCGATAATCAATTTGGCACCGTTGGAGAGACTGCAGTACAGCCCAAGTCTCGATCGAATCGAAGGCTTTCTCGTAGTCCACAAACGCTAAATATAGAGGCAGGTTATACTCTTCAGTCTTCTGTATAACCCTTCCCCCCGGACCTCTGAGCAGTCCAGACGTGTTTCTAAAGAGAACTTATTTAATTTATTCAATTTATAATCATTTAATTCGAAAATCAAAAAATATTAAATCAGTATTCAAAAATAGGATCGCCGCGCCGAACAGTCGCCAACGTCCAATAACGTTGCGACTGAGTCACAAAAACAATCATAGCTTACTACTAATGACCCCGCCCTCGTGCTTAAACCACCACAACTTTTTTATTAATGAACTCTGCACTTAAAAGGTCGCTGTGCGTCTAATATTGTCATACACAGACAGAGACGGACATACTTGTGGGAGCAAGATAGTCAGAGGTCAAGTTATACTGGACGGAAAGCTGTTTTCTTCGGATCTGTCGATAGCGCCCACTCTTACCTGAGCCACCACTACTTAGTAGAAGATCTACGTGTTCATATCCCTTCGCATCGTTTCAGCGCTTGGTAGTTTTTGGGAAATAAAATACATAGTCCGTAAATATGCCCCTTCAACGCTCGCCACCGCCGCCTACTCTAAAGGCTCAGCCGCCGACTACGCCCCTCTTCAGCACACCGCAACCTGCTGTATTCACGACTCATAGCTCATCAGAACCGAGTCTAAATGTTAACCTGGATTCGCCAAATAATAATATGTCGCCAGCCATAATCTTCCGCAGTGCGAAGCGCCTACGCTTAGAAGGTGACGAAGAATATAGCCTGTCCGCGACTATGTTAGAAATAAAAGAAATGTTTCGTGAATTCAAACAACAGCAAGAGGATAAGTTCAATAAACTGTACTCTATGGTGAACGACATCCGGGACACCGTTGACGTCATGGCTGAAAATTTTACGAAATAACTTCGCGAGTTGAGTCATTGGAATCCGAGCGTAAGGAAAACTTGTCCTACATCCATAAGTTGGAGGTAAAACTCGAAAATTTTGAGCGTTCCAGGTCCTCCTGTCTAGAGATCCGTAATATCCCAGTGGCTAGATCTGAGACAAAGACATCTTTATTGAAAACCGTGACTGATACGGGCAATCTCAACAACATGCAAATTAAACCTCATGAAATTAAAGATGTTTTCCGTGTCCAAACAAAAGATCCAGCTAACAAAACCATCATAATCGATTTCACATCTCCTACGCAAGGACGAATTTTTGGAAAACTTCCGTAAGCACAACAGGAACTCTTTCAAATTGACAACGGAGCATCTTAAAAACAGTGGCCACACCAAACCAATGTTTAAAATCTAATACCAAGAAAAAAGAGACTATATATACTTATATATACTTCCTGGGACGTGAGGCGGCTAGATGCAACGACTATAAATTCTGATGGATTAAACACGGCTAGATCTTCGTCCGCGAGAAAGAGGGATACAAACACTTCGAACTTAAGACTGATGCTGACCTTTCTACTATTTTGAAGTCCTCATGACTATACCCGATTTCGTATTATCTAACTAAATTACCCGCTTTGCCGTTTTCTGTTTATTACTGGTTTCTGTTCCATATGTTTTTCTGTTATGTTTATTACCTGTATTTCCTAATTTTAATGTTATTTACTTCCATAATTTCAATTAACAACCAATTGTACACAGTTTCATTACGCGACACACAATTCCTTTACTACACTCTGAAATTAATACTACATTTCATATACCTCCTGTCCTTACCCAACCACCTTCGTCGTTTGAAATCTGGAGCCATGTGTGTGCTAGCCCAGTGGCCAACACCTGTAGCTGTGCTCTAATAGAACGGTCCGATAGCATAAAATATCTTGGTGTTACATTGGACAATCTTTTGACATGGAAAAAACAGATTAACTCGGTTGTGATTCGAGTCAGAAGATTGATTTACATATTCAAAAAAACTACGAGCGGCTGCTGATTTCCGGTGCCTTAAAATGGTCTACTTTGCCCTTGCCCAATCAGTCCTCAATGACTGCAGACTGAACGCTGTAGGTTAGCGTTGGTCACCACTCACTCACACCAGCTCTAAACTCTACAATATCTTAAATAAGAATATTAAAATATACCCAATGACTAGGAATGTACTGAAGAGAAAAGTGACCAACTGGCTTAAGTGCCTGTCCTATGATGAGACTGAGCAACTTATGGTGTCATAAACGCGGTACACACTCACACACACCATTACAAACCTCATCCCCACCTCCACTCTACATATACACAACACAGTAACCATACAGTGTAAATTATCATATTTTTTGTATTGTTTTCATTCCCTTTGTTTTGTTAATTTATAATTTAACTTCTTTTAGGTTAATCTGGAACAATGTCTATTCTATGTATTTTGAATTGGGCGTTGATAGCTGCGCCACAGTATTTACTTTTGTAGCTATCTTCGTTTTTCATGTGTAACCTGTATAACTTAAGTTGTTCCAAATAAACTTTATTATAACCTGCCCCGTAGCGTATGTATGTAGTCAACGGTGCTAAAGCCTTTTCGGAATCCGACTTGTTCGAGAGGCTGAAAATCGTCGCACCTGCGCGCGATACTATTCGAGATGACTCTTGAAAACAACTTGTAGACATGGCTTAGAAGTGAGATGGGCCTATAGTTCTTGAGCCGGGCATTATCGCCCTTTTTGATGAAGAGTACCACCACACCCCTGCACCATACCTGTGGCGTTTTCCCCTCGAGTATGACGGAATCAAACAGCTTCTGAAGGGCCTTAAGTACCGGTGTTCCACCCGCCTTCAGGTTTTTTTTTTTTTTTTTAGAAAAAACTTTGCCCCACACTAGGAGTTTGTCCTGTATCGTGGGTGCGTTTACAAACATTTAAACTCACATACACAAACAGCCAGACCCGGAACAACTACCTGTAGATCATACAAATATTTGTTCCGTGCGGGGATCGAACCCGCGACACGCAGCGCAGCAGCCGATCGCTCAGCCACTGCGCCAACCGTGCCGCCAATAAACGCCCGCAATAGTTCGCCCGTAATTCCGTCATCACCCGGTGCCTTGTTGTTTTTAAGCTGTTTCAGAGCCATCCTAATCTCGAATAGGCTGACATCCGGAATGTCTTCGGTATAGTGTCGGGTTAGTCTAGCTCTTGGGTCGTTTGCAAGATTTGCAGCGGGTTTACTGGTTGAAGTGCACAACTGCCCATAAAACTCTCGATCGGGAGATCGAGAGTTTTACGTGCACTACTGGAACAACCACAGCCGGCTTCGTAATAAGGACTCCACAAAACCTGGTGATACTGTGAGTGTGTTTTGCCGTGACTTAGTGTCGAGTTCCAGTAGTGCGCGTAGCAAAAGACAAAGAAAGAGGGTAGATAGATTTGTCTGCTCTTAACGATTTATTTTCCATCCACCCGCATTCTCCAGTCAACCCGCGATCATGGCGCTTGCAACAGCGCCGAAATATCGGGAGCTCAAAATAATGAACAATCACGGAAGATATCCCGTAAGTGACAGTATAAGTTTACTTGATATTGATGTTCAATGTGCCTCTTACCATGCGGTGATCGCTCCCGGTTTTCACCAAATTGATCACAGAGACATCATTGAACATTTGCTTCTTGGTTGACATGATGAAGTCAATCTCATTTTTAGTTGCACCATCGGGACTCTGCCAGGTCCACTTCCTGTGCTCACGCTTTCTGAAGAAGGAATTCATCATATAGAGGCCCTCCTTCTCCATAAAACTAGCCAGTTGGTGACCCCAGTGGTTTCGACCGACGACGACGTCCAAACCCAAATTGCCCCACCAGCAGCTCATCCCCGTCTCGTTTGCCCAGTTTCGCGTTGAAGTCCCCCATGACAACGGTGAAGTGAGTTTCGAAACCATGCAGGGCTTTGGAAATATCCTCATACATGGTCTCCACTTCGTCGTCGGGGTGTGCCGAGGTCGGGGCGTAGACCTGCATGACCTTCAGCAAGATCTTGAGGATATTCTGAGTATAAGGTACGCCACCCTGGTCGACACACTCTCGATCTTCACCACGTTATTCACGAGGGACTTGTGGACTATAAACCCAACACCACCCTAGGACTGCCGGTCACCCTCTCGGAAATAGAGCAGGTTGCCGAATTTCAGGATTATCGTGTCCTCCCTCTCTCTTCGGACTTCAGATAATCCCACAACACTCCATCGCAGCCTGCTCAATTCCTCTTCGAGTTCCGTTATCTTGTCGTCGGTCCGGAGTGTACGCGTGTTGTATGTTGCCAGGTCAAGTCGTCGGTATAGGCAGCCTGATTCCTTCCGGAGATTCTTCGCACCCCTTGCCACGCCGTAACCTCGACCGCTACCATAGTCGAGGGTAGACGGGCTTCCGGGCACTAGGGCCCATTTTTGTGTTGCGCTCAATATTTAGGGGTGTTTTGCCATAATCGCCACGCTTGGCAGACGGGTTGGCTATCGCAGTGCGGTTGTTACAAAACGCACAGAGAATGCTGCAGCCCATTCTCTGGTAAGTCCCTTAGTCGCCTCTTACGACACCCACGGGAAGATATGGGATGGCGCTATTCTTTACGTCCGACACCATACGGAACAATTATCTATACAAATAAATAAAATTGTAGTGTCTGTTTGTAATATCAAAACAACAGCTTTTTACTGAATGCATATGAAAATACATACGGCACATATAACACAAACACATTTTTTTAAATTTTTTGACTGTCTGTCTGTCAGTTTGTTCCGGCTAATCTCCGAAACAGCTGCGAAATGTGATAAGGTCTAACATAGGCTATTTTATTTTAGAAAAAGAATTAGAGTTCCGTGCAAAAAAATTAAAACCTTGAACTTGGTAACAAAATAATCACTTAGCAGAACGAAGTCAGTCAGTACAGATTGGTGCTCTGGTGAGCAATGAGCAGTTTGCCTTCACTTAAGTCTGGTCTAGTCACCTGGTGTCAGGCGACAGCGGCGGCGTGGAGCGGCGACAGCACAGCGACAAGGCGAGCGCGGCCGCCAGCGCCAGCACTGCGCACGCGCCGCCCGCGCTCGCCCACAGCCACGCCGACGTGGCGCTGGCGAGGCCCCCGCCTTCACCTGACTCTGGGGAGGGCGAGTTATATCATACCACGCCTCAACTGCACGTAAGAACATTGTGACTATATCGGTATCGGTATGTGCGATGACGTGTGACATTTACGACGTTCGAAATCATTTAACATCCTAGCACTGCTGCTACAGCAGCTAGTCAAAACATTATAAGCTTTGAACATTAAAGCCACCTTAAATGTTAAAAAAGAGAGAAATTTAAGAGAATTAAATTTCTCCTGTATCGTGGGTGCGTTTACAAACATTTAAAGTGACATACACTAAGATCCGGAACAAATGCGAATATTTGTTCCGTGCGGAAATCGAAACCGCGATTCGCAGCGCAGCAGTCAATCGCTTAGCCACTGCGCCAATCGTGCCGTCAACATTCACATTCGTCACACTTCATTCGTAATTTTCTTCGGAACCATTCATCAGCATTCAGCATTAGCTAAAATTAAGTATGTGATTAATATTTTGTTCACACTAACAAAACGTCGAAAAATAGGTGCACGGTTGGGCTAGGTCGTCTCCTAGGGAGAAGAACTGGCAAGAAACTTCGAGGTAATTCATGGGCTCCTTATGGACGTAGACGAAGCGAAAGGAGTGTATACGTTACCCTAGCAGGAAAGTGGCTCCTAGAGTGATATGAGTGGAATGTATAATTAGTGTAATCTGCTGTGAATGTGCACCAAATAAAAAATTGGTGCGCTTTGTCGTTTTGGAAAAAACGACTTCTGCGTTTGTTGGTTTTTTTTTTTAGAATTTTTCTAGGGTAACGTTTTTCCAGCAGAAAAATTCTAAACGAATGATTGGAGAGAGAAATATTGTGCATGGCCAGAGAGCTTATATTTGTGTAAAAAAGTGCACCGATAATGTAGGTTGTGCGTCTTCAGGTTTTCGAGATATTGCATTTCCTGCTAGAGCAACGTTTTGCAGAATCGAGTACCTTTAATTAGCACCATTGTATGTGCGCCTGTAGAATAAACATAGACGAGTAGCTCTTAATTTGTGCGTTTTTGTGACAGAATTAGATTTAAGAAAATATTTATAATTTTCAAGTAATCGCGCTTTATTGAAAACCCGAAAAAATAACGCAGCGCCTAAATGAGAAAACGTATTAGCTTGCCGATAACTCTATTCGGACCTTCTTGACGCTTATACTAACTATAAAAAGTTTCAAAAGTGTACATGCATGCGTTATTATACAAGATGTTTGGTGCATCGTTTGCCAAATTGAATTGGCCGAATGAAGAGGTCATTTACTATCTCTTCAGGCCCAAGAACTTACTCTTGGCCACACTGGTTTTTTTATTACAACTTTCTAATTTTTATTTTGAAAAACTCCCAAACTTAACATTAAAGCTTAAATTTAAAAATAAAGTTATTAGTATAGTCCTTAAATAACATTTTATTTTTTATTCGTACTGTTGTATGGTTCTATCAAATTCAAAAGTACTCGCTAGTAACCAAACACCCCGTATATTGCTAAAAGTCAAAATACAAGAAACCGGCTCAACCCAAGATGTGTAGGTGTAAACCAAAAATTTGTGTATTTAGTCCAAAATATATAGTGAAAATATTTAACTTGGAATGTTTCGCATTACGTAATTTTTAAAAAGAACACAAAACATGTAAACAACGGCTGGTTATCCGACCAAATTCGAATGACTACAAAATTCAAATTCAAATTATTTATTTGTGAAACATGTGAACACAAACACACAACAGGTACAATATAATAAGATCTAATTCGAATGTCAGGATCGCTATGTTTAACCTAATAGGCATACAAATTTCGGATACTTATAAAACTAATAAAAAAAATTCAAATTATTATTCAAATTAAATTAATTAATTAATTTATTAGTTGTTTATGTTTTCTTACTTTAATTCTTTTTTTTCATTAGTTTAGTTCTATTTGTAGTCTGTATATAATGTAAATAAATAGTACTTAGATTATAAATTACATACCATAAATCATTCAAATTAAATTAAATACTATTAATCATTCAAATTAAATTATTTAATCACCCTTAGATATAATTTAGCTTAAATAAATCGGACTTTTGGCTCACACAACGACATACCTAATTATTTATTTACATTGTCTGTTAAGAATTCACCAATGGAATAGTATGCTTTTTAACCATAAAGTCTGTTAGCATTCTTTTGAATTTGTTAACATCATTCTCAACTCTTATAGTCGTGGTTATCATATTATAGATTTTTGGAGCCATTCCCAGAAAGCTTTTTGCGACGGATTCGAACATATCGATGACCTTCTAAGGGACCTGTCTGAAGTCACCACTAACTCCCTCGCTCTGGCCACTCATTTAATTGGATAATTATGAGAATCGTCGACACGAAGAAGAAGAAGTATGCACTCACCCATAGCGGTAGTATAGGTGATGGGCGAGCCGAACGGCCCGAGCCCCTTGCTGTTGCGCGCCTGCACCTTGAACAGGTACGCGGTGCGCGGGCGCAGACGCTCCACGCGCGCGCGCGTGCGCTCGCCCACCGCCGCCACGGCCGTCCACTCCTCGCCGCTGCCGCCCGAGCGGGCCGTCGCGTACATGATCACGTAGCCTGGGGAGTGATCATATTGTAGCTAGGTAAGTAGATCGGTGGCCTGAACTAGCTTGCGATGGTTTTGAATTAATTGACCTCGAAAACCGCGAAAATTACACATTTTTGTAGGAGCCATCCTCGTTAAGTCTTTGACTCCATTTTCGTTATTATCAACTTGGAAAACCATAAAATTGACACGCGAAGTCAAGTGTGTACCTACTGACCTAGGTACAATAAACTAGGTAAGGTACCTACCAATAATGAGCCCGTTGGGCTTGGCGGGCGGCTGCCAGCTGAGGTCGACTGCGCGTGCGGCGGGCGGGCCGGCGCGCAGGTCGCGCGGCGCGCTCGCTGGCGGCGCCTCCAGCGTCCTGTTGGACACCAGCAGCGACCACGCCGACGAGCGCCCGCCTGGGGGGAGGAGCGACACCTCAAACACAATCATTTAATTGTCTATAAACGCCAGACCTCCCGTGTGGTCTCTCGGACCATGAAACTGAACAACTTTTGTTCTAAGAGTTCTTAAAATTCGCAGAAAGCAATTGGAACTCCTATAGCGACTGACGCGCAACATTTATGGTAAAAATAAAAAAGAAGTAATGGATTTCCAAAAGTCATAGAACAAAAGTTGTTCAGTATCATGATCTGAGATAGCACACGGGAGGTCTGGCTTTTATTATGTTAATAATTTGAGATATCAAACTTTTGAAGTTTTTTGGAAATTCTCCATCTCTCTACCATAAACTACGGATTGTGAGAAATCTACGCCGATCACCGATGTTGTACTGATACTTTTTTGATTGCTCATGAACTAATGAATCCTTCGTAACTAATTTGTCAAAAAAGTACATCTGCCTTTGAAAATTAAGCCCTTAAATAAAGGTAATGTTCTTCAGTCAGTTTCTTCTTTATACAACATTATTTTTAGTATGCGAAACCTGAATATAGTTTGTTCAGAATAAGTAACTGAATCGATTCCAATAGTTTTTAAACCATGTTATATTTTGTCCCAAAAATATTTAAAAAGTTTACATGTTGGACACCGAGCGACATTAAGTACCTATCGCAATCATTTAGGTACCTAATGCCAAATTATTATTACCAATGACCTCAAGATGACGCTGGAGGTGCGCGCGCGGGGTCGCTGCGTTCGTGGAGACCACGTTTTTGTGCGGACAACCAGGTAACAGAACAAGCTTATAACTTTGTGATTTTTCATGATAGTTTTGAAATTTTGTACATAGATTCTTTACATAAAAATACTAGACACGTGTTTCAGGTTTCGCATATACTAAAACCAATGTTGTATACAATATAATGTGATTTCATAATCACTTTAGGATTTTCAAATCAAATCAAATTAAAGCATTTATTTCAAGTAGGCCAGTTACAGGCACTTTTGAATTGTCGAAACAAAGACAACAATAGCTACAGTCCCAGTTACAAAGCATAACTGTGAAAGTACTGTAGTTGCCCATTCCCTAACGTAGATCTCTATGGAGAAGAACGGACAAGAAACTCCATGGACACTCTTTTAAATCAGAATCCTTTTACAAACCCTTGGTTACATCATTCATGTTTAGAAATATGAACTATTATTGAGTTGCCCTGAAAAGAGATGTTTTTATTAATTACTATCCCTTCGAAATTTAACATTACACTCTTAAGAACTTAAAACTAGGTACAATTAATCTTATCTGAAAACAGAAACTATATTTAAAGCTAATATTCACAAATCCGTTTTAGTTATTTTATTTAGTTTAACTTTCACTCGCAAGTTTGTAGATTATGCTCACCGTCATAGGTGGTTACCCCTCCAAAAGACACATGTGCGTTAAAATCCGGGATAGGCCCAAATTGGGTTTTGAATTTTGCAAACAGTTTTATTATAATTAATGTATTGTTTTAGTGTATAAATAAGTTTAAGTTTGTATTTTTTTTAAATCTGTTTTCAATATTGTTTTCTTTTTCAATAAAACGTTAATACTTTTATTATTGCAAATTACGATGGCAAAGTAGATTGTTCATTCATCGAATTATTAACTACCTAACTGGCTTAGTTGGTAAGAGCTTGCGGTAATCAAAGGATAACCAATGATTCGATGCTTCGACTAACTCTCGTCCGGGCATAAGAATACTTCTTCTTTTATTCATAAGGATGTATTTTTTAGAATTACAAAGATGTTGTAGCAAAGTTAATTTTGATACAGCTGGGGTAACTTAGTCGTTGTCGCATACAACGACTAAGTTACCCCAGCTGTACCCCAACATACACATCAAACGTTGTAGTTATAACTTGAGGGTATAGATTAGTCTTATAAAGAAATAGTAAGTTAGTAAAATTAATGAATACCCTCAAATTAATCGATAGATGTTCTATCGATTAGACAGAGACCTAAAGATAAAGTGACTCGGACGACTGTAGATAACAATTTCATCGCAAATCATATGGGCTCGCTAGCTAGTTCGTTAAACTGCGTTCAGTGATGCGATGGTTCGAATCCAAGTCGAAACTATTCTTGAAGTATTCTTTAGATTATTCGTAACGAATTCAATGTTGTAACAGAGTAACATTTAAAAAAACTTGAGAGGTTAGCACATACTGACGCTGTGGGTACGTGCTCTATAGTTTCTACCACAGATTGTTTAACATAATATAACACGCGCGGGAAATATAAACTGAACGTCGTGTGAACTGCGTTTACGTAAATGTATATGATCTCGATTGATTGGTTGTATCCTCTACGATGTCTGATGTCAGCTACCACGTGGACGAAGTCGCGGGCAAACAAAAGCTAGTCCAGTAATACAATTTTGATTTTTGCCAAATTGGGGCCCGGGCTTCAAAGTAGCTGGGACCAGACTACACTGATGATATCCCTCCATCTTATACAACCCACCTTTGACCAGCTTGACGGCGAACTCGTACTGCGTGAAGGGCTTGAGCTCGTCCAGCATGCAGTTGAGATCCGTCGCGTTGAACGAGCGCACCCGGCCGCCCGACGACGACCAGCGCACTACGTAGCGACGACCGTCCGTCGCCGTCTGCAACCATACGGATTCATATAAGTGTCTCCCCATCTTGCCCTTTAGATGATCATGGTAGGGTCCCAGGTAACCGTCAGGTCGTCTGTACTGCAGTTACATTTTTTTAAATCCAAAACTATGCACCAATTTCAAACGAATTCCAAAGATAGTTGGAAGTTTTAAAGGTTAAAATCGTTACTTTTGCCTCATTCGCTCGCACTGAAAGCCTGTGGACACGTGTGAGCGCGGCCTAAGTACGGCGAGGACACATTTAACAATTAAAATCTTTGCGGTACCTTGTCAATATGGTACATTTACATTAAATGTCTGTCATTTTAAAATGTTACTCACTTGTCCTTTCGGCAGTGTAGGATCTGTCCAGTACACGACAGCAGTGGTTCCGCTCAGCATTATGACCTGCGCACAAATACAAAGGAACTTGCAACACACATTAACTACAACTATTGCTACCAACTAGCATGATGACACAGAGCCCGTCTTCGTCGATTTTTTTTTTTTTTTAACTTTTCCCCACTCTCTCGGAATTCCTCCTATATCGTGGGTGCGTTTACAAACATTTAAACTCACATACACAGACAGCCAAACCCGGAACAACTACCTGTAGATCATACAAATATTTGTTCCGTGCGAGGATCGAACCCGCGACACGCAGCGCAGCAGCCGATCGCTCAGCCACTGCGCCAACCGTGCCGTTAAAAAAAATTTCCGTCCACTTTGACATTCCGAAATCGGGAATAGCCGAATTGATTCATTGATCGATCGAAGCGTGTGTCGGAGATTGAAGCAGTAAAAAATAAGGATTTTGATTAGACATGACAAACATTTTCTAGTTAAGCGGACTAACCTTGACCCCCACAGGCGGTAAGAGCGGCGGCGGCGGAGGCTCGTCTTCGTCGTCGTCCCCCGGCTCGTAGTCGTCGTCGCCCTCCTCGTCGTCGCCCGCCTGCGTGCTGCGCGTGCGCAGCGTGGCGTACACGGCCGGGCCCAGCCCGCGCGAGTTGGACGCGCGCAGCGAGATCACGTACTCCGCGTTACTCTCTGTGGGGACTCATACTGACTGTACTCGCAGGACTAGTTCTGCCCGACATCGAATCATTTTTTGTTCTGGATCGTAACTGGGAAGTTACCGTTATTTACAGTTTTTTTTAAATATACACGGTCTTAATGTTTTAACTTTGTACTATTCAATGCATCCATCACAAAGTTTTGAGTGCGTTACATTGAGTCCTACCGTAAACAGTGATTTTTAACCCCAAAAAAAAAGTTCGTTTCCCAGCATTAATAATTGTTGCGTAGAGTTACTTAGTTTGATGTACAGAATTCTTGGTTGACGGCTACGTGAAGGGTCCGTTTACACCTAGTATTTCAGCCTCTAATGTTCGTACTCCCACACACTCACCCAGGCCGCGGATGACGTGCGAGTGCTGGTGCACGGGCAGCTCCCTGGCGGTTTCGTCGGGCACGCCCAGCCCCCAGCCCAGCACGTAGCCGCGCACTACGACGCTGCCGTCGTCTTCTCCCCACCATACGGAGATCCAGTCGCGACCGGCGCGGGCTTTAAGTGAATAGAAAAACATGTATCAAAGTGTAACAAGCCGATGTTGAGTCGTCTACGTAGAGGCTTGGGAAGTCTCCATAGCTTTTCAAAAACTTGATTTTTAAGTTTGGACGGATCCCTATGCAGAAGGTCTATGTCCAATAGTGGTCGTGTATGCGGCTAGTGCTGACGAGGCTGGTGCATACGTACTGGTGAGCGGCGGCGGCGAGGGCGGCACGCGGCTCTCGTCCAGCTCCTGCCTCTTAGTGGACGCGGTCACCCACTCGCTGAACGGGCCCGAGCCGTTCGCGTTGATGGCGCATACGCGGATCTGGGGACGATATATGTGTTGAGAACAGGCCGTGTTGCTCAGGATCAGGTGGGCTATCTGTGTACTCCATGTAGAATACTGGTATTTATTTATTTATTTACACTTCAAGCACAAATGCACATTGGTGGCAGCTACTTCCGGTTGGTTAGACTGAAATACGACTACAACATACTTGGGAAAAGACTAGGCAGATGTCTAGAGAACATGCACGCAGAAAAAACCAACGCAACCAGAAAAAATATTCCTATATTGTTTTTCTTGGTTGGGCTTAGCAAGACATCCACCTAATCTGAACGTACGAGCAAACCCGTACAATATCAAATGTATCAATTTTATGCTGACATCGAAGCGTAGCGAATGAATAAAATATTAAGTCAACGATCAGTAGTCGCATAGCACCGTTTGGGCTAAAATCAAAAGACTCATTCGCCGCTAGTCCATCGACTACTCGTATTGAAAGAATACCGCAAACTGATAATTGATCAATTATCCGCTTGGGGTATTCTTTCAATACACAAATTCAATCATTCTATCAGTCTACCATTAAAATGTACCTTATCCGTACACTGATTATTTCTCAAAACGAAAAGACTTTCACTTCGACAGACACATAATTATGTCATCAGTGGTTACGCTGGAACTACGTAAACCACACCAAAACATGTATGTACACATTTATGTATCGAAAAAGTCTGATTATTTGGCCTGAGCCACAAGTTTGGTTATCAGAAGCGAGGTCCGCGCCACAGGGCTGGGCTTAAAATAAAAACTATTTTATCCATAAATAGACAAAAAGAATACTCAGTGTTACCTGATAAGTAGTAGCGGTATCCAGCCCCCGTAGCTCCGCCCTCTTCTGATCAGCTGGTGTAGTCAACGAGTCCGCCTTCCTCCTCGCCAGCGCGGGCCCCGGCGCGGGGGGGCCCGGCGAGGGGCCCGGCGCCGCGCGGTAGCGCAGCTTGTAGCCCGTCAGGGGCCCGCGGTGAGTGCGCGATGCGGGCGCCTCCCAGCGGACTAGGATTGACTGTAGGGCGGGAAGACAGAAGTTAATATCTATCTTTTGGTAAACTTTATATGTTTGTTTTTTTTAGCTATTTTTCCGTTTAGTACCAAAGTGTTTCCCGTTAACTGTTTTGGACCTAAAGAATAGAATCATTCACGTCGTTATGCGTTTTTACTAAAGTCACGTCATATTTTATTGGGCAATAACTTTTCAAAAACCTTAGTGAGAAATGCTGGGATTGGCACACAGGCCTATAATATAACATTGTGTAATAGCTGGGACAGGGGCTGCGATTCTCCATACAAATGTATTTCCCATTTTTCTGCCTGAATAAACCCTCTACAGCAATATTTTTTTTCTCATTAAATCAAGGTCTGCCGTAAACACTCGTCATTTCTTTTTTTTCAGCTCCTAATAAGTAAAGAAAATATGACCAAAATTACAAAAAATGGTTTTAGGAACCTCAATGTCATTTTTAAAGCCCTATCTATAGATACCCCCGCACGTATAGGTTTGATGAAAATATCCCTTAATCTTTTTACTTTTGTATAAAAATCGTAAAGTGGTTCACAGAATACATCTACCTACCAAGTTTCAACTGTGTAGTCCTAATAATTTCGGAATAAAGTGGCTGTGACGTACGGACGGACAGACAGACAGACATGACGAATCTATAAGGGTTCCGTTTTTTATCATTTGGCTACGGAACACTAAAAATGCACCATTTTTACGGCCGTGATTAGGGGAAGAAATAAATAAAAGAAAAAAAATTGCTAGGAATCTATTACTGTAAAAGCCCGAAATGCGGTAAATCCTAAGACTTCGCAAGTCTCACCGGTAAAAGTCCCCATTGTTCTATAATAATCATCATTTTCTGACTTTTACCGGCATTCAGTCGGTAAATGTTAGGTTTCACCACAGATACCGGTAAATCCTAAGATTTGCCGAAGTTCGGGCTTTTACAGTAACTTTTGTGATAATTATAATCAGTCTGAGCTGCAGCTGTCCCTATCGCACTCTACGGGGGCAGGCTTGAGGTAAGGAAGTAGCAATTGCCGATAAAAAAAAATAGTGTACTCTTAAATAAAAATATTCAGTTAAAGTCACCGTAGCACTGGTAGCGAGCGCAGTAACGTTGGTGGGAGGCTGCGCGGGCGTGTCGGTGAGCGTGCGCAGGCGCAGGCTGGCGGGCGCGCCGCCCAGCGCCGCCACGCGCACGCCGTACGCGGCGCCCGCGCGCAGCCCCACCAGCGTGCTGGGGGACCCGTCCACCCACTGCAGCTGCTCGCGCCCGCTCTCCTCCTGGGGTACGAATGTTTGGCTGGTCACAATGACTACTAAAATTATTCCCTGAGTATCAAATCTAATAGATGAAAACTTGACTAAAAAAAAACTACGTATTTTTTTCCGAGCAAAGCGTCTGGCAGAAATTTCCGCCAACCGTATGGAATATTGTTAAAAATTATGATCAACACTGTCAGTCACCTTCCAGTGTTGGTTATATTTTTTTACAATCTATGTATACATATCAAATTCAAAGTCATGACAAACTGATATTTCAAACCGCTGGTCCTAGAGATATGAGGAGGGTGTATTCTTTGTAAAGAGTAGATATCCACTAAGAAAGGGGTTTTCGAAATTCCACCCCTAAGAGGATGAAATGGGGGGTTGAATCTGTGAAACTTAATATTCTCTGGGTCGATTGACTCAAAAATTGTGTACACACTCTTCAATTAAAGTTATGAGACACGTGTTTCACAGTATTTCCAAAATCAACCCTCAACGTCAAACAGGGCTTCGTAACTCACGTAGACGGGCGCAGGGCGCGCAGTGTTGCGCAGGGCGTGCGGGGCGCGGGAGTATTTACCTATTAGTAAGTAGGTAGGATTTTTCTGAGGTAGACGTGTCTGTAAATATATGTGAAATACCGATTTTCGCGTTATCTCGTGAAACGCGACTTTGACATCCCTTTATGATTGATCCCTTGATTATCCCTTCGCCCGTGACCGTGACCAAGAGTGGACGTGTGTCGAAATTTAAAAAAGTACACGGGGTCACCGCGCAGGTTCATATGAACTAAACCTACCTCAGTGTAGTGCACGGAGTACTTGGTGGGCGGCGGCAGCGTGGCGGGCGCGGCCCACGTGAGCCGCAGCGCGTGCGCCCCTAAGGGGTCACCGCGCAGGTTCATATGAACTAAACCTACCTCAGTGTAGTGCACGGAGTACTTGGTGGGCGGCGGCAGCGTGGCGGGCGCGGCCCACGTGAGCCGCAGCGCGTGCGCCCCTAAGGGGTCACCGCGCAGGTTCATATGAACTAAACCTACCTCAGTGTAGTGCACGGAGTACTTGGTGGGCGGCGGCAGCGTGGCGGGCGCGGCCCACGTGAGCCGCAGCGCGTGCGCCCCTAAGGGGTCACCGCGCAGGTTCATATGAACTAAACCTACCTCAGTGTAGTGCACGGAGTACTTGGTGGGCGGCGGCAGCGTGGCGGGCGCGGCCCACGTGAGCCGCAGCGCGTGCGCACCTAAGGGGTCACCGCGCAGGTTCATATGAACTAAACCTACCTCAGTGTAGTGCACGGAGTACTTGGTGGGCGGCGGCAGCGTGGCGGGCGCGGCCCACGTGAGCCGCAGCGCGTGCGCACCTAAGGGGTCACCGCGCAGGTTCATATGAACTAAACCTACCTCAGTGTAGTGCACGGAGTACTTGGTGGGCGGCGGCAGCGTGGCGGGCGCGGCCCACGTGAGCCGCAGCGCGTGCGCACCTAAGGGGTCACCGCGCAGGTTCATATGAACTAAACCTACCTCAGTGTAGTGCACGGAGTACTTGGTGGGCGGCGGCAGCGTGGCGGGCGCGGCCCACGTGAGCCGCAGCGCGTGCGCACCTAAGGGTTCACCGCGCAGGTTCAGTGGCGGACCGTGCGTCACCTCCTCTTCTGATGTTAGCACTTCTATCAGCTGTGGAGATACGGAACATGTTTTAGTTTGACGATTTGTGATTTGTTCCCTTTAACAGCACCACGAAAGAAAAAATTTCAAAAATTTGTTTTGCCCTCTTGTTCGCACATTCGTATGTTTGAGTAAAAAATTTAACGCCACTATTTTTATTTTAGTAGATGAGTTGACCCACTCGAAAAGTCAAAGAATTGTCAGCATCGAGTAATCGAAGACTCATACCAGGGACAGAAAAGTTGAAAGTTTTCTTAGCATGCAATGAGGTGTGAAGTCCATGTATGTTTGTTACTAAAAGAGCGAATGAAGGGGATGTTAATGAAATAGAAGAAGACTTAAGTTTATTTAAAGATGCAAGAGTTTCTCTCTCCTTTTATACTCACATCAGAAGACGGCGACTTCGCGTGCTCAGTATAAGCCACGACAGAGAACTGGTATGTCGTGTTCGGTTGTAGCGACGCCACATTCATTTCGTGTCGAGTCGGCCCGCCGCGGGATACTCGCTCTCTGATACGTGACAGGGAAATTGAGGTGATATATTAAAACAAAACATGTTGCAATCAACGGCACTTAAGATCGGACTACGAAGGCCGCCCTTGGGGTTTGTTCAAAATGGTACGGACAAAATGCACGGATTCTATCCTCGTGATCTGACGGATAATGTATTGAAATATCGGTCAAAGTCCGATGAGCGCTTTCGATCGGCACCATTTCCGTAGCGACGCAAAGGTGCTGTCAATTTCAAATTTATAGACGCACGTCCTAAAATTATTTTAAAACAGAAAGGCCATGTTAAATAATAATACAGGGTGTAAACGGACCCTTCACGAAGCCGTCAACCAAGCATTCTGTATATCAAACTAAGTAACTTTACGCAAAAGTTATTGCTGGGAATCGACTTTTTTTTTCACCCCAAAAAAAAAGAAATGCTTGGTGGACGGCTAGGTGAAGGGTCTGTTTACACCCTGTAGATAAGGTAATTTCCAAGTCACCTCTCGCTCCCCTTGACTCTGTAGAGCACGGCATAGCCCGCCAGGTCCTCCGCGGCGTGGTCGGGCGGCTGCCAGCTGAGCGTCACGAAGCGGTGCTTGACCAGCAGCGCGCGCAGCCCGCGCGGCGCCGACACCGAGCTCGCGTTGCCGAGCGCGGCCGCCAGCTCCACTCCTCCATGAAAAGAATCGTCATACTCCTCATACTCCATCTCGGGACCCGATGTGTAAGCCGACGAGGTCTCGCCTAAGAAGTCGGGGTCTTCCGGTGTAGGGTCGAGCGTACTGTCCTGCTCCGTTGAGATTAGGGTCGTGAGGATATCGTGTGTGGAGTCTATTGTGATGTTGGACATCTCTGGAAGGTAAGGGGTTAGGGAGAAACGAAAAATAAGTAAATAAAAACAAAATAAAACAAAATTAAATTATAATAAAACATAATAATTAAAAATCATACAATCAATAAAAATGAATTAAAATCATAACAAAACAAACATCGAAACATAATTAAAAGCAAAATATCTGAAAAATGGAATAGGAATTTCTTATTAGTGGCCCGGTGTTTGGATTTGTTTCGTTCCCTTCAAAATGGTTTCATTTCATTTATTCAATAAGCAATTTATATTGTGTCTGAATGTGTTACATAAAAAAATAATTAAAGAAACATTAAAAAAATATGTCTCGATAAAAATCATCTAAAAAAAATGAATTGAAATATTTTTGAAACATGTCATGCTGCCCTACGTGGTTGTGTTCCGTGGGTACAGTTACCGTGGTCGGGCGGCAGCACGCGCAGGCGCACGGCGGCCAGCGCGGAGCCGGCGCGCGAGGCGGCGCCGCACTGGAACATGCCCGCGTCCACCGCCAGCACGCCCTGGATGCGCAGCGACGTGCTGCGCCGAGTGGGACAACGACACATACTTTATTTACTATCGGTGATCGGTCTATCACTACTATGCCAGACTTATTGGCGACAATAGTAATAATAAACTTATACTGTCACTTACGGGACATCTTCCGTGATTGCGCGTAGCAAAAGACAAAGAAAGAAGGTAGATAGATTTGTCTGCTCTTAACAATTTATTTTCCATCCACCCGCATTCTCCAGTCAACCCGCGATCATGGCGCTTGCAACAGCACCGAAATATCGGGAGCTCAAAATAATGAACAATCACGGAAGATATCCAGTAAGTGACAGTATAAGTTTAATTGTAAATCGTGAAAGCTTAAAACAGTGTTTAATAGTAATAATAGACTGATCCCAGTACAGCGTCGGGCACATACTTGTAGTATAGCACCTTAGATTCCACAAGTTTATATTTCAAGGCAAGTTGCTGGTGAATAATCCTGGCTACTTGGTTGTGCCTGTGCAAGTACTCGCCGTTAGCCAGACGAGAACAACCGGAAATAATATGTCTGATGGGCTCAGCCGGCCGGTGGCATGCCCAACACACGTCAACCGTCCCATCCTTTACAATATATTTCCGGTAGTTATTCGTCAACATAACTTCTTCCATAATCACACAGAAAAAACCTTCAGTTTCCCCAAAGAGGTCGCCGAAACGTAGCCAGGATACGAATGCTAGAAAATCTACATCAGGCCCATGAAGAGCCCGGTAGAAGCGCCCGTGAAGCTTCTTGCCCTGCCATACTTCCTTGCGGTCATCGGTAGTAAGTCCTACAGGTTTGCGCCAGTTCTCTTTAGCCATGGACAGTGAGGGCCACTTGTCCATTGAGATGGACACATCTCGGTGTATACTCCCTCGGCTTTTAAAAACATCCCCTGAGACTGCACACCTCGCGGTTGTAGAGTGTGGGGGGTCTTAGAATTTAAAAAGCCTCGACTCCCGCACTTCCGCGGAATGTACAGTCTCATCGACGCCGACGCTGACCGCGGTGGGGTTGCATCAATAACTAACGCTTGCACCGCGGGTTGTGACGGAGTCAAGATGATACGGTTGCTCAGTACCTCCTAGCGCAGCCTATCAAGTGCAGCGTCGTCCAACATATGATTGCGTTAGATGACCCGCGCACTTATTATCCTGATCCGACCGTCGTTGGGCCGAAACATAGGGGAGAGTATGTACACATACCCATCCACGAGCGTGATTTCATGGTTGTTGGGCGTGAGCGGGTCGCCGTCCTTCAGCCACGCCACAGTAGGAGCCGGGCGGCCGCGCACGTCGCAGCGCAGCGTGACGTCACCGCGCGCACGCGCCGTCACCGCGCTCGCCGGGAGCGACACGCGGGGCGGGGTCTGGGGGGGGAGAGGCGAGAACATACATGATCGTGCAGAATTATCCTAAAGTGCACGTAGAGTAGTGGAGGTGGTGCTAGACCAGTGGAAATGGCCCCTCCTTATAACGGGGGTAGTACCGGCCACTTTCCCTCTGCTAGTTTTTCAAAGCAATAAGATCTATTAAAGGAAAAACTAGCTCAGTGACGGCCGCTTAGGGGGTAGAAGGCTCGGGTGCATACGCATTCAAACAAGTGACTGGGCGCGATAAATAACCCGTTATTCTCGCTCATGGCGACTATCCAAACTACACACTCGTTGCTCGCCAACTCTTTCCAAGTTGCTAGCTCTACTCGCTCGTGAAGCGGCGATCTTCGCAGGCTGATAGCAGCTAAATGAAAGTTGCCGAGAATCCAATGAAATGGCATGCGTTTGTAGAAAGTCCAGCATTGAATTGCTGTCAGCTGATGATGATGGTGATAAGAACTAACCAGCACGTGCAGCTGTGTGGTGTAGTCAGCGGAGTCGATCCTGTTGTGCGCGCGGCAGGTGTACGCGCCCGCGTCGAGCGCGCGAGCCGACTGCACGCGCAGGGAGCCCGAGCCCACCAGGTAGAAGCGGGAGTCCAGGTCACTGAAAGTAATTAAACAGTTAATATTTATTTAAAGAAAAACAACATTACTCCCGCCTTTTAGCAAGTATAGGAATGGACCTAGTATTGAGCCTTGCGGTACACTTTGCTAAACAAGTAGACCAAAAGATTTTGTGCCATTAGCATCCACACTTTGGAATCTATTGTGTAAGTAAAAATATTGAACATTTAGGGTTTCGTTTTGAACACCATAATGAGGTAATTTACGCAAAAGCGTATCATGGTGTACGCAACCAAAAGCTTCAGAGAGATCGCAGAAATTATCAAATGCATTTTGCGAGTCTCCCATTCGTTAAATGTGTGTGGTAGTTGATCGAGCTTCTGTAAAGTCACATTGTTCATTATGAAGGAGGCTATTTTTATTTCGTTTTATCATGTTTAGTTTTCGTTAACCCTTCACGTCTTTAGAGGCTTGCTACCTCTGTGTTAACGACCACAACGTCAACTATCAAAAACAAACACGAGAGAAGAGACGCAACGAGATGACGGCGTGACGGTGGCCGGCAGTGTGAACCCCGATCCGACACTAGCGACACGCGCGGCACTTCACTCACAGAGCATCATATTAATACTGACTTCATTGTACTGTGTGACACGACAGCCATCCCACGCGATCATTATTACCGCTCGTAAATTATTAAGAAAAAGTATGTACCTTATAACCATTGTAAAATATTACACAATATCACAAGTGAGCTTGGTGCCTAATCTCAACCCACGACGCTTACACGACGACGACCTGACGCAGCAACCCCAACACTATGTATGTTGTCAAGCAAACAAAATGAATCTGAATCTGTTATTTGTGCTATTTTCAAAGTTCCACACCCACAATTCCACAAAGACGCGGATAAAAGCTCGTTATCTATAAAATTGTGAGTACCTAAGATCGATGGCAGCGCCGTTGTTGAGCCACGTCATCTCCGGCTTCGGGTTGCCGACGGCCGCGCAGTCAAACGTCACCGACGCGCCTGGGAACAACACACAGGTAGCAAGTACTGCTAGGTGATGAGAGATGACGATAAGGTGATGATGAGTGGCGAGAGAGTGTTGGTAGGTGATGGTACCTAAGTGGTGGTACGTAGTAGTAGGTGGCGGTACTGCCCTGTCACAGTTGGTTTAAGTCAGATGGCAGCAGCCTAACAACAACCTTATAATAATGAGAATAAAGATCACTATTGTTTGACAGACTTGTTTGACTTTGGCAACAACCGAACATAAACCTTATTGCAATGTTGATAAAGATGATTGTCATTTTGCCAGTGATACTCAATCAGAAGAAAACGTACCGTGAAAGAACAGTAAGTGATGGTGAAAAGCGGTGGTATGTATAATTAGTAGTTAAGCGAGACATAACGTACTAAGTGTTGCTGGAAAGTGGGGGTAAAAGGTTTTTAGACTTGGATATAATAGTATGCCCATATTTCGCTGAGAATCCCTGATGGCCAATAATATTTTGCCCGACCTGGGAATCAAACTCAGGACCTCATGCTCAGCAGTCGCGCTAACGACCACTAGACCAACGAAGCAGTAGGTAGTAAGTAGTGGTGAGCGTACCTTCTATGACGGTGACGGGTGGTGGAGTCGCTATGAAGCGCGGCGGTGACTCCGCGTTGGCCGTCTCTGCACTCACTCGCAGTTCGGTCTCCTCGCTTGTCCTGGAAAAGAACACAGTGTTATAATTATTGTAAGACTATTTTTGAGAGACTGCAATTAAATTTGAACTCCTACACACACACGCACGGCTATATACAGTTAGTTGTTTAAAATATTGATCATTCACCGATTTTAAAAAAAAAAGGAGATTCTCAATTCGGTTGCATTTATGTCTATGGTTCTACTGCTTCAAAAAGCTAGCCTTAATAAGTTCTAGTTACAAAGTAAAATTTAATGACAAGAATTTGTGTGGTATACTACAACTAAAATGATTTTACTTTCGGAAGTCTGTGGCAAAAAAACCAATGAAACAAACAAAGACACCGACGGTTTTTTTTGCAAAAAGTTTTTTATGATCAAACTGATTCGCCCGCTCCAAGGTCATGCCTTAGGTAGGTTTTATTCCTTCACGTTAGTTCTGCAAGTCGCAAATATTTGAGCACTGCCCAATATCCGAGGCTTTTTATGTTAACAAAAAAACCGGCCAAGTGCGTGTCGTACTCACACGCACACAGGGTTCCGTAGCACCAAACAATATAATAAAAATATTTTGAAGGCTCATTCATGTTGTATTTTATTTTTCAACAGCAAAACTAAATTTGTTTTTCATAGTATGTTAATGAAAAACATCCACTTTGGAAGTGTCTTTCTTTCAAACGATTGACTTTGAGAAAAAATGGTTTTAAGAATCTCAATGTCATCTTTAAACACCTATCTATAGACACCCCGCACGTATAGGTTTGTTGTTTTTTTTTTTAGTTTCAGTTCCATGTATCGGAGCCCTTAATCTTTTATTTTTATTTTTGTATTAAAATCGTATCGTGGTTCACAGAATACATCTACTCGTACCTACCAACTTTCAACTGTGTAGTCCTAATAGTTTCGGAATAAAGTGGCTGTGACGTACGGATGGACAGACAGACAGACAGGCAGACAGACATGACGAATCTACAAGGGTTCCGTTTTTCGGCTACGGAACCTTAAAAAGAGAGAGGCCCCGAGCACACTGCCCTAAGGAACTCTATAGTTTAGGCTGACATAACTGCACCACTGGTCACTTGTGCAGCTTTTATATGTGCAGAAAACACGAATACGAAACTTACTTGTAGACGTGTGGTTGTCCAGCGAGCGCGACGCGGCAAGCGTACTGTGCGGCATCGTGTGCGCGCAAGGGCTCGATCTCCAGCGCGCCACCCGGCGTTAGAGACATGCGCGCGCTCTCGAGGCGCAGCGGAGAACCGTTCTTTATCCAAGTCACCTGAAATATTGAAGAATTCATTTGTGAGTATCATCAGATAGTATCACCAGAGGCGCAGCCTTCACACTACACGATTCCATCTGGTGCCAAATAAATGAACTGAACAATTTTATCTAACGAATTTGTCGCTTCGCCACTGCTGCATTGGTTCTCTTATCGCACGTAATGACTCTCTACTCCCAATCAGCAGGAACAAGCCACTCTTTGAAGATTATCGGTCCAACGGCCCCCGAGTTTACGTTTGCTAATTCGCGATTTTTTATTAAAAACGTCCTAACGGTCATCGGTTCTGTGGCTTACTTCAGCTCGCTAATTCTGCGGGTTATGCTGACAACTTTTAGTCTCTGCAAGATAACCTTATACCGGATTCGATCTTCCAAAAGACTCTAAGCATAGCCATAAGGCTATGCTTAGAGTCTTCTTTTTTACTATGAAGCTACTCACATTAAGTTTAAGCAGCGGCGGCGTATTATGCAACCTAGCAGCTCCATACACCCGCCGGTCGGTGGCAGCCGTGTGCAGGCGCAGCGCCAGGCGCGGGGGCGCGCGCACCCCACACGCGAGCAGAGCTGCGCCCCCCGCTGCGCCTAGCACTGAGCGCCCGCCGCCAGTTATCTCCGGCACCTCTGTGGATGTTACAGTCTACTTGTCAGAGGATATTATCAATGATAAATATCTTTTTGAACCCTACCTTATAGTACTCCCTATACTACCAAATCCTGTTAATCTGCAAAACTTATGCACCTTGAACCCTGAGTTTGTTTCGCCAATTCTTCTCGCTCTAGAAGTCTAGACTAAACTTATAAAAAACTTTTAGACTATAAAATGTCGACACCATCTAGCTTTTTGTTTAAAACACGATGCATAAATCTGATTCCGATATCGTATTCACAGAACAAACAATTTAATTCCACTAACAAATCTAACAAATCGTTCTGCACAGACATACGCCTCACTTCCGCCCAATGAGAAGCCCTTTGTGAAGCCTTATCTAATCGACGGAACATCTCGAGTATTCTCGAGCGACGCACCACGGGGGTAAGGTCGGGGGGTCGGGGCAAGAGCTAATACGTCTCGTGTTCGAAGCTGCGATCTGTCATATAGGTGGAAGTGTCGGGCCTAGATAAATGGTAAATACTTTCCAAGTGTTTCGTATTCCTACAATGACTTTGAACAGGATTGATGTAAGTTTTTGGTAGCATATGTCAATCTAAAACATAATTGAATTTTTTATCATCGTTATTGCGATTTTCTTTAGGAATTTTAATAGTTCCATGTGAATCACTCAACCTTGTGGTGTTATGGTTAGGAATACCAGACACAGCACAGTTTGGGACAATTGCGACTAAAGTCGTTCTTGTAAATCTATTAAGCTTAAAAATATTTTGATTGCTTAAATCAAAATACTTGGAAGCTGACCCTAACATAGTTGGGAAAAGGCAGGCAGACAAAAGTCGTCTCAAAAAACACTTAAATGAGAGAAGCACAGGACCAAGAAGTTATAACAAATCAAAGAAGACCTATACCAGCAGTGAGTGATTCCGGGCTGAAACGATGATGATATACGCACCGGCTAGGAACACAGTCGCAACTCTTGAAAGGATGGTCCCCACACCGTCCACAGTGGCCACGCACTGGTAGTGTCCCGCCAGCGAAGCCGACATCTCTGCGATGGACAGCGAACCGTTCGGCAGCTGTTTTCTGAAAACACATACAAAGATGGTTAGGAATGCGTGCGTCGTAAGTTGACATCTAGGTATACAACATGTTATGAAATGTGTCTGAACTCAAACTCGAAGAATTTATTTCAAATAGACCCGTTACAGGCACTTCTGAATAGAGTAAAACAAAAGACATTACAGCCACAAGCATTCTAACTGTGAAGGCAGTTAGCTTATTTTTTTACCTATTATTTTATTAGCTTATTTTATTTACTTATTATAACTCTAAAGGGTTGTAGTTGCCCATGTAGTTCTGAGTAACACTGTAACACAGTGCCTCCACGCAAGGCGAATGTTACGCCTCGAGGTATACCTACCTGTGCTTGTCAGTATCGGTAACGGCATGGTCTCTACTGGGCGCGGCAGTAACGCTGTGCCTCCACGCGAGGCGGATGGCACGTCGCGAGGTCGCCGAGCACGGCAGCAGCGCGGCGTCGCCGGGTGCTACAACGGCGTCGGATGGCTCGGCGGTGAAGCGGACACCGGGGTCGGTCGGGTCGTCGCCACCTGCGGAAGGAGAGTACAGATTATTAAAGGTGCTAAATACTAGATAAATTGCCATAGTTATGGTCAAGCTGACGTGCAGCATCATAGGCGAGACGAAGTTAAGTCAAAGCCGAGGTTTGTTCACCGATTGGCCGCCCTAAGTAAAAAGCCCCCATCTGAGAAAAGGGAAAGGGGTAGAATGAGCCTTACCATGTAGATGCGCCTCTCTTGCGTATGTATCGGCAGCATTAAGGAACGAGTATGCTGGCCGATTAATCGCGCTCGTGTTTAAGCATGGTCGCAATAGCTTATCTTGCAGGAACTTATGTTTTATAGGTGTCGACCTACACCAGTTACACTGTAAACTTGTAACTTACAGAAACTTGTAACTTGTGTTTCTTTTGTGTTCAAAACAAAAAAGGAGTACCCACTGCGGCACATGAAGCTGTAAATTTCCAGTATAACTTGGCCTCGCTTTGTATAGATTTCCTGTACAATGAGAGATCCGCATAAACTGGTTTTGTAAGGCTTGATTGGCCGCGTCGTGCGTACGAATACCGTTAACCACTTGTTTGTGGTAGCAATTTGACTTCAACAATGCTTTTAAGGGCGCTTTTTTTTTTTGCTTCAACTGACGTGAAGTTGATCATCATCTTCATTGTCTTGCCCTTATCCCAATTTATTTGTGCTCGGCGTAGCACGTCTCTTTCTTCCATACTTCTCTGTTACTCGTCATCTCAGCAGTCACCTGCTTACTAGCCATATCATCCTTCACACATTCCATCCATCGTTTCTTTGGTCTTTCTCTACTCTTATAGGCATCCACATTCATACTCAAAATTTTCTTCACGAAACTTACGCAGAACTTTCTTCTGAATATTGACCTTACAACTTAATGAATTATTTAAACAATAAACATTAACCCGAAACAACGAGAACATTGGTCTTTTCAAACGCAACTTTGTACGAATTTATTTTGATGTAGGGTCAAGTTGCTTATGAAAACATACAGGAAGGAATCCAGTTTATTTACAAAAACACAGATGTTTTTAATAAACCGTCAGTAGTGACGTATAAGGAAATGTGGGTAGGCAGTGTAGGCACATACCTACTATACTTGCGTATTTTAAGTGACTCGAAAAGTACATAAATAAAACTACAACTGTATATCTTTTATTTATAGACTCTAAATACGAAATACCAACCAACCTACGCATCAGTCAGCCTTCCCTAAGCCGTCAACCAAGCATTCACAGCAAACTAAGAACCTCTACGCATGTCACGCACGCTTGGAAACTACTTTATTTTGGTGTGTAAAATTACATTTTACGGTGGGACACAATGTAACGCACTCAGAATATTGTGCTGATGGATACATTAAACAATTTCCAAAAAATTATCAATGTCAGTGACTATTTTATTTATTTTATCGTAAAGAAAATTCGATCATTTTTTTTAACCACAAACAAATAGCTCCCATTCGACATTACACACAAAGAAGAGGACAGATTACAATCGTCCCGCCATCCTGCGTCCCGCCGACCCCGCGGGCACATATCAGTGATCCTCATTTTATCGGCAGCCCATCTGTTGTTGACCCAATACCCTGTGGTACGGGGCTATGGCGAATTGTCACCAAAGAACGTGCCACAGGGTAGAAAAGTTACAGAAAAATAACTCCAAACAATTCCTTTATTAAACCCTTTTCAGGTGCTAACCACTTTCACGTGATGCTAAGCGATGTTGTAATTGCCAATACTTATTATTTTTTAGAACAGTTTCGAGAGAGGGCAGATCTCAGAACAGATTCGCTTCGTGAGATTTTGTTACGCGACGAACATTCATTCGTAAAACGTACACCTAGAGAGTAGGTACGTGAAGCCATCATCATTCTTTTGCCGTTATCCCAATTAATTTGGTGTCGGCGCAGCATGTCTTCGTCTTCCATATTTCTCTATTACTCGTCATCTCATCAGGCACCTCCTTTCTATATGGCAACTATATTTATATATCACCATTAACACAAACACTGTTTTAAGCTTTCACGGTTTACAACTAAACTTATTCTTCTACACGAACAACAATGAACAATCACAGAAGATATCCCGTAAGTGACAGTATAAGTTTACTCTTTACACAGTCCATCCACCGTTTCTTTGGTCTTCCTCTACTCTTATACCCATCCACAACCACATCCATACTCAAAACTTTCCTCACAACATTTTTCTCATTCCTCCGCATCACATGCCCATAATACCACGACAACCGATTACCACACAACTTTTCAGTGACCGGCGCCACTTTCAGATTTTCTCTTATGTACTCATTTCTTATTTTATCCATTCGCGTAAAACCACACATCCCCCTTAGCATCCTCATCTCAGCCACATGCAAATGCCTTTCATTCATCCCTTTTGTGGCCCAAAATTCTGATCCATACAAGACAGCAGGCCTAACCATTGTTTTATAAATCTTCCCCTTAAGTTTAAGGCGAATGCGGTAGTCGCAGATTGTTCCTGTGACCTGCCGCCATTTCATCCATCCAGTGTTAATTCTGTGCTTAACACTACGATCTATTTCGCCATCGCTTTGCACGAGTGAACCGAGATACCGAAAGTCGGAGCAGACAGGAACAAACACGCCATCAGCGCTTAGACTCCAGGACTGGAGAGACCGCCGAAATCGCATAACATGTATTTGGTTTTAGTTCTGCTGATTTTCAAGCTTCTATTGCCATTTCTCCAATCTGCGCTGGATCTCAGGTCTATCTTCACCGACAAGAATAATGTCGTCGGCAAACAGCATGCACCAGGATGCCTCTTCCTGTATGACCGACATCAAACAAACACAAATTCTAAAAGCTGTACTGGCGAACGATTGTTCACGTAAATTATATCTTTTGAGAATGAATGTTTGTTGCGTAACAAACGCTCGCGCTATGAATGTTTGCAAAACTAATTCGCGACGCTATTACAGGCAGACCTCGCAGTGTTTTGCAAAAGGTTGTTAACTGCAAACAATATTCCCTGAGTGAGCTGAGATTAGCCATAAACCCAGCTAGTAACTGCACATCCGCCAGCAAGCGCGCGCGCCTGTCGGGCGCCCCAGTAAATCACTCACAGCAGACCACACTGACACACTATTTAATATTGATCATTGACTATCGAAGTGTATCAGTCATGGGGAAGGAATGTGACAGAATCTTGGTTTAATAGTAGGCAGAGATCCTAACTAGATCAAACATTCGAAGACATGAGACATCCACCAATCCGCACTGGACCCGCATGGTGGTAAAACAGCCCATTCATAAAGACGAGCCAGTGTTTCAGCCGTAAAAATGTTATTGGCTGATGATATTGGTGCGGCAAACGAGGCATGAAAGTAGAATTAATGCTGTGGAAACGTGTTCCTTGCGAGGCATATTAACTTTTTGTAACTCCGACTGATACATTGAGAAATGAGGTTATACGAAAACGTTGCGGTTTAAAAGAAGCTGTAGTGACAAACATTTAAAGGAGTATGCTTACATGGTTTGGTCATGTGGGCAGGATAGGAAAGGCGACTAACAAAAGGTATTTACAAGGCAGATGTGAGTGGCCACGCCGGGAGGGGACGCCCTAGAGGGGCATACGCCGACCTTATTGGTGAGGTTCTTCAAAAAGGTCAGGTGCGTAGGACTCGCAACCGGCGAGCGTGTGTGACCAGATGTATGAACGTGGACGAGGCAAAAAGAGTATTTAAGGATCGTAGCAGGTCCCGTTTTGTGGTTTCTGCCTACCCTCATGGCGTGAGTCTATGAAGATATCTATGTATGTGTGGTATTATACCTTTCCAGGCTAGCCAGTTTTACGCAATTAACTTGAATATTTAAACTTGTAGCGGAACCTGAACTTGTTGTGTGAATGTTAAAGTAATAATTTTTCCATAAAAACACATTAATTATTTTTGCAAATTAAATCGCGACCATAGTAAACTTTTGCTATCGAGTGTAGTACAGACAATGGACAGCTAGTCTTGTGTTTCCAGGTAGCATGTTTTGTGTACTGAGCCTCCGTATCGATGTGGCAGCTGTATTGACATGTCACCAACTGACATGTCAATAAACATGTCAGTTATCTGTCACATGGCGCCCTTACTGTTTGAGTGGTGACATAGATCGATTATTTGATTTTATTTTTTTATATATTTTTACTGTGACCGTCTCGTTTTTTTTGGTCGCAAACGACGTCTGGCTTCGATATCCAGGCTTGGCAAAAGTGTCATTAAGTTTTTCTGTCAGGAATTTCTCAGTGAGCCAACAGCCGCGGGGCCTGTGAACGGGCCGGATGGTAGTAGCTTGCTCTCTATTACTGTATTATCAGTTCCGTAACAAAATCAAAATCAAAGCATTTATTTCAAATAGGCCAGTTACAGGCACTTTTGAATTGTCGAAACAAAGACAAAAATAGCTACAGTCCCAGTCACAATGCATAAAAACTGTGAAAGTACTGTAGTTGCCCATTCCCTAACGTAGATCTCTATGGAGAAGAACGGGCAAGAAACTCCATGGACACTCTTTTAAATCAGAATACTTTTACAAACTCTTGGTTACATTATTCATGTTGAGATGGTACATTATGTGAGAACGATGTAGCAAGATGTGTACGTTAAAAGTGTCCATAGTAAACAATTCAAAAAAAAAAAGAAAATCAATTCAAATAAGCCGTGGCAACCAAGAGATGACCAGTCACAACTGACAGCGCCCGTCCACAAACATGACGCATGTATCAGCACCATTCAACTCAACCATTTTGAAGGGAACTAAATGATCCGACACACGCGCCACCATCAGCGAGACATTTGAGTGAGCATGACACACTCCTAACCGCCAGGGCACATTCAAGTCAAGAAAAGACGTAGGTTTCCCGCGAATGACAGCCGCACCCACCCACCGCTACTTGACGGTCGGCTCACTTATTAGTCATATAAGATCTACTATCGATGTCAAAATCAACCGGCTTACTATGACTGTTGTGTTAGCAACGCTACCTCCCGAACTATTAGATGCGGTGAAGGGCGGGCGATTTGTGAGACTTTCTTATTTGACTTTCTTCTTTTTCTTGCGAGACAAAAACACGCCATGTCTTCATTATATTGTATTTATGTTTATTTTGGTTAGCCTGCACACATACTTACCGTCGTTCCCTCCATACTGCCCTGAGATCGCGCCGGAGCTCTTCCCGCCGCGCCTCGACTTGTCGAGGCAGCAGGGATTCGCCCCGGCGCTGCGCCTCCCCGCGCCACTCATAAACGCGCTGGAGGGCAGTCGCCTCCAGATCCCAGGGCAGCAATCCGGCAAGGAGGTTGGCCGATTCGCCGGCGATCGTGCCGTATCCTCGGATCATCCGGATAGCCGTGACCTTCTAGCATGCGACCAGCTTCAGTGGTCGCGTCCGAATGCTCAGGGCCCACACGGGGGCCCCGTAGAGGGCCATGGACCGCACGACACCGGCGTACAGCCTCCGGCAGGAGGCGTTTGGCCCGCTGAGATTGGGCAGGAGTCGCCCGAGGGCGGCTGCTGCCCGGTTCAGCTTTGGGGCCAAACGCAGGAAATGCTCCTTGAAGTTCCACCGGCTGTCGAGGACGAGTCCCAGGTACTTCATCGTCCTCCCGACGCCGATGCGAACCCCTCCCACCGTTATGTGGGACTCAAACCGTGGCGCGTTCAGATGGCCATGAAAACACATGGCCTCTGTTTTGTGCAGCGCCACTTCGAGTCCCAACTGCCGGATCCTTCCAACGACTGTCGCAACCGCTTGCGTCGCCAGGTCGGCCGCCGCCTGTGTAGAGGAGACTTTAGTCTTATTTGATGAAATGACTTTTGACAGCTTGTTTAACCATAAGCATAATAGCATAATTATAATATTCCCACTGCTGGGACACAGGCCTCCTCTCTATGAGAGGGAACGTAATTCACGCGGGTCCATCTCGGGTTGGTAGGTTCACATGTCTTCGAATTTGTTGGTTCTCCTTGAACCAACAAATTCGAAGACATGTTGCCGGTTTGCTAACCTTGAGGGCAGTTGAGGGCAGTGTGCAGTGGTGCGAACCCACGAGCTACAGCCCTTAAGTCGGAACGGTAACCACTGGGTCATCGCTGCTCTTCACAGCTTGTTTGCCATCCGATAAAATAATAAGCCGACCATAATAACAACCCGCCAACTTGTAACACATGCTCTATCTAAATCAGCGCGCGACCGAGTGGCGTGGCGTGATGTTAGTGTACACAAACTATTGAGAATAGACTATAGAGCAGCGTTGTCTATGAGTTAACGGTAAGCGGGTCAATTAGTCAGCTCGGATACGTGGCGGAAATGCGACAGACGAGAGAACGCGAGAGACAATAGTACCTACACCCGTAAATATGGCACGACGAGTAATAGAATAACTTCGACTTTGTATCGTCACTCACACCCGTTTGACAGCCTCTTTCTATACCTAGACAAGATATGTCATTTGACTTCTCGGGAAGAATCTAAAAGAGCAAAGTCTGCTGCCCGGTCCGCTCTACAGACCGCTATCCGAGCCGCTCTCCAGTCCGTTGTCCAGTCCGCTCTCCAGTCCACTGTCTGTTCCACTCTCTAGTCCGATATCCGTTCCGCTGTCAGGTCGCTGTCCGGTCCGCTCTCCAGTTCGCTGTCCGCTTCGCTGTCCGGTCCGCTCTCTAGTCCGTTCGGTTTGACCGCACCTTAGATGCTCTACCCAAAACGAGCGCACCGGACATCGCAGAGGTAACGACGCCCAGTCGCAGTCATAGACCGCAGCGACAAGACTGGTTTCTGTGCAACTCTATGAGCATGGTGACCATGTACCAGTGCACCAACAGCAACAACGGCCACGTCAGCATCTACGGAAGAGTTTTCATAGAGTTGCACAGAAACCACTGTTCTTAGAATATCCTTCAGTCTACCCTAGCAACAGAACGTTGACCGCTTCCAGTCTTGTAATCACAAAAAAAAACACAATTTAAAAAGTATCTACCTCTTACAAACCAAACCGCGTCATGTCCAACATAAAGAATGCCAAGATGAATTCCGTAACCCCTTCCTGAATACTTTCAGTTGAAAAGTTACCGAGATATGCAAATCGGGGCCGCGACCACGACCCGACCACGACCGGCGAACAATCGATACACCTACAATTTAATTCATAAAACTGTGGAAGGCAGGCGACCCACCAGCGTCGCGTGGCGTGTGACGAGTGGCGAGTTGCGTCTCGCTAGCCGCAGCGAGACGCCACTACCTACACGTGCGTACGACTCTTTAATTCAACCTGGGAAACTCCACTGCTGTATACAGTGTATATATATGAGGTGTCCCCCATAGCTCTTACTTCTGTGCGGTCTTCCGGCTAATCTCCCAGAAACGCTTCTAAGTTGTCATGCCAGACGTTCTCTAAGGGTCTCTGGGCGACGATGCGAGACTACTCTGGCCTATCTGTCCTTATGCATTCTACAGAAGCGATTACAGATAGCCACTCAAAACAAGTTGTTGGTTTGTCAGCGTTATCTTACTACCCAGTCACTTACTTGCGCGCGCCGGTGTGAACAGTCAGCACTCAACTAGAGAGCAGCGGTGGCCCAGTGGTGGCAGCCCCGACTTCCGAACAGTAAGTCGTGGGTTGGAACCCAGGCAGGCGCATTACTTTGTGTAATTTATTTCATCACCACTGTTCTCAAAAACGATGAAGTAAAACATCGTGAGGGAACCGGCATGTCCTAGAACCATAAATTCGAAGACATGTGACATCTATCAACCCGCACTGGACCCGCGTGGTGGATTATAGCGCATTCCGTCTTTTCAAGACGACGCCGTGTGACCCAGCAGTGGGAGCATTATAGGCTGATTATGCTATTATACTACATCTCTTTTACTGACGTGTCGCGCGGGGCCAACAATTAGTACGTTTCTTGAGTGAGAAAATTTTAATAAATGCAGTCAAAGCTATCCATTCGCTGACTGACCAAAAACATACATACTACGTACATAGTCTTCGACTGCGTGGCATTATTTAACAGCATATTTTTTTATTTAAGAACAAAATTTAAGTATTAAAGTACTTATCGTTTACATCTTCTGAGTTCTTTTTGTTTTCTACATAAGCTTGTTAGTATTTAGCGGAGTCCAATTCAAAATTTTGACTAAAGCTTTTACGAGTATATCTATCTGTACTCGTTGGTCCCATAGTTCATACAGTCAATATTGTTTGTTTCTTTTCAGTTCGCTTTGTTGTCGACAGTCGGGTACCCAGTCGATAGCTAGTCGCTCCCCGCCGGCGGTGGCACGCAAGCCCAATGTTGACCGCGGTAAAGTTTTGCGATAAAAATGTTGAGTTGATCGTTTGTCACAGCGGCTGTGAAGTTTTGTGGTGGACGGGCAAGCTATCAACTTGAGACATATACTGTTTCCGAATGAAATGTATCTACCCACTTATGTTCAGACTGTGCGGTGATAAATGCACAAATATGATACACATGCGTGATGTGTCCTGTTAAATGCTGAATCAAGCTAAGATTTCCAAGAGAATTTTAACAACGGGAAAGATCCGTCATTTAAAAAGAACTATATCGTTAGTTTTGGCAGATAGGTAGGTATTAAAGTGTTCACTCACTTCTGAAATGAAACTGATATTCACGTGGCCGTACTTCGGCCAGAGACGATATTCTGAAACCAAACTAAAACTTCACTCAACGTCTGTCCTAAAGCGCCCGTCTGCCACGTCGTTTGCCGAGCGCGCAATATTAGTAATGGCAGCTTAATGTGACCTCTTTGTAACATTATGATTGATACTAGTTCACAGTGCAGAGCAAATCCTTCAGAAGGCCCACGGTGCCTGCTTTCTTGTAATAACAATGTCCATAATAAGGATAATAATATGTTACAAAAGAGTCCAAGAGATTGGTAATATTAGATTGGTCAGTTTAGTTTACACGTGGTAGTACAGATGGCGCACAACGACCTCCTTTTTCAAGTCGGTTAAAATTGGCTCCATAACTTTTACCGAAATGATAGGTAGACTGTTGCTTCTACGTAGCTGGCTAACAGTTATAATATGATTATCATAGTTTAAGTTATTCTCAAACAGTTTCTGCGCTAACGAGAGTAGAGAAGGAACTCGATTTATTTTAGCATATGGTGGAACCTTTGAATATCAGAATTTTATTTGGTACTGGCTGTTGCCCGCGTCCTTCATTCGCGTGAAATTATTATTATAAAATATTACGTTCCCATTAGAATCGGATTTCAAGGGTTTTGTTATTATTTACGGAATCCTAATTATTTTTTCTAAAATAAAAGTAGCCTAAGTTACGCCTTATAATATTTATATATTATATGCCAGTAAAAATCGGTCCAGCCTTTTCGGAGATTAGCCGGAACCAACGGACACAGACAATAATTTAAAAAAATGTGTTTATGTTATAAGTACTTACCGTATATAAATTAATTACATATGCATTAAAAAATTTACAAACAAACACTTCAATTATATTTATTTGTATCAATTGAAAGAAATAGTGTTTTATAATAAAGACTGAAACTTGAGTAATTAAGAATCACAACTTTCTTTTATAATTTTGTTCGGTTTAAAACAAAAGGAGTTCGCAATAGACTCGCCCCTTATTCCCTTATCACAACGGAGTACGGATTTAAACATAACTGGCGAAAAGTGGGTGTACTATTAGGCACACCTCTGCTTTACCCCTTCGGGGATTACAGGCGTGATGTTATGAGTATGTGAGGAACGCGACTGGTAGCATTCTGTTGTTTCTGCCTGCCCCCTATAACGTGGTTGTCACAAAATCGTGTAAAGCTGTGCTTCTGTATTATATACTCTGTGTCCTCACTAATGCGCCTCATTGACTGCGCTCGGTTACAAATGAAGCGCGGTTGCGTTGCGTGTGGCGTTACCCTTTTATACCAGAAGCTATTTTTTAAGCTATTCAGTCAAGTTTATTTCACCAAAATACGCTCAGGTAGATAGATGTCGGTTTATTACCTATTTTATTCTCTTTGCAGACGTTGTGTAATGTTTTTGTTGCAACAATTTAAAGTGAAAACATGATACTAAATAAATACATACCGGACATAATCATAACATAACCCTCCTCTTTGCTCGGGGAAAAAAGGTAGTAAACCAAGGAGGAGACGAAATTCTAGCACTGTAGCTACGCCGAAGCTCACGCGTCTCAAAGCGACAAATGTTTATACATAGCACAGCATTACAATCATTTATTGAAGGTGCCGTCAAGTTCCCGGATTGCACTCCGGACACGTTAGTTTCTCAGATGTACTGAAATATCTGCCGGTCGGTAACGGCCGATGACAGTCCAGTCGGTCCAGTACCCCCACACGAGACGTCTGTTACCACGGCTACGGTGTGTTACAAGGATCTCTTGGCGTTTGGATGAAACTGACGGAGGGCGTTGTTGGTAAACGTTGAGAAACATATTGCTAAATAATACAGTGGCGCTACACCCGATCTTGGCCAACCGGTAAACCGTCCCCTGTACTACTATAACACTAAATACTTCCCTACTTTCCAATAACTGTTACGTCAACTCTTCGGCTATTGTCGGCTCGTATCGGGCCCATTCGGGAGTTGTCGTAAAAACTCGTATAAGTCAGACGCGGCGCCCAACTTCGCAGACATAGGGGGGAGCAACAAATTGGCACATTTGTGACAAGTGTGGAAGATAGTTTCACAAGTTTTTTCTCGAGTTAATGAAGGAATAGTGAAGTTGGGGGATTTCTGTAAGTAGCAATATTATTTGTATTGAATTGATATAATAGGACTGTCTAATTGGTGTATCGGTTGTAGGCACGACTGCTGCAAATGGAGCTCAGGTTCGAAGTCTCGGTCCGGCAGTGTTATTGGGTTTTCTATAGAACAATTATGCCTTGATAACTGACGGAAGTGTATCTCCGTCTAGTTGAAGGCAATTGGCTGGGCTCTAAATCATCATTATCGCAGTCTTACTAGATGCAGCTGAATTCCAGTATGGTGCACATGGTGCTGCCCGTACGGCCTACACAACCCCATCAGAGCGTTACACGATATTTGCTATATATCACCATAATCAAGGGATTAAAAATCACATTGTAAATGATCAAATCTTTAACAAACTTGCCCTACTGCGTTGCTTTAATTGTGGCACCGGGTTCGCATCCCTTATCTGTTATTTTGGGTATTAACATGAGTACCCGTTTCTTTTGCGGGTGGATCTGAAAAGTTTTAAGCTTTGTGTTTTCTTCAACCCTTGGCCACCCAATGCCGAGTGCAGGTCTCTTCCAAATCTCTCCACGTTTTGCGGTTTTGTGTCACGGCTATCCAGTTGTATTCCGGCCAGTTTAATGAGATCGTCTGTCCACCTAGTCGGTTGTCTATGTCGTTAACGTTATGTCAATGTGCGTAAGAAATGAAATTTTATTAAATAAAATAATGATTTGTTATTAAAAAAATAATATCTACTGAGTGTATTGTCAAAGTTCGTGTAATTCGTGTAGTTTTAAGTTCCAAAAATGTTTTCAAGTGAGTGAAATCCTTGCAATTTCTTATTAGAGAAATAAATTTCTTTACCCATATTTAATTTCATAGCAGAGCTGGTGAAATGTGGATGTACTGTAGGATACACTTTTGACGGCAGAATGCAAGATGTGACGTTATGATGTCGTGTCCCTATGAACAGCTGAAGGTGAACTAAGTTGTGAACATATAGCGGAACCTACACGTGCGCCCTTGATCTGCCAACTAATTTTCAGTTCCGCTAAGATCTCCAACTTCGGAGGCTACTGCACGACTTCAACGAGCTGTTCAGGCAAGTTGATGTTCATAATTTTGTTTTGAACAACCTAGATGCATTGTATTCTAGTAAGTTGTATCTTTATCGGTCACACGGGTATGACAGAGACGGCGCTCTACAAAGTCGGATTTTTTCAGAAATACGAATAAATGTTCTGCTTGTCTTTTGCTGAAAGTACGACACAGATTTGAGTGAACTTGTCCAGTCGGTGAAAGACATTTAGGTGGGCCAATTAACGTTCTCAAACTGGCAGACAATCATTAAATACTGATGATAGGCGACGGTGATCCTTAAGCATTAGATGGGCTCTCGGTTTGTTTGCCTCATGGTAACACAATCATTTGATACAATACCCGGTTAATGAGAGTTCCAGACCTTTCAGTGATAGACAAAACGCTAGGAAATCTCATTAGTGTGCCGGGGAGATCGTTATAATTACTCTTATTTCCGACCAGGAACACGCTCTGGTGACAAAGAAATTATGAGGCACATTGTCTGTTGCTATATATTTATGTGAAATACTGTAAATATATCATCGCCCTCGTAATCCCTGAACGGTTAGGCAGAAGTGTAAATAAAGTACACCAATATTTCGTCAATTATGGCCTATTGCCATACGCCGGGCACAAATCCAGAACCCAATGCTGTTACTGAGATATTTCTGATGGAGAAACCCACTAATACTTTGCCCGACCTGGGAATCGAAAGCAGGATCTCATGCTCAGCAGTCACGCTTGCGACCAACGAGGCACTCGTACTGTACACAGAATTGAGAATTTGAGAAAGCAGCTTTTAGATAAAGTCTCCTAAAACAACTTTATAAAAATAATAATAGGCAAATATAGAACTAAAACACGATTTTATAAACACACTTCTACATTTCCAATAACCCTTCACTTCATCTCAAAAGTCTATTCACACAAACGACCTAAAAAAGGCCAATCTGACATAAAAGACCGCAATATCTATGTCACAGAGCCACAGTGGGCACACAAAGGCAGAATGGAAGCGCGCCTTGATCACGAATCACAGCGGAGAAAAAAAAGCTAGCTGTCAAACAAAGCGCGCGGCGGCCATGATTGAAAAATGGCGGATGTGGGACAGCTGGACAGAGGGTTATGTATCCCTTCCTGATTTGTGCTGAGTGATGGAGATTGGTACAGGTGCAGATTGTGAAAGTTCGAGTAGGTCAGAGGGCGAACTGGGACGTCAACATATAAAGTTGAGCCATTGTATTGTAAAAAGAAAGAATAAGTGTTGGTTTGGAGTGCTACTAGCGGGTCGCACATTCAGTTCGGTTTGTTTTTGGTGAACAAGAAAACCGAGTTGAAGTAATTAATAACACACATTCGGCTTACACGTATCAGCAAACTTTGATCGGCATCCATTCTGGATCCGGGTCGGCTCCGCACAATTCGGGTTAAGCCCATTGATTATTTCAGGAATATATTTTTGATTGTCAGTCTTACCAAGGGCTATCGTATAACCCTGTACTAACTGAGTTGTCGAGATCAGATAGGCAGTCGCTCCATGTAAAATACTGGTATTCAGCTGAAACCAATTAGACTACAAGTCGACCCCAACATAGTTGGGAAAAGGCTAGCCAGATGATGGTGATATTCGAATTCGCCCCGAATCAGTATGTGGTATACCTTCCTTACATCCGATTCATTAACGTGACCACAAGTTTTACATGTAAAAAATGTTGCATGTTTAATGACGATAGTGGAATATGACTGGTCCATTGGAGAAATCTGTAAACTCATCTAAGGGTGAAAAGGTTTTTCTTCTAATCTTGGAAATGATTCATTTTAATATGAATCACACGAACAAAGCGACACTAAAATCGTTCAATGTTGCCACTAACAAAATTAAACACGCATTCAAACATTCACATAACGTAGAGCGATCAATTTAAACTTGTGCTGTCACTTCAACATTAGAAGTACTAGGCACACATACAGAGTATGGAGATGTTCTGTATTTGTGTGGATGTTAGTAAGTCACTGGGTTACGAGAAGTTCCTCCAATGTTTGACTATGCGTGAGCGGGTGAGTGTATTTGTCAATTTGTACTAGGAGTGCATAATGTGTATGGAGTTCGTCCTACAGTCTGATTGGATTGAATTGTTAGTGCTTGGCAGCTTGCAGACTCTGTATTGTTCGGGCGGTACCCGACTTTCGAGTGATGGGATGTGTTCTTGGGAATTTGCACAGGTAGTGTTCACACTATTCGTGCCTTTATTCAGTGCTGGGAAAAATACAGAAAAAATGTAAACTCTTTGCTGGTTCTGTGTTTATGACGAACAATCCAGATAACACTGACACATCATGCAATCAAACTCAACCCAGTTTTGACAGAGATTCTTTGTACTTCTAGAAACTATCGACGCTGATAGAATGAAAGGCCCACTTTGCCTACTTCCTTTACTTTCGAGAGCCATCTATAAAAACAACATTTACCAACACATTAACATCATGACGGTACCTTGTCAATATATTTATGAAAACATTATGTATGTTCGGAAAAACGTACATCTTTTTAGTAAAATAACCGACAGGCATAATGTTAATACTAGAAATAAGAACAAATTAGATCAACCACGTTTCAGATTGTCAAAAGTACGTACTTCTTTTATGGGTTACTGTGTAAAATGTTACAATAAAATACCACTTGAAATTCTACAACTTAATGAGAAGTTAAAACATGCATAAAACCCACACTATGTAAGCAACCATAATATAAGTTGGAAGACTATATTGTAGATAAAAATGGTTGGCTTAATGCTGGTCCTGCTCCACAGCCACTTGGGCTCACGAACTAAGATTTTAATGTTTGGAAGAGATGCTCCCCCTCTAGATCATTAATTTTTTTTTCCTCTAGTTCTTTAATTTTGTTTTTGTTTCGTTGGTAACTTAGTTACTTTGATTACCATGTTAAATTATTGTGGAAGCTGCAGAAGATTGTAAAATATCCTTGCTTTGTATAAATTACATATGCCAGTATTATATAATGTATGAGTACTATGTACTGTAAGGCTACAATTTAAATGTTGTTATCTTTCATCAACTTGAATGTGCCTTGATGGCTGAGAGAATGTCATCCGCAATGGTGGCGGGTGTGTCGGGTCAGTTAGTTCCCTTCAATATGGTTGAGTTGAATGGCGCTGATCCACGCGTCATGTTCGTGAACAGGCGCTGTCAGTTGGGACTGGTCATCTCTTAGCTGCCACGGTTTATTTTAATTACTTTATTTTTTCATTGTTGATTTAATCTTTTACTCTGGACGCTCTTAATGTGCACGTCTTTCTACATCATTCTCACATAATATATATGTATAATCTCAACATGAATGATGTAACCAAGATTTAGTAACAATATTTTTATTTAAAAAGAGTATCCATGGAGTTTCTTGGCCATTGTTCTCCATAGAGATCTACGCTTTGGAATGTGCAACTACAGTACTCTTTGAAGTTATTATGCCTTGTGACTGTGACTGTAGCTTCGCTTTTTTTTTGTTTTTTTGACATTCAAAAGTGCCTGTGATGGTCTAATTGAAATAAATGCTTTGAGTTTTTGAGTTTTTCCTGCCAACCCGGGTACTACACCCGTCGTAACCGTGTGCAGTCCATCTGACGTTGTCATTATCTCTTTCAACATAATAGACTTTCCTGCTACCCTAGTACTCCACCACTCGTGATCATCTGCAATCCGTCTAAGTTCGTCATTCTCCGCACTCTTCCAACGTCCCTATATTTCCTATCACCCTGGTACTTCTCACTTAGTAACCGTTTCGCCACGCAGCCAGTCGTCCCGCGTTACATATCCCAAAGGTAACTTGGTTACGTCCCTCGTACTCCGTCGGGACGCCACGTCGGCAGGTGCTCAACATTTTGCAAGTATTTATATTTGTAGGGTTGTAGGGAATGGCTATTTTTACCCGACTAAGGGTAATGTGTTTATCAGCCTATATATGTATGTCTGTTGCTTAGTAGCACTCTAAAGACCAAACGACCATTCTAACGTCAATCGATTTGTCTTAAGCTTGCGACAACCAGCCGCCATATTGTGAAAAATAAAAAAAATGAAAGTCGACGAACTATGTTAAGTGTATCATCTATACTTTCTCTAATATCATTTTTCATTTCGAATGCCCATTTTAGATAACGATTTAAAGTTGGTTATTCGAAATGACAAATCAAAGTGAAAAAATCAAGAAGTTAAATCGTCTGTGAAATCTTTCACATTAAACTGAAAAGCTGGAAATAACCCCATTCCACGTTTTAATAATTTTATATTTCAATCGAGATTCTCGTCACTGAAAATTCAGGCTTCTAGCTTTATCTACAACGAAGTTACGGGGGTCAGAAATGGCATGAATGGCTACGTACTATCGTACTAGGTACCATATAAAATGATGGAACTTATCGCTTTTCGGTAGCCCTTGCCGATAACAAAATCACAATCAAGTTATGCGAGGGCCCGCTACCTGATTCACCGTGATTGAGACACCTCCTTGGGTGACGGATGTGCCCGACCCCACCCGACCTCTCCCGATGATAGCCGCGCACATCTCATGTTCGAAGCCCTACGTAACGAATACGGAGCACGGACCCAACTCGATCGGAACGATATTTCACACTAACCCTATGTAGATTGACGACCACTGTCACGTTCTTATTGGGTTAAGGGCGGAAAAGAATTGGCCTCTACAATCTATGCGTTGGCCTGACCTGTATACTGGGTCTGTGGCACTGTACAAGCAGAGCATTGGACTCTTTTTAGAATCTTGCACTGGCATGTCAGATAGCGCACTAGCACGTCAGATAGCGCACTAGCACGTCAGATAGCGCACTAGCACGTCAGATAGCGCACTAGCACGTAGCGCTGGCATCCAGCTTTGACCATTGGCACTGGCCTTCAGCTGCACTTGATATAGCACTGTCCCCAACACTAGCCTAAATGTAACCTTATTATGTTAACCCACTGAATCATTATCTGCCAAGATGTTTACTAACTTTGTCGGGGTCGGCTTCCAGTCTAACCGGATGCAACTTAATAAACGCCTATCTGAACCCCACAACCCAGTTGTTGGGTTACACGATACCGCTTGGAAGGACAGGTTGTCATACCCTAAGGGTCTCGGTAAGTAATGGATGTCCACCCACTCACGGGCTGACCTTGGCAAGCGTTGCTTAACCTTGTTATCAGCGCAGCCCTTTATTATGTTCACCCTCAGCAAATACCAACAATAATGTCATTCGTCCATTTTCCGCTTGGTTTGTAGGTCGGAAGCACCCTGCTGCCGGACATTGGCGCGGCCTATATAACGATGTGTCCCTTATATCGGTTATGTCATGGAACCGTTCGTTGTTACAGTTTTCGCACCATTGCACAGTGGTTCCTCCCATAGGTCATAATTCCAAAAAATGCATTGCCGAAATATGAGTCATTGTTTATGTATTTCATTACTCCTATGAACAACCTACCGAGAAGTAGAAATATGTCATCCCTTTTTGGTATTTTTCACTTATTAACTGTCGTCGGAAGTGAACACATCGGCTTTGTTGCACCGCGCTGTTATCAGTGACTCATTTTTTGTCGTTTTTAAAATTACAATTCCCAGAATTCTATTGTGTCTTTGACGTGTTTGTGAAATGGAAGTCCAAGAACAAGGTATGTTTTTACAAATTTATAATATTTGATTAAATATTTTGTTTAATTTTTTAGATTATTGAAGTGCTACGCCGCACTTATAATATTGTATATTTTTCTGCGAAATTGAACTTCATGTAGACTTTTGGAAAGTTATCCGAATGAATGAGACATTGAGTCTACCCTCAAAATAAAGGTCTATTAGTATACTTTCTAAAACAGATATACTTGTCTGCACGTAAGAGCCCATTTGTGATTTAAAGAGGTGCTACACCGTCAGTTCTCTTCTCGTAGCAAGGTCTACGAAACAATTGTTAATTGATTTGTTTTCTTTTCAGGTACTTTGACAAAATGTACGTTTTCAAGGATGCATTTCTTTGAAGTTTGGGCTAGTGTACGTGGTAGTTTTAGTGAAAAATGCCAACACATACTTCTAGTTTTTCAAGATACTATTAGTAATGAAAATTTAGATATAGGTCCATTACAGAAACGTGTATTTCTATTGTGTAAACGTATGAACGATTTATGGAAATCTGTACATAGAACCAAAACAACATTTTTGAATAAATATGCGGATTGGCTTAGTGTAATAGAATGTGTAGAGTTAAAAATATGTGACGAGAATTGTACTACTACTGAACACACCGTGATTCAACCAAGCACATCTACTACAGATAGCGTGCGCGGGCGGCCTAAAATTGATTTTTCTAAACTTAGCAAACGATCTAAACGTAGGCGACTTACAGAATTGTCCCAGGTTGACAGCTCAACTGTGGATGCGCTGCTCAATAGGTCCGATACATCTAATTCTAGTTTATGTGCAAATATTAGTCCAGACGAAGTTCTATCACTTTTTGTAGAAGCTAAGTTATCAAAGCATCAGTATTTATTAATTAAAAACTTTATTAATAGCAAAATGGCTTCTCATATATTACCAACCTACCATAGTGTTTTAGCTGCCAAAAAGAAGTGTTATCCTCAAGATATTATTGTATCAGAATCGAAGGCCGAGGTTGAATTACAAAGCTTGTTAGACCACACAGTTACACGAATTTTAGAATCTCAAGTAAATGTGATCAATAGCGTCTCATTGGATTTAGAGTCAAATTTAACTTTGATTGGGAAATGGGGTTTTGACGGCAGTACGGGACATAGTGAGTATAAGCAGTCTTTCACGGAGTCTAACTCGGATGATAGTAGTTTATTTGTAACATCTTATGTCCCACTTCAATTAGTTGTAGATTCAAATGCAAGTGAAAGGAAAATTTTATGGAAAAATCCCCGCCCTTCTTCGACTAGATATTGTAGACCTATTCGATTTCAATTTGCTAAGGAAAGTTCCATATTGTCTAAGGAAGAAGCATCTTATTTTAGAGAAAAGATACAAAATTTATATCCAACAACGTTTACCCGTAATGATAGCCAATTAACAATCAAACATTGTTTACAATTAACTATGGTAGATGGTAAAATATGCAGTGCCTTGAGTGAATCATCTTCTTCAAGGTGCTATATCTGTAAAGCAACACCCTCAGAGATGAATAAAATAGATTACTGTTTAAAAAAACCGAGTGAAGAAATATGTTATGAGTTCGGTTTATCACCGTTACATTCGTGGATTCGTTTCTTCGAATATTTTATTCATCTCGCTTACAGAGTTGACATTAAAAAATGGCAAGTTCGTTCTGATGAAGATAAAATACTATTCGCGGAAAGAAAAATATCTATTCAAAACCAATTTAGGTCTAGATTAGGTTTAATTGTTGACAAACCGCGAAGTGGCGGAAGCGGGACATCTAACGACGGTAATACCGCGAGAAAATTTTTCATGAATTCAGCTATAGCTGCTGAAATTACCGGGTTAAATAAGAACTTGATCGACCGTTGTTCGGTTATTTTACAAGCTATGTCGTCTGGTTACAATATACATGTTGATAAATTTAGGGAATATTCTTTAGAGACCGCACGACTTTTAGTTTATGAATATCCGTGGTATAATCTTCCTGCTTCTGTCCACAAAGTACTTATTCATGGTCCCGAGATTATGCGAAATGCAATATTATCGATTGGGGAACTTTCCGAAGAGGCAGCAGAAACTAACAATAAACACATCAAGGCATATCGACGGGATCATACTCGAAAAATGTCGCGGGAGTTAACAAACACCGATTTAATTCGTAGACTCATGCTCAGTTCGGACCCTTATATAACCAGTCTTCGGAAACTTCCCCAAAAGAAAAAGAGCTTATATACAAGGGAGGTGCTAGACCTATTACAGGTGTAGCTAATTATATTGTAGGTAATATTAGTATTAATTATGTATTAGTTTTCGATATCAGTCACTTTGTAACTTGTTTTAGTCTCAAGTTAAGATAGTATATTTTGTTGATTAAAGATAGTTTACTAAAAAAAAATATTTATTTTATAATAGGTTTATTATAAAACTGTTAAGCCATAATTAAAACCACATCAATGTTTAGCTAATAATTGTCTAGAAAATTTATGAATGTAAAACAGAAATATTTCTTTTGCAATGTATTGATATGTCAATGTCATAAATATATTATTTTGTGAGTAAATGTACTAAATTAAGTAGATATTGTCTATTTATATTATTTTAAACCTAAAATGCACGAAAAACTAGCGCCATTGAAGATTTAAGTATTTATGACCGCCTTTGTTCGGCCGCTGAACCACCGTGCATTGTAGTTGTTGTTGTATGGTGTCACCACGTGCAAAGTCATGCAGTTTTGTCCTGCAACGTGAAAGAAATTGGCTCATATACCTGACCAAGCTGTGGCAATAATTACAATTCTTTAATTGTAACAGTTGTCAATCTTCCACTTTGGACTGCCCTCATCATCTGCCTCGCCTTTTCCCAACTATGTTGGGTTCGGCTTCCAGTGAAACCGGATGCAGCTGAATACCTGTATTTTACATGGACCGACTGCCTACCTTATCTCCACAACCCAGTTAGTACTCCGTAATCCGATACCCCTTATATCAGTTTAAGACTGGTTATCAGACGTTTGGGCCACTGACTGTCTGTAACCACCATCGAAGATCTGCAAATGACAGTGACTAGCGGTATGTAATGGGTGGTCACCCATCCACGGACCAAACTAGACAAGCGCGGCTTAACCTGAAGACCGACCTTAGCGGCTTCTATTATTTAGGCACGAGCCCCTCAATCAGGTCAGGCCTAGTGTTATTGAAATCTATCAGGAACTTATCAGTAGCAGTATGGTGAAGTAAGAGCCGAGGCAATAGACCAAGAAATCACCCACATTATACAGCGTGTATCAAAAAGGTGTGCTTATTATATTGATGGACGTGATACAGGTCATCCATCTGAACAACTTTCTGTATGGCACCAATATCGTGATCACGAAAAAATAATCAGCTGTCCCTTACAAAATTACAATCCTACTCGACCCAAATGTATGCACACCTTTCTGGTACATGGTGTATAGAAATTTGGGACCACCGTGCGAGCTTCCTCTACCAAATGGAAAAAGAATCACAAAAATCGCACCAGTTACAGAGAAATCGGTGTAGGTACACACATGGAAAAAAAAAACAAAAAAGCTGCAAGAAATTTGGTAGAATAAATAACCTCCTCCATTTTTAGGAGTCGGTTAAAAACATAGCTACCTACTTCTAATACACCTATCTCCAAAACTTTAGCCAGGCTGTTATAAAAATATAAGTTATGCCCTGCGCTTCATTTTCGTCGCATTCGCCCAACTCAAACTAGAAATCAAAGCATTTATTTCACGTAGGTAGGCCAGTTACAAGCACTTTTGAATTGTAGAAAAAAAGACAACAATAAAAAGAAGCTACAGTCCCAGTCACAAGGCATAACTGTGAAAGTACTGTAGTTGCCCATTCCCTAGCGTAGATCTTTATGGAGAAGAACGGGCGCTAAACTCCATCTCCTCTCCTTTTAAATCAGAATATTGTCAAAACCTTGGTTACATCCAGCGTTGCCAGTTTTTTTTTTTTGCCATCGGGGTTTTGGAACTTTTTGAGTGAAAAAAGCGGGATTCTTTCGTCGAAAGCGGGACATAGTAAAAAAATAGTATATAATCAGAAGTTTTTAAATATTTATCTTTTTATTTGTTTCAAATTACGTTTACGTGACAATAGACAACAAAAATAGCCATAGAAAATGTATTTTAATAAAAATGTAATATTTTAAATCAGATTTACCGTATAGTTGAGTCTCATTCGTCTTCTGAATAAAAAAAAATAGAAATCAAAATCAAAAAAGTTTTATTCCTCAGCACGCTGCACGCACGGTCGAGTTATCCCGGAAAAGCGGGACTGAGCCTGTCCCGCACGGGACATTTAATTTTAATTAAAAAATCGGGACGTCCCGCCAAAATTGCGACGTCTGGCAACGCTGGTTACATCATTCATTTTGAGATGGTATGTACATTATGTGAGAACGACGTAGCAAGACGTGCACGTTAGAAGTGTCATCAAGTAAAGACAAAAAAGACAAATAAAAAAATAAAGTATTTATTTAATTCAATTATGCCGTGGCAACTAAGAGGGACCAGTCACAACTCAATCAATCAGAAAGCTTCTCAACACTTGAAAAGTACATTCAGTCGTCAGTTGACAGCCAGTGACGTGCCGTCGACAGGGTGTCGACACTGTGGCGACAACTTGTCGAACGGCGCGACCACTTCGCACTACTCGCGATGATGGATGCTTGATTGATCGCCGAGTGACGTTTGACAGCTAGAAGCTATGGACTCAAGTTTACTGTCCCTTCATTGTTATTTCAAATCAGTTTTTGCAGCATAGTGACCTCTATTCTTGTTGTCATATGGTCCATGACTGAGGTAAAATAACTGTATATTATTTGCTGAAGTACAGGCAAGACAACGAACAACTACAGTACACAGTACACACACACACAGACACACACACACAGTACTTATGAATATGTGAAATTTCGAATGAAAATCATCCAGAGTATCACACTGGTGTCATAATGTCGGCGTGACTGCCACGAGCTCTTATATGTGCCGAAATAAACAGATTTTGCAATTTCGGTTTCGCGTTTCTGGGCACTTTTCCTGTTGACAGCGATTTGGACATATTTTTTGACACCTTGTAATTCTTTTCCCATGTTGATACTTGTACATATTTTTATTCAATGTATCGTTTGTAAATAATAACTATTTAAATTGTGTTTATAAATAGAATATCATAAATAAAACATAATTCAGAAATTCGTTTTGAATCGTCAGACAAAAAATCGCGCGTTTAGATTTGACAGTTCAAGCTTACTCGGTACGTTCAACCCTATTTATTCCATTTCCCAAATAAGACTTTCATCCTTCCCCATTCAAATTAAAACATCAACATGGCTCCTCATTTTCACAATACGGCTGACATTTTCCTTAATGTAAAGGAACATCCGAGATGAATTACTAAGACATCTTCCCGGCGACATCTTTGGATTATATTAGTATAGGCAAGTAGCTACCATTAAGAGTGGGGTAACAGAAGGTCCACTTACTGAAAATAAACAAAGTTGCCGAACCTACGAACTGACTTACTGCACTGATTGCAATGATACACTGTCGTGTCCCTTCCCCCCGCGACCCCTACCTGTAGTGACTCCTTCATAATATTGTTTCACTGTTGGAATTTTTTCCTCTCTCTATTCACACAAACGACCTAAAAAAGGCCAATCTGACATAAAAGACCGCAATATCTATGTCACAGAGCCACAGTGGGCACACAAAGGCAGAATGGAAGCGCGCCTTGATCACGAATCACAGCGGAGAAAAAAAAGCTAGCTGTCAAACAAAGCGCGCGGCGGCCATGATTGAAAAATGGCGCATGTGGGACAGCTGGACAGAGGGTAATGTATCCCTTCCTGATTTGTGCTGAGTGATGGAGATTGGTACAGGTGCAGATTGTGAAAGTTCGAGTAGGTCAGAGGGCGAACTGGGACGTCAACATATAAAGTTGAGCCATTGTATTGTAAAAAGAAAGAATAAGTGTTGGTTTGGAGTGCTGCTAGCGGGTCGCACATTCAGTTCGGTTTGTTTTTGGTGAACAAGAAAACCGAGTTGAAGTAATTAATAACACACATTCGGCTTACACGTATCAGCAAACTTTGATCGGCATCCATTCTGGATCCGGGTCGGCTCCGCACAATTCGGGTTAAGCCCATTGATTATTTCAGGAATATATTTTTGATTGTCAGTCTTACCAAGGGCTATCGTATAACCCTGTACTAACTGAGTTGTCGAGATCAGATAGGCAGTCGCTCCATGTAAAATACTGGTACTCAGCTGAAACCAATTAGACTAGAAGTCGACCCCAACATAGTTGGGAAAAGGCTAGCCAGATGATGGTGATATTCGAATTCGCCCCGAATCAGTATGTGGTATACCTTCCTTACATCCGATTCATTAACGTGACCACAAGTTTTACATGTAAAAAATGTTGGATGTTTTATGACGATAGTGGAATATGACTGGTCCATTGGCGAAATCTGTAAACTCATCTAAGGGTGAAAGGGTTTTTCTTCTAATCTTGGAAATGATTCATTTTAATATGAATCACACGAACAAAGCGACACTAAAATCGTTCAATGTTGCCACTAACAAAATTAAACACGCATTCAAACATTCACTTAACGTAGAGCGATCAATTTAAACTTGTGCTGTCACTTCAACATTAGAAGTACTAGGCACATATACAGAGTATGGAGATGTTCTGTATTTGTGTGGATGTTAGTAAGTCACTGGGTTACGAGAAGTTCCTCCAATGTTTGACTATGCGTGAGCGGGTGAGTGTATTTGTCAATTTGTACTAGGAGTGCATAATGTGTATAGAGTTCGTCGTACAGTCTGATTGGATTGAATTGTTAGTGCTTGGCAGCTTGCGGACTCTGTATTGTTCGGGCGGTACCCGACTTTCGAGTGATGGGATGTGTTCTTGGGAATTTGCACAGGTAGTGTTCACACTATTCGTGCCTTTATTCAGTGATGGGAAAAATATAGAAAAAATGTAAACTCTTTGCTGGTTCTGTGTTTATGACGAACAATCCAGATAACACTGACACATCATGCAATCAAACTCAACCCAGTTTTGACAGAGATTCTTTGTACTTCTAGAAACTATCGACGCTGATAGAATGAAAGGCCCACTTTGCCTACTTCCTTTACTTTCGAGAGCCATCTATAAAAACAACATTTACCAACACATTAACATCATGACGGTACCTTGTCAATATATTTATGAAAACATTATGTATGTTCGGAAAAACGTACATCTTTTTAGTAAAATAACCGACAGGCATAATGTTAATATTAGAAATAAGAACAAATTAGATCAACCATGTTTCAGATTGTCAAAAGTACGTACTTCTTTTATGGGTTACTGTGTAAAATGTTACAATAAAATACCACTTGAAATTCTACAACTTAATGAGAAGTTAAAACATGCATAAAACCCACACTATGTAAGTACTCATATTATAAGTTGGAAGACTATATTGTAGATAAAAATGGTTGGCTTAATGCTGGTCCTGCTCCACAGCTACTTGGGCTCACGAACTTAGATTTTAATGTTTGGAAGGGATGCTCCCCCTCTAGATCTTTAATTTTTTTTTTCCTCTAGTTCTTTATTTTTTTTTTGTTTCGTTGGTAACTTAGTTACTTTGATTACTCTACATTGTTTACATATTATTATAAAAGCAACAATTTGCTACTCCACAACCATAGGGGCAAACCAATTGATTACCATGTTAACTTATCGTGGAAGCTGCATAAGATTGTAAAATATCCTTGCTTTGTATAGATTACATATGTCAGTATTATATAATGTGTGAGTACTATGTACTGTAAGGCTACAATTTAAGTGTTGTTATCTTTCATTGACTTGAATGTGCCTTGATGGCTGAGAGAATGTCATCCGCAATGGTGGCGGGTGTGTCGGGTCAGTTAGTTCCCTTCAATATGGTTGAGTTGAATGGCGCTGATCCACGCGTCATGTTCGTGAACAGGCGCTGTCAGTTGGGACTGGTCATCTCTCAGCTGCCACGGTTTATTTTAATTCCTTTATTTTTTCATTGTTGATTTAATCTTTTACTCTGGACGCTCTTAATGTGCACTTCTTTCTACATCATTCTCACATATATATGTATAATCTCAACATGAATGATGTAACCAAGATTTAGTAACAATATTTTTATTTAAAAAGAGTGTCCATGGAGTTTCTTGCCCATTGTTCTCCATAGAGATCTACGCTTTGGAATGTGCAACTACAGTACTCTTTGAAGTTATTATGCCTTGTGACTGTGACTGTAGCTTCGCTTTTTTTTTTGTTTTTTTGACATTCAAAAGTGCCTGTGATGGTCTATTTGAAATAAATGCTTTGAGTTTTTGAGTTTTTCCTGCCAACCCGGGTACTACACCCGTCGTAACCGTGTGCAGTCCATCTGACGTTGTCATTATCTCTTTCAACATAATAGACTTTCCTGCTACCCTAGTACTCCACTACTCGTGATCATCTGCAATCCGTCTAAGTTCGTCATTCTCCGCACTCTTCCAACATCCTCAAATTTCCTATCACCCTGGTACTTCTCACTTAGTAACCGTTTCGCCACGCAGCCAGTCGTCCCGCGTTACATATCCCAAAGGTAACTTGGTTAAGTCCCTCGTACTCCGTCGGGACGCCACGTCGGCAGGTGCTCAACATTTTGCAAGTATTTATATTTGTAGGGTTGTAGGGAATGGCTATTTTTACCCGACTAAGGGTAATGTGTTTATCAGCCTATAAATGTATGTCTGTTGCTTAGTAGCACTCTAGAGACCAAACGACAATTCTAACGTCAATCGATTTGTCTTAAGCTTGCGACAACCAGCCGCCATATTGTAAAAAATAAAATAATGACGACTTTCATTTTTTTATTTTTATGAACTATATTAAGTGTATCATCTATACTTTCTCTCATCATTTTTCATTTCGAATGCCCATTTCAGATAAAGATTTAAAGTTGGTTATTCGAAATGACAAATCAAAGTGAAAAAATCGAGAAGTTAAATCGTCTGTGAAATCTTTCACATTAAACTGAAAAGCTGGAAATAACCCCATTCCACGTTTTAATAATTTTATATTTCAATCGAGAGTCAGTGACAAAATACCTAAAGGAACGTTGACTTGCAATAATAGTTCATAAACTGCAGGTTCAAATTGAATGAATTCAGGAATGTGCCTAGGTGTAATATGCCCTCTTAGTCACTGAAAATTCAGGCTTCTAGCTTTATCTACAACGAAGTTACGGGGGTCAGAAATGGCATGATTGGCTACGTACTATCGTACTAGGTACCATATAAAATGATGGAACTTATCGCTTTTCGGTAGCCCTTGCCGATAACAAAATCACAATCAAGTTATGCGAGGGCCCGCTACCTGATTCACCGTGATTGAGACACCTCCTTGGGTGACGGATGTGCCCGACCCCACCCGACCTCTCCCGATGATAGCCGAGCACATCTCACGTACGAAGCCCTACGTAACGAATACGGAGCACGGACCCAACTCGATCGGAACGATATTTCACACTAACCCTATGTAGATTGACGACCACTGTTACGTTCTTATTGGGTTAACGGCGGAAAAGAATTGGCCTCTACAATCTATGCGTTGGCCTGACCTGTGTACTGGGTCTGTGGCACTGGCAGGCAAACCGGCATGTCAAGTAGAGCATTGGACTCTTTTTAGAATCTTGCACTGGCATGTCAGATAGCGCACTAGCACGTAGCGCTGGCATCCAGCTTTGACCATTGGCACTGGCCTTCAGCTGCACTTGATATAGCACTGTCCCCAACACTAGCCTAAATGTAACCTTATTATGTTAACCCACTGAATCATTATCTGCCAAGATGTTTACTAACTTTGTCGGGGTCGGCTTCCAGTCTAGCGGATGCAACTTATAAACCCCACAACCCAGTTGTTGGGTTACACGATACCGCTTGGAAGGACAGGTTGTCATACCCTAAGGGTCTCGGTAAGTAATGGATGTCCACCCACCCACGGGCTGACCTTGGCAAGCGTTGCTTAACCTTGTTATCAGCGCTGCCCTTTATTATGTTCACCCTCAGCAAATACCAACAATAATGTCATTCGTCCATTTTCCGCTTGGTTTGTAGGTCGGAAGCACCCTGCTGCCGGACATTGGCGCGGCCCATATAACGATGTGTCCCTTATATCGGTTATGTCATGGAACCGTTCGTTGATACAGTTTTCGCACCATTGTAGTTGTTTTTGTATGGTGTTACCACGTGCAAAGTCATGCAGTTTTGTCCTGCAACGTGAAAGAAATTGGCTCATATACCTGACCAAGCTGTGGCAATAATTACAATTCTTTAATTGTAACAGTTGTCAATCTTCCACTTTGGACTGCCCTCATCATCTGCCTCGCCTTTCCCAACTATGTTGGGGTCAGCTTCCAGTCTAACCGGATGCAGCTGAATACCTGTATTTTACATGGACCGACTGCCTACCTTATCTCCACAACCCAGTTAGTACTCCGTAATCCGATACCCCTTATATTAGTATAAGACTGGTTATCAGACGTTTGGGCCACTGACTGTCTGTAACGACCATCGAAGATCTGCAAATGACAGTGACTAGCGGTATGTAATGGGTGGTCACCCATCCACGGACCAACCTAGACAAGCGCGGCTTAACCTGAAGATCGACCTTAGCGGCTTCTATTATTTAGGCACGAGCCCCTCAATCAGGTCAGGCCTAGTGTTATTGAAATCTATCAGGAACTTATCAGTAGCAGTATCCGGAGTGAGGGCTTATGCCTGGTGAAGTAAGAGCCGAGGCAATAGACCAAGAAATCACCCACATTATACAGCGTGTATCAAAAAGGTGTGCTTATTATATTGATGGACGTGATACAGGTCATCCATCTGAACAACTTTCTGTATGGCACCAATATCGTGATCACGAAAAAATAATCAGCTGTCCCTTACAAAATTACAATCCTACTCGACCCAAATGTATGCACAGTTGCACACCTTTCTAGTACATGGTGTATAGAAATTTGGGACCACCGTGCGAGCTTCCTCTACCAAATGGAAAAAGAATCACAAAAATCGCACCAGTTACAGAGAAATCGGTGTAGATACACACATGGAAAAAAAAAACAAAAAAGCTGCTAGAAATTTGGTAGAATAAATAACCTCCTCCATTTTTAGGAGTCGGTTAAAAACATAGCTACCTACTTCTAATACACCTATCTCCAAAACTTTAGCCAGGCTGTTATAAAAATATAAGTTATGCCCTGCGTTTCATTTTCGTCGCATTCGCCCAACTCAAACTAGAAATCAAAGCATTTATTTCACGTAGGTAGGCCAGTTACAAGCACTTTTGAATTGTCGAAACAAAGACAACAATAAAAAGAAGCTACAGTCCCAGTCACAAGGCATAACCACATGAGTAGGAAAACGGAACAGAGGTTAAGCTTCATACAACCGCGCAAATCGGTTGCACTACTACAAGCACGCGGGGCATGTGTGCGTGACCACTGGCCGCTTGTCGCGTACGCGGCGAGACTGGAAAAAACCGGTTTACGCTGGCACAGCCAGTGGACAATCTCAGGGTCAGCACGGCACGGTGCCATGGCAACCAAGGGGCACGTTGTTTGTTTTGTCAGTTGCAAGATTGGTTGCAATTTTGAATATTAAAATTAAAATGTTTGTTTATTGTACTGTGTGTATGAATAATAGTAGAAAAAACAAAAATTTATCATACTTTAACTATCCCAAGGAGTACAATAGGTAAGTAAATATTTGACTATTACTTTTTCAAGTAAGTACCTATATTTTATTGTACGATCCTTTTTTTTAATAAGAAGAGGATACTACTCGGTGTGTTTTTACCCGACTGCGGCGAAGCCCAAAAGGAGGGTTATGTGTTTGACCTGTATGTATGTAATGTCTGTTTCTATGTTCCCTCGTAACTAAGGAGTTAAGGAGCCCGGTAAGCCGAAGATTATCGAGTTACGACAAGGACAGAAAAAGAAAGTATGTATGGGAGAACAAGATAGAATGAGTAATGGTCTATATCGTATTTGGTACCAACTAGTTTTTTTATTTTGTTGACTTATTTAAATTTTTTTATTATACTCCCCTGCATTTTATGCTTCACTTTATTTTCGGCTTTCTTGTCATGGGTGTCATTTTCGTGGTTTTTGGGGTCGCTGATAACTAAAATTAGGTCAAAATGAAAATTCAAGATGGCGTCGACGAAAATTTTTGGTTTTTTCTTCATGGGTGTCATTTTCATGGTTTTTGGGGTCGCTGATAACTAAAATTAGGTCAAAATGAAAATCCAAGATGGCGCCGACGAAAATTTTCGGTTTTTTCTTCATGGGTGTCATTTTCATGGTTTTTGGGGTCGCTGATAACTAAAATTAGGTCAAAATGAAAATCCAAGATGGCGCCGACGAAAATTTTCGGTTTCGTGTCATAGGTGTCATTTTCGTGGTTTTTGGGGTCGCTTATAACGAAACTGAGGTCAAAATGAAAATCCAAGATGGCGCCGACGAAAATTTTCGGTTTTGTCGTCATTCATGGGTGTCATTTTCGTGGTTTTCGGGGTCGCTGATAACAAAAATGAGGTCAAAATGAAAATTCGATGGCAACAACATTTTTTATTTTGTTTTTTTCATCATGGGTATCATTTTCATGGTTTTCGGTGTCACTGATAACGAAAATAAGGTCAAAGTAAAAAGAGATAAAAAATAAAAAAAGGTAATTCTCATTTTTTTTCTTCGGGTTCCCCTGACTGAGTTTTCACCCTTCGCCACTGGACTGTATCATACTCAATAATAAAACTATATAACAAATGTTTTGTTTAATTTGTCTTAACATATTGTGACAACCCTACCAAAATAGGTAACAATTTTGAACGTTCTTTAGAAGCTTTAACTCTGTTCCGTTTACTTACTCATGTGGCATAACTGTGAAAGTACTGTAGTTGCCCATTCCCTAGCGTAGATCTTTATGGAGAAGAACGGGCGCTAAACTCCATGGACACCCTTTTAAATCAGAATATTGTCAAAACCTTGGTTACATCCAGCGTTGCCAGATTTTTTTTTTTGCCAATTCGGGGTTTTGGAACTTTTTGAGTGAAAAAAGCGGGATTCTTTCGTCGAAAGCGGGACATAGTAAAAAAATCGTATATAATCAGAAGTTTTTAAATATTTATCTTTTTATTTGTATTCAAATTACGTTTACGTGACAATAGACAACAAAAATAGCCATAGAAAATGTATTTTAATAAAAATGTAATATTTTAAATCAGATTTACCGTATCGTTAAATAGTTGAGTCTCATTCGTCTTCTGAATAAAAAAAAATAGAAATCAAAATCAAAAAAGTTTTATTCCTCAGCACGCTGCACGCACGGTCGAGTTATCCCGGAAAAGCGGAACTGAGCCTGTCCCGCGCGGGACATTTAATTTTAATTAAAAAATCGGGACGTCCCGCCAAAATTACGACGTCTGGCAACGCTGGTTACATCATTCATTTTGAGATGGTATGTACATTATGTGAGAACGACGTAGCAAGACGTGCACGTTAGAAGTGTCCATAGTAAAGACAAAAAAGACAAATAAAAAATTAAGTATTTATTTAATTCAATTATGCCGTGGCAACTAAGAGGGACCAGTCACAACTCAATCAATCAGAAAGCTTCTCAACACTTGAAAAGTACATTCAGTCGTCAGTTGACAGCCAGTGACGTGCCGTCGACAGGGTGTCGACACTGTGGCGACAACTTGTCGAACGGCGCGACCACTTCGCACTACTCGCGATGATGGATGCTTGATTGATCGCCGAGTGACGTTTGACAGCTAGAAGCTATGGACTCAAGTTTACTGTCCCTTCATTGTCATTTCAAATCAGTTTTTGCAGCACAGTGGCCTCTATTCTTGTTGTCATATGGTCCATGACCGAGGTAAAATAACTATATTATTTGCTGAAGTACAGGCAAGACAACGAACAACTACAGTACACAGTACACACACACACAGTACTTATGAATATGTGAAATTTCGAATGAAAATCATCCAGAGTATCACACTGGTGTCATAATGTCGGCGTGACTGCCACGAGCTCTTATATGTGCCAAAATAAACAGATTTTGCAATTTCGGTTTCGCGTTTCTGGGCACATTTCCTGTTGACAGCGATTTGGACATATTTTTTTGACACCTTGTAATTCTTTTCCCATGTTGATACTTGTACATATTTTTATGCAATGTATCGTTTGTAAATAATAACTATTAAATTCGTTTTGAATCGTCAGACAAAAAATCGCGCGTTTAGATTTGACTGTTCAAGCTTACTCGGTACGTTCAACCCTATTTATTCCATTTCCCAAATAAGACTTTCATCCTTCCCCATTCAAATTAAAACATCAACATGGCTCCTCATTTTCACAATACGGCTGACATTTTCCTTAATGTAAAGGAACATCCGAGATGAATTACTAAGACATCTTCCCGGCGACATCTTTGGATTATATTAGTATAGGCAAGTAGCTACCGTTAAGAGTGGGGTAACAGAAGGTCCACTTACTGAAAATAAACAAAGTTGCCGAACCTAAGAACTGACTTACTGCACTGATTGCAATGATACACTGTCGTGTCCCTTCCCCCCGCGACCCCTACCTGTAGTGACTCCTTCATAATATTGTTTCACTGTTGGAATTTTACCTCTCGCCTCTGAGCTGAGCGTTGAAAGTCCAGTTTCTAAGTGTTGATGATAACGGGCATTAAAGTTACACGTGGTGTACCTATTTGAGATTGGGATGATGATATCTTCCTGCCCTTGTCCCGATACCAACTACTTACTTAACTCCCTAAAAGGGTACGTACGTACATTTCACTAGTTAAGCTTGAAGGCAATAGAACATATGCATTTATTTTAAACAAAGGGTACACATCATATTTTGCTGCTACTGAGAAAAACCTGATAGGACTCACCCCGCCTGGGAATCGAGGTCAGGACAAATCGGTCAACAGTAGTGTTTGTGGCCACGACACCAACAACGCAGTTACCACAAAACTATTCAGAAAGAAGAAGTAGCAAAAATGCCCCACATCCGACTGCAAAGATAAGTATCTCAAAAAATCGCTAAAAATGAGTATAAAAAAAAAATACTTCCAGTGATCATCCTTACTGGCTAGCACATTATAAAATGTTCTAAATGTTAATTCAGGGGCAGAATACCTGTTTTAAATATACTAACTTCTGATTTTAGTTGTAAAATAGGATTAAAAAGCAATTAAACACTGTAATAACTCATTTGCGATTGTTTGATAATAGTTATTATAAGTACTGGGTTAATAATAAAATATTTAAAAGCATTATTTAAAGTAATGCTTACCTACTAAATAATCTATTTATTTTGTAACATATTTACAGGTTACACACGGGCGGCTATTTTTTTTTCTATTTTTGGCAATTTTGAGTTTCTTTACACCTTCCTTGTTACAGAAAGCAATTGAATTTAGAATGTCACAGATGTTCATTTGTTTAATCTTTATGTCATCTTTATTCCACTATTTTATGGTCGTTAGAGTAGTAGGTATTGCATGATTGAAAGTAAAATATTTTTAAGATAAGTAATTCTGCGCCTGAAAGAATAATTGGAGCAATTTCTAAGTATTATATATGCAATTTATTAAAACTCATTTTTATCTATTTTCTGAGATATTTTTGTCAGCTGTCGGACGTGGGGTTAATCTTCTATGGAAGTTGAAACTTCTCTTTTCAAAAGAACCATATAATAAAATCTCTTACACAATAGCTATAAGTCTACTACATCTACCTACACTATGACCCTATATCCCACAAGTGCCAAAAGACTATCACAATAAAACATAGGGCAAAGTCTAGACTGGCGACAATTTGTGACTAATTGCGGCCGCGGCGGGTCGCAAGCGTGCACCCAGCCTTGCTTGTCTCTGCGAAAAAAAACGACGCGCATACATTAAGGAGGATGGATGTCTTTTTAAAAAGAAAACTCTTTGCTCTCTGGGTGCAGGTAGAGGGCTATTAGGTTACTTTTTATTTGCCTTCTACCGGAGGGTTCGTCTGTACTTAATTATACGTTTTATGTAAGGCTTTTCGTGTGGTGCATTCGCTAGTTTTCGAAATGGAGGAATTACGTCGTTGAATATTCCTTTCGGCGATGCAATGACGGTGGTAGAGGGTGCTGTTGGTAAATATTTGTTAAATCGTTTGTGGAAATTGCATTGAAAAAAAAGTTGAAAACTAAAACTCAACTATGAAAAAAGTGTATAAGCAAGACGTACGTATACTTTTTGTTCGGTTTTCGTTTAACTGGAACTAAACGTCACGAGTGTAGTAAGTACATAATTATGTTATGAATTACAGAGCGTGGATTAATGAGACTCGACTGAGCTACTTCGGTGTCGTAAAAGTTAGTTCCTGAACGGCTGTGAATTAGTTTTTTTTTTTTTTTTAGTTAGCACTTATTGTCCCAATCCTGAGCAAAGGCCTCCCCCCATTCCTTTCACTTCTCATGATGGTGTGCTTATTCTCGCCAATTCGCGAGGAACCCATCCAAGACGTCCCGCCGTCTTCTCTTCGGTCTACCGCGACCCCGTCTAGCTGTTTCGGGGTTCCAGTCTTGCGATATTCGGGCCCACAGCTGTGTCGGCATCCGGCAGACATGGCCTGCCCAGTTCCATTTTAGGCTACGTCAGCAATTTGCGGTCTGAAGCGCAGTGTGGTGTTCCTTATCCGGTCAGTTATTTTTACATTCAGTATGCTGCGCTCCATCGCTCGTTGGCAAACCTTGAGTTTGGACTTCTGGACGTTAGTCAAAGACCAAGTCTGTGCACCATATGTCAGAATGGGGAGAATACACATGTCCATTAGCTTGCGTTTTAAGGGGATAGGTAAATCGCCCTTGAATAGCTCTTTCATGGACCAGTAGCTCCTCCAGGCGTTTTCCGTGCGTCTTGCCACTTCTTTTTGTCTCGCCTGGAAGGAGACTACTTGGCCCAGGTAGATGTATTCTTGGACATAGTGTATTTTCCCCCCTTTTCAGTGCACGTTGATAGGTGAACTGTTGGTCATGAGCTTTTCTTTGACATGTTCATCTTCAGTCCAACCTCAAGGCTTGCTTTGCCGAGTTTTTTAAGCATAATTTCCAGTTCCGCAGCTGATGAAGAGAAAAGTACAATGTCATCACTCATCAGCGAAGCGTAGATATGTCAACCTCGCCTCACCGAGACAGATACCTCTCTCTTCCCAGGCGGTCCCCAACGTTCTAAAAGACTTCTTCTAGAGTACTGGTAAATAGCTTTGGAGATAGCGGGTCGCCCTGTTTGAATCCCTTTAGGATTCTGAATTGCGGACCTGTCTGTACTAATTTTATAGCGGCTGTACTGCTGGTATACATATTTTGTAAAAGACGTATATAGATAGATTCTACATTTTGATTGCTAAGAGCGTTAAAGATGGCAGAGTGCGTTATACTATCTAATGCTTTCGAATAGTCCACAAATGCAGGTAAAGTGGGATATTGAATTCTAGATATTTTTCTATTATCTGATTGATGGTATGCAAGTGCTCGGTGGTAGAAAGTCCGGGACGGAAGCCTGCTTGTTCAGGAGGTTGTTGTTTATCTAGATCACCAGCTATGCGATTTTCTATGACTTTTATAAAGATTTTGTAGACATGGGAGATCAGAATGAGGGGTCTATAATTATTTATGTCCGACTTGCAGCAATAAAATATTTGAATGGCAAAAGTTTGTGAGGAAAACATCCGAACGAAGAATGTCATTGAACAGATTTGTGATGTCGGGTGAAGTATTGGTTCGCCGATTTTCAGGGCTTCAGTGCTAACGCCATCTTAGCCGCATGACCGGTTGTTCTTCATTTTACTTAGTGCAAACTGGACTTCGCCGCCAGAAATGGGTGGAATGGTGTCTGTCTGGGCAGAACTAGCTAGATGTGTCTGGTATTGGAGGTCTATCGGAATATAGGGATTGATGAAATGTGGTGCATATGTCTATAAAATGTTGTGAATTAGATTTACTTTTCAAGTTTTTTTTTAATGATGGTTTTAAGTAGTAGCCCCAATTATCTATTGCTTTGAGTATCCACAGGAGACTCTAAGTCTTACCAAATAAGACAATAACCTAAAGAAAACACGTTCCACACAACTTGCGCACACAATATCACTCCGCAATTAGCATAAGATATGAGAGGACCCACCTCACCAGCTCACTCACGGTCACGACCGCGCGGTGAAACAATATTCTCTCAAAATGTAATAAACTCACCCAACACGGTATCACAGTAATAACGAATACTTTGGAGGTAACTTGCTTCGCTCACCTGTTTATATGGTGAATAGAACAGATTCTTTCGTGAGAAAGTATTTTTGTATGAAAAACTAGTTTTAGTTCGTGGCTCTGGTCGCGCGGTGGTCGGAAATGAAAACAAATGAATTGAGGAGCCACCTTGAAACTATAGACTGCCTTAATTACTTATTAATTAAAGGATTCCAAATTCAAATTCAATTTCAAATTCTGCTAATCTATACTTATAAAATCCTGTTATGATTTACTTTTATTTTCAAAGCACAGCTCAAACAATTGGACAGATTGGGTTATTTAGAGCATAGCTGATAGCTATTATAACGCAGGCATCCACTAAGAAAGGGGTGAAGTAAAGGTTGAAAGTTTGTACGAACAGTCGTCACCGGGCGAAGCTGGTGCGGGTCGGCTAGTTGACTACAGACATAATAGAAGTCCTCAATCCATATGGAAACCGAAAATGTACTACCGCGGTAGGAAAGTCATGGTCCATCTCAACAAAAACATAACATGCACAAAAATGTAAGTCTCGCAAAACAGTTCCTCTGCCGTAAAAAGTTGTGAGATCTAATGTCTTTAGTAAATAGAATTACTTCTTCTGGGGCAGTCGGGTAATAAATGATTCGGGTGAATGGTTCGGTCGGGTGATAATGATCGTTTTTCCTACCTCCGCCTCTGCTTCCGTTAAAAAAACGTAGTCTATACGTGTGCCAAATTGCATTCAAATCCGTTTAGTCGTTAAGTCGCAGTAACAGACAGACAGACAGTTACTTTCGCATTTATAATATTAGTATGAAAAGACGAGACTTCGTGAGAGAATATTTTATGAAAAAAATGTTGTGAATATGTTTACCGGTAAATCTGTAATAAGCTTGGCTTTTATGCTTCATATGCGTAGGTACGTAAAATATATGATTGGATAACTGAGATGTAATCTTCTTCTAAAATGAACTGCCTCGTATGGTTTCCAGTCCGTCCGGCTTATAGTCCTTCAAATATAACTTGATTAAAACGCCAGCTGCCAAACTACTGTAAATGGTGCTGAGAAACTAGCTTTGGTCATCCATACTGATATTATGAATGCGAAAGCAGCTCTGTATTTCCATTTATCGATAATTAAGCCCTGAAGATGGCGGGCTGAGCAGGACTCTTTCGCAAAGAATTGACCTACAGTCGCACTAGACCGCGAATTGTGGGAGGGGAGGCCTCCACTGCAGGGCAAAGGGCTTATAATAATATGTCCTATCCTAAACATTTTTGCAACATGACTTCACCTTATAAGGCCGTCGTACATATTGGATGCATTAGTACAATTTATTTCAGTTTTAAAGCTGATTTTATACAATATGCTGATTTATATGTGAAGCACTGTACTGAAAAGAATGAACAAGGCAAATGGTTTTGATGTGGTTTCAATTCTCGGACGAGGCGGTTTTTCCATAAGGACATTTCCACTAGCAGAGCAGAGCCTGTATTCGTGTCCAGTTAATGGTAATAGGTTCACCCCTTGTCAATCGCCTCGGGTCTTATATCTGGCGAATTATGGACGGACTAAAGATCTTGTGAAATGTGGGTGTGTATTATGGGTTCATGTCTGCCTATACCTTTCAGAAAATGCGGGCGTGATGTTATGTTTTTAAAGACCTCCTCTAATCTACCGAAGAATACAATAATGACTACTGATTAGTAATAAGAAAAAAACATTTCATGTTCACAAATCTGTTGGATAATTATGGTAGTTAAGTTTTTAATCTGTGGTTATGATTACTTTGTCACCGCAAGGTGGCACCTCTTGTTCGTTCTTCTGTATAAAAGAAGTTTAATAAAACATTGGGTTTAAGAAATCTTAGTCATTTAAAACGCCTGCCCTAAAAATCAATAAGACAAAAACCACTCTTCTCTGTCATGCTGTTCACTCTGCTTACATCTCTTCGAAATAAACCGTAACGTCTTACTCACAAACACATCACTCCCATGTTACCCAAACAAACAGCACGTCGTTGATATTTATTGGTACAGCAGTTTTGGATGTTATTCCCAGATACAGACATATATGCCTTATGTCAGGTATGTTGTTTGAATCATTTTATATAGTTAACAGATGGGTTCGAGTCGAGGTCGTGTCGGGTAAAACAATGATGATTTAATTAATTACAGTGTTTAATTCATTAAACAGTGTATTTTGACTTAGTTTGCCTTACCCGTTGCAGCATTTGACGTTATGTAATTTATTTCACCACTGATGCCGCGGACCGGCTAAAAATCGAAAATGACATTCACAGAATCCGCGTGGTGGATCACGTTTACGGCCTTCTCGTTATCCCAGGGAGGAGGCTTGTCCTAGCACAGGGGCAATTTTGTGTTAAAATGTGTAGCGGAATAGTACAAAAAGTACTACTGCTATGCTGCAAATTAAGAACTAAAATCAAGATCCTACATCTCGATAGTATGATTATCCGCAAGTTAAGGTTATTTAGAAAGATCCAACTCTTACCGTTGAGCTGTAGCCTACCAGACACAGCACTCGTCTGGTCGGAACACAACTAAAAATTTAATGTGTGCGCACATAAATAATTATGGTCCATCGAGCTTTAAAATGTAGCTGTCACACAGGTATGAGCGGCAAAGATTGCGCTCTACTAAGTCAAACCTGTTACATTCATCCGAGTTCTCGATCATGCTGACTATTTCGATTGACGTAACGTACCTGAAAACAAAAACAAAAATCACATTATTTTTGAAACCTCGTGCCCCAGTACTGGGGACATTGTAGGCTGATCATGTGCCTTGCGACTGCCTCGTCGGTCTGGTAATCGCTAGACAACTGGGTCTAATGGAGTTTATATCACTGACAAAACCTGCTCGAACGCGTTAAGAGGGTGCGTACTGAAAGTTGACAACTTCGCAAATTGCTATCAAATATTCCACATTTTCCTCATATTTCCCTTAGAACCACCTCTAGCTTATAACTTTACATATTTCGGCAAACTCTTAACTGACAATAAAAATGCAAAACTTCATCTGCGCTTCAAAACGTCATAAATTCATTATTTGTAACCACCACACAACTGATTCGTTACATTCATTCCTTGACACACGGCTTAAAATCCTTTGATAACGGCTAAATGCATGGAGCAGCGTTTTGCGAGATTGCACGTAAAACTAATTATCCAGACTGTATATTATCACCTAAATAGCATTATTATGTCACGACATTCTATTTTTAACGTTTAGATCAACACAATAAGGTTGAAATCACAATGCATACAAATATTTTAAGTTATACAAGCTAGATTTAACTTTATTTGTAGAACTAAAAGGTTGATTATCCTTTGTGTTAAACATTCATTAGAAAAATAATAGATCCCTCGCTGTGAATAGTACGAAACCCTTTTTAATAAGTTAATCTATAACAAACAGTACGGAATACTAATTCGGGGGACATTCGAGAAGCTTCTAATTTATTAACTGGTATTAAAGAGTACAATGTTGGTGATTTATGTAAGAGGGAAGGGAAGGGGTTGAAGAGCAAATACAATCTCACGTTGTTTTCTTAAAATGGACAATTGTTTTCAAAAAAGAAAGTACTTTGCTAAATTAAAAACATTTATTTGGCACAAAGAGATCATTATTTTGAGTTTTTTAATGTATCAAAATGTTCATAGCTGCAAGATACACATTCGTTATGTCGAATCAGTCAGAAAAGTCATACAACTAATGCTTAACGGTGGTTTTCAGTTTTCAGCAAGATTGCATAATATCAATTTGTGAAGTTTCGAGTGAACTTAGCTTGATACTGTCACTTACGGGATATCTTCCGTGATTGTTCATTATTTTGAGCTCCCGATAGAAGAAGAAGATAAGAAGAAGAAGAAGAGAAGAGAAGAAAAGAAAAAAGAGAAGAGAAGAGGGTAAGATATCCCGTAAGTGACAGTATACTTGTAAACCGTGAAAGCTTGAAACAAAACTTAGCTTGATGTTCAGAAAGAAAGAAGAAACGACAGTAATTATTCGTAATGAAGGAAAAATACTTCTTTGTAATTTTCAATCACTGTTCCTGTCTGCCAGCTCAAACAAAACTTTATCTAAATAAAGAACTTATCTTAAAGATTTCCTAACACACTCCTAAAATTAATCGCAGACTAAATGAAATCCCGGGCCTATCTCACTAAACAATTCAGTGAGAAAGTCCCCAATCTCGCATCTACACCCCATACGTCCCACCCCCGGGCGAGGATCAATTAATTCCAACCTCCCTTTACATTACACGCACACTTGTTAGTTCTACACGTAAGCAAAAACTAAGACTACCCTAGCTCCCCGACTATCTTTGTAAAAACAACCTACTTTTTACCTTAAACTTTCTGTGTTAAGGTTGATATTACTTTGTACGATATTGATAGGTTATAAGGTAATGTCTTCCAAACTTCTATCAAGCTAATTCCAATCCTATTTTTATTGCGTCCGAGTATATTTTTATTCGTCAGCAATTCTGATTAAGGCCCAATTATTACAAATTATATTTTTTCGATTTTCGGTCTTATTTCGCAAGGCAATAGGGTTGATTTTTGGTTGTGTTTGTAGAGTTATGGCCTTGCCCTTTGTAGTAATGTTTGGTGCAAATACAGGATGTTTATTTGGCAATAAGTTACAGGGTGCTGTGTAATGAAGACTTGTTTGGGGAGGATCTCTAAGCTTGTTGATGTCGCTATAACAACGTGTAATGGTCTAGTTAGGAGTGAACTGAATTTTTTCATCTCATACGTACTTACCTTTGTTTTTGACAGTTTTTTTAATTTTTAACTTAACTCTAATTGGGACTAAGAGTAAGATGTAGAGAGGAACCTTGGCGTTCATTTAGGCTCTAATCGTTTGAAATCAGTGCATGTTTCAACAGATGGGAGCGTAATTTTGCGCTAGGTTTGGTTTCTATATCTTACCTTGGGTGACTACGTTTAGTCCATTTTATATTCTGATCTACATTCACATACATTCTGTCAAACAGTCGACGACGCGACGTCTGCGTCGTGAATAGCGATACAAAAGTACCTAAAGGCTCTCCAAGTCCTTGTTTACAATTGATATTATTTCCACTCAAACAAAACATCAACGTTATGCAACAGTCGAAATTAAGTTGATTTTAGAACTGTGGTGTTCACTAGAAACACTAGTTAGGGTTTAGAATAAAACCACTCAATTATCAGTAAGTAGATGAACAACTTTAAGGGTACGTGCACTCGCTGTCCGGGATAAGGGAGGACTAATCGACATGGAACCGTAAAGCGTCACGCTACGTTTATTAGTATATCACAAGAACCATCTTCATCATCATCCACCGGTCAATAGCACCTACAGCTGACTCGGCTCCTCCTTCGTGCCGCCCCATCCGGGCTTTGAATCTGATGGCAACAATCTCGTCTGCCCACCTCGCTGCCATTTGAGAATCTACCTTTACAAAGTTTATTCTTATTCTTTACTAGCTGTTGTGTGTGGAAATTTTGGTGTGCATGTATGAAACTGCCTCGTTGGTCTAGTGGTCGCAAGCGCGACTACTAAGCGTGGGGATCGATTCCCGGGTCGGGCAAAGTGTTTAAAAAATTGTTTATTTCAATTACATAAAGTTGTCACACACATGATTTGGAGATCACCTTTTAAGCGAGGAATATCTGTTCTTAGCGAACGTCTACTAACTATAAACTACCTCACTGCCAAATATCAAGTTTGTAGCACAAAAAGTTAAGGGCTTTCATCCAAACTAGCGAGAGCCCTTAGATCTCCTTAATCCGGCCCTGTCGCAAAATCCGTTCTTAGCGAACGTCTACTAACTATAAACTACCTCTCTGCCAAATTTCATCTTTATACGTCTAGCGGTTTTCGATATTTCGTGATGAGTGAGTGATTGACCTAGATTTCTCATATTTGAACCTCTCTTTCACTGCCAAATTTTTAGTGGAAAGAGTAAAGACAGGAAAAATATAACAAAATTATTTTCAGCCATTCAGACTACACTACGACTACTAAAACCTATTAACTTTCTATTACTTATTTCTCGCACCTTCCAGTGATTTTTTTGCAAAAATCTGTAATGTACAGACACGGAAAGTCTACGATTTTATTATATGTATAGATAGATAGATTTCACACGAAATAAAAATAAAATACCTATACATTCAAATAATGTAGCTTATGCACAATGGCGAGCTTAACCCAGAATTGGGTTTTACAGCAAACCTGATCTCGATTGCGAGATTTGCACAAGAGGATACACCTGTGGGCATTAACAGTACATTTTATTACTATATAAAGGGTGTAAGTAGACCCTTAACATATACGAAAGGTACTTGTTCTCCCCGTCTTTGCGATATTTTTTTTGTTCTACACCATACCTGGGAACCTCCTAGTTACGGAGATATTGGGGGTCAAAGTTACAACATTTTCACAAATTTTTTTTTTAAATATACGTTTTAAATGTAAGTTTTGTACTTTACACACCTCCACGACCCCCGTACTATTCAATCCATCCATCAGCACAATGCTTTAAGTGCTTTCCATCGAGTCCTACCGTCACGTGATTTTTCACCCCAAAAAAAAGTATATTCCCAGCAATAATTTTTGCGTAAAGTTACTTAGTTTGATAAACAGAATGCTTGGTTAACGGCTATGTGAAGGGTCTGTTTACACCCTGTATACATACCTATATACATGCAAGTTTAATTGAAATTCAGTGAGAGCTAAGCTGAAATAACATACTAAACTCATTAGTGATTGTAGCGCAAACAAACGCCACATGTAGTCGCTATTTTTCAAAAAATCTTATATTATGTTGATAGTTTTCGAAACTCTACCACTAAAAGTATAAAATCAATCTGCTAAATTAAAAGAACCCCACTCATGTGAGAAAGTTGCGCCAAAACGATTTACCCCTGACTAACTGAGGGGCGAGAGGGTTCAACGAGGCGCGATATTAGCCGATAGCCGATCGGTTATAGTTGATAGCCCATCGCCGCATAGCCGGAGCCCGTAGCCGTAGCCTATGGTTGATAGCCGGTCAGTTGAGATGAGTGTGAGACGCGTGGATAGAATCGGAATGTGGGGATTATTTGTTTTATGTTAGTAGGGCTGTAGAGCAGGCACTCTTGCAAGTTCACATTGATGAAGGGCCGACACATTCGGTTTAGTCCCCATTCTATAACATTATATTGCTGTGAACCAGCATTCTCTCGTTGGTCTAACCATACTATTAAGTACAAATGTCAAGAGTATCAAGAAATGTATGCACTTCTTCTAGTTCTGTGGACCTTGACAATCGCTTTCATAAGTTTTTCTTTACCTATTCGGTCACTTTGTACTCTCAGTAAAGAACATTTAAATTCTGATTACACTGAATATTTTGCATATCTGATTGAGACACGGAGTTAACCCTGAAACGAAGCTCACGACAAAATAAAAAGGAGTATTCATGACATATACATCACAACAGCAAAGCTTTACCTATGCTACGACATTTTTTTTTATCAATGATCGAATGAACCACTTATGTCCCAAACGAAGGGTCCGATGATAAAGGACTCGCCTCTCTTTGACATACAGATATGACACACACACATATGTACATAAAGGTGGACGTAGGGGTATGTGCCAGTGAGTACAAAGAATCGACAAGCTTTGACAGCGAGCCTGAATGTTAGGAAGCTCTGCGGAAAAATGTTTGAGCGGCGGCGTTGAAAACAAGTGATGTAAAGGGGTACGTCTATCTAGTACGTCAGAGGCTTGGTCAAGCCAACAGACTTGTGTATGGATGGAGGATATCATACACTCTTGTAGCAGGTCAATGCTAGACGAAAATTAAATGATAAGGCTGATCGCAGGTATGCTGGATCGTTGGACTCATTGTCGCAAAGGTTGCTGTTGGATTCAATTCAATTTCGATTCGGTCAAGCGCAGTGTTATTGGAAAGGTCATGCAATAAGCAGTAAGTATATTTATGCTCTTGTAGGTATGTATACTTGTATTATTTCCTGTATTTAGTGTTCTGTGTGTATAAGAATCACCTGCCCTGTCGAAAAACTATAACTTGAATATAGCAACCATCGACACGACGCCCTCACTCCAGCTGTCATGTCGGATTATGTCTCACAAAACAACAAACTTTACCCAGCATCTCAACAACAATAGATCCCTGACTACAACCGGGGGTCGACCCCGCGACCCTCTAACACACTGCCTCACATTGTTCATTACAAGTATTACGACATAACCTCCCCCCTCCTCACCCACCGGTCGTAAGGGGGAATTAGTTTACGTGACTACGCGTAAATTCTTGTAAGGATGGATACTTTTTTGGGTAATTTTATTAAAATTGGATGTTGTAAAGATTATTTTCTTAAAATAATGCAAAGACACTAAAACATCTTTAACTAATCAGTACGTTGCGTATTCATATCACGTCGGGGTCACTAATTGAGGGGTATGAAGAACAGGGTGTAAAGTTCTTCACCCGCCATAGACAAGAGAGCACCTTCCGACCAGGCGGGTAGGCCGTTGGCTGCCCGACACTTGTTGTCGGGTTTTTCTATTTGTTCGCTTTAATAGCGCTATTCACCATTTGATGCTAGTTCTTGACTTGTGTCATAGATGGCGCTGTAGTGCTTTATGTACCGTGCCGCTACAAAAAGTAACACTTGCTGAGTGTAATACGGTACTTTTCTTCTTGACGAAGTCGCGGGCAGAAGCTAGTCTTACATAAATCTAACCGTAATCTATCTTTTTAGTTGACGCAGTCGCAATCATCATTCTCCTGCCTTTATCCCAATTTTTTTGGAGTCGGCGCAGCATGTCTTCTTCTTCCATACTTCTCTATTACTAGTCATCATATACATTCCATCCATCGTTTCTTTGGTCTTCTTCTACTCTACTCTACTCTTATAGCCAATATAAGAACCTAATTATGAATTGATCGTAAGTACAGACTTATTTTATTATATAGCTCAAGAAAAGTTAAAGTAAGTGGTGAGAAACCGTTGTGACCCAGATCCATCATCATCAGCCTACAGCAGTCCACTGCTGGACATAGGCCTCCTCAATCGCACGCCACAACTCGATTCTCAGCAACTGTCATCCAGTTGCCACCAGCCACCCTGCGCATGGCCCAGATACCTCGGACCAAAACATATGCGACATCCAACTAGCCCGCACTGGTGTCACGTGCTGGATTACAGCCCACTTCCTCTGACAGAGTGGAGGCCTCATTCCTGTTTTGATGGCACAATGGGCTTACAAAGTTACAGAACTGGAACCGTACCACCACCATTATTTTAATCTTAATTAAATCTTCCTTGAGAATTGGGAAAAAGCAGTGCCGAATCGTGACCGTCGGAAGGAATAGAGGGAGGCCTTTGCCCAACAGTGAGACAATATAGGCTAGCAATAATTAAGTTTGGGAAAGATGTTTCTACTCACGACCAGGTTGTGGTGGCCTCCCAGGTATTCATGACCGATCACTTGAACCTGTTCGCTGAATGATCGCGGATATTATGTGCCCACATAACCATCGTAACGTCCCCAACCTGCAGTCCGCATCGTCCTCGTGCCCCGCCACCCTCACCCTCTCACCACACACACGTGACGCACAATGTGCATTCATTGACTGCGTTCATCTAATATTACATTCTTCAAATAAAAAAGTTGTCATAAGTACATGTTTCCGAATAGTCGCCTCTACCGTACGACTAGGAAGTAGTTTTGGCAAAAACTTACGTCGAAGTCAGCGTTTAAGATACGATGCAATACGTTACAATTCGTGAACCTCTGCTTTCGTTTGTTTCCTCCACATTCGCTATTGCAACACGTGTCACTTGAGCATGTAGCCCGCGGTCAAGTGATTAGCCTCGTTAGATTAAACGAGATTCATAGAGAACCGTCATTCGGTCATCGAAAGTTGTCATCAATAGCGCGAAAGCACCATCTTAACGTTCCCAAACCGCAGTCGCTGCACCCTGCCACCCTGACTGTCCCGCCCCACACACGTGACGCACAATGTGCAATAATTGACTGCGTTCATCTAATATTACACTCTTTATATTTGTGTTGTAATGCGCCCCTCTAGCTGCTTTGTGAGTGCAGCGGGTGGTGAAATATAATCAAAATATTAACGTGCTTGAAGGTTAGGGTCAAACGTGACCGAAGTTTCGCGGACATGATATCTCCCTTTTGTAGCAAGCTCCGCCCAAAAAGGCGCTAAAACACCCGTCTTAGACACTGTCACAATGTGCGGAATTAGGCGCCTTATTCCACATTTCCTCACGTTTAAGTTCATGGGACAGGGGGAGAGCCTATTGCCATTTACCGAACTCTGAGAAATATTTATTTAAAAATCCATCAGTTGTCCGGACCTCCATCCACAGACGCTCATTACCACTAGGCTAGGCTAGACCAACGATAGCCAAAATGAATACTTTTGTCATTTTCATTGATCAACATTTCGTCATTTTCCCTTTTATCATAAACCTGTTTCATTCAAGTGGTAACTTTCCAAGCCGTGTCTCCCAAAGTAACCTTATAATAGCTTTTTGCCCCCAACTGGACACTCTGGGCTACAACTGAGAAATTGCTTTTGGAAGACCTTGTAACACTTTGACTAACCGTAGCTATGCTGTGGACCGACTCACTGGATTGCCATCGACAGTCTAAGAAGAATACCAACCTTGGAATCCAGGACCCAACGTTCTCAGCAGTCGTAAGATCAAAGCGATAACCTAACAATTTTACAATTTTTAATATTCGTTCTATCTCCATTTCGTTCTCCCTCTCGCATCTACCAACCACAAACCACAAACCTGCTCCCCAACGATAACTAACATCAACCATCCCCCGACGTTCGCCCGTTTATCTGGCTCTCACACAAGAGTGCCAACTTACTAAAACAAACGTCTACTCCGCACACAATGTCCAGAATGAGAACAAAGAGTACAGGGCTCACGTGTGGATGATACTAGCTTCGAGCGGGGCTACCCAGCGGTGCATCAAACGATGACAATATTTACAATTGAGAAAGTTTTTTTTGTGAAGAAGTGAAGCTACACAACGTAGTTTAATTGCCACGTTGACTAAATGACTACTTCAACATAAAGTGGCCGCAATCGAAACTACCAAGATAACGATGATGGTAGGAATGTCAAAAATGTATAAATAAATTGACATAGCTGACGAAAATTTTGCCAATCCCGAACCGAGGATTTTTAGCCGGTTGTCAAGTGAAGTCAAAGCCAATAAGGCAAATCTAGATAAACAGCAGGAATCAAACCCCTTTAGCTAATGCTGATTGAGTCTTCAACGAGAGAAAAGCATTATTTAGGTGAAACTGAAAAAGATTCTTACCGACTACGTATTAGGAAAACTATTTATGCTCCTGCCCATGCTCTTCCCCTTAGGGTTAGGCAAAGGCGTACCTAATTGTACACCCACATTTCGACAGTGATGTTTTTGAAGTCCCATGTAATAAATAGGGGGCGAGCCTATTGTCATCGACCGGGCACAACTCCATACTCCGTCGCTGCTACTGACAAATTCCTGATGGTAAAACTCAACTACCATTAACCGGTGACAAGTCCAGAATCCGGGCTATACATTTGCATCATCATGCAGTAAATACATCAGCCTCAATTTATTTTTTAATTACAAGAACATCCAAATCTATTGACATCAGATTGCGGTAACTTATGTCAATCTAACGCATTTTGACTCGCACAGCGGAACGTCACTTGGCAAAGAAAACCTCACAAAATCTTATACGATGCAATGAAACCCGTGACAAATGTGTTGTGTTGTCGTATCACCGCTAGGCAGAGCCGCTATCAGCGCAGACATTGACAACCTTCTGAATGGACGATCTACAGCTACAATCGTTCAATATTTAACGATGTGCCCCGTGTTCGAGAACTAGGTCACAGTAGACATAATAGTATCAACATGCAGTATTTCAACTAGGAACAATTGCTTGGACTCTACTCACACACATGCAAATTATCATCATTTTCCTGCCCTTACTTCTCTGTTACTCGTCATCTCATGAGTGAGCATTTCTAACTATGTCATCTTGAGCACAGTTCATCCATCGTTACTGATGGTTCTTATACTGTGGCTCGGCTGTGGCTAGGTAGCTCAGTCAGCTCAGTGAATGGAACTCTGAACGATTTTATAGCGAGAGAAATTGAAAACGGAAGGTGTGAATATTGATATTTTATGGAGTTATCTTCAATGAGTACGTTTATCATTTACATGAGAAGTTTTGTATCTGCATTTCTAGACATTCACTTTTACTTGAATAAAAACAAGTCAATTCGATTACGTGCGATTGCGTCAAGGATAATTAATTAATTAAAGAAATGTTCTACTATGCAGTTCCTTGCGCTGTCATACCCTTGCAATTGAAAATAAAAAACTGCATAGCAGAATATTTATTGAGATAATTTTTTTTTTTGTTCTAGACCATACCTGGGAACCTTCTAGTTACGGAGATATTAGGGGATCCATCCATCATCATAATGCATTGAGTGCGTTCCATCGAGTCCTACCGTAAAACGTGATTTTTAACCCCAAAAAAAAAAAATCGTTTCCCAGTAATAATTTTTGAGTAAAGTTATTTAGTTTGATATGCAGAATGCTTGGTTGACGGCTACGTGAAGGGTCTGTTTACACCCTGTATAGTTAGGCATACAAAAGCACTGATTGAACACCACGAAAGCCTAAAAAACACTAACACGCCAAAAAATGAGTATTCATACACTCATTCACATACTCGACAAAAGCTAAAAAAAAACAAAAACACAAAACAGTTTCCCCAAAACCTGCCCAGTCAATGTCAATCAGCCTTTCGAAGCGGACGCCTCGTGGGTAACCGCGGTCAATATAGACGTTCAACGAAACGGACGCCTCGTGGGTAACTCGGGTCAATAATGAGGTTCAACGAAACGGACGCTCCGTGGGTAACTCCGGTCAATATTGACATTCAACGAAACGGACGCCTCGTAGATACGAGTAACTCCGATAAATATTGACGTTCATCGAAACGGACGCCTCGTGGGTAGCCTCGGTCAATTTTAACGTTCAACGGTTATGTGATGGAGACACGACAAACTTCAAATTTAAAAGTTTTCTCACCGTTCTAAGTATCAGAAAAATAAATATCACGCCTGTGTTGCCCTAAGGGTTAGGCAGAGGTGTAAGTACAATTAGCCAGTTATTTTTGATCACATATGGGACTCACTATCATAATTGAATGACTTGTAAACATTTACAGTCCACAAAACCTGTCACCTAAAAAATCAATCACAGCAGCTTTTAGTTACCTGATAATTCCTAAAAATGAATATTATGTTATTACGTTATTTTTATATACGTCCACTTTTTGTAGTGTATATGAGCTAAACAAATTCCACAAAAAAAAAATCCCAAGATCCCGTCCATTCGATGTCAATCACTCGCTCGAAGTGGACACGGCGCGGGTTAACCCCGGTCAATATTGACGCGACGTTTCACAGTTATAGGCAGGAAACACGACAAACTGCACTTTATTCCTGAAATATAGCACTTTTATGTATTATAGCAACTATTTGAAAATTAATAGGCATATAAAAAATTCGATTGAAGTGCAAAAGGGGGTAATTTGAGTGGTTTATTGATAAAAAAAACTATTAGCCGACCGAAAAGAATGAAACGCGAATTTTAATTTCCCCTCATAAGCATCTGCCATGTTATTATCAGTCCATTACCCTTGGATGACTGGCAGAGAATGCTTAAGGCATCAAGTCTGCTTTTGCACTTTGATTTGGTGTGCGAAATGTTTAAATATATGAAAAATTGTATAAAAATAAATGAATCCCTTTCTTTTATTTTTACGCGTTTATTTATTTATCCGGCTTTCATTACATGGCAATAGGCTTGCTCGGTATTACTGGCCAAATAATGCATTATATCTCCGTTGAGTTTTATTAAAGTTTCCGTATGCTGTACTTGTCTGTTCTCTTTTGTGAATGGTTGTGGGGCTACAGCGACCGTGTTCTTCTTAAAGAATTAGAATCTCCTTGCATCCAAGTAAAACGTATTTTATTTCACAATAAAACAATAATATTTTAGATCTATTTCTAGTTTGTAATTAATGCACATACTGAATTCAAATAAAGGTTTATTAACTTTGAGTAATAAAATAAAAACAGTAAAATACAAAATGATCAGCAATATATTTTCCTACTCGGGCAATTATTATCGAAGTATTTTCTCAGTCCCATACAACATTACTTTTAGGATATGCGAAACCTGAACATAGTTGCTCAGAATATGTAACTGAATCAATTCCAATAATTTTTAAACCATGTTATATTTTGTCCCAAATATATTTAAATAAGCCTACAAGTTGGACACCGAGCGACACTAAGTGCCTATCGCAATCATTTAGGTACCTACTGCCAAATTATTATCATCAATGAGCTCAAGACGACGCTGGAGGCGCGCGCGCGGCGGCTCCGCATGGTGACCAGGTTTTTGTGCGGACAACCAGGTAACAGAACAAGCTTATAACTTTGTGATTTTTCATGATACAGCTTTGAAATTTTGTACATTGATTCTTTACATAAAAATACTAGACACGTGTTTCAGGGGTCGCATATACTAAAACTAATGTCGTATAAGTAGGTGTGATGTGTGTTTTTTTTAAATTAATTAATAAGTTAACGTAAAGTTGACTTTTGACATAACATCACGCCTGTAATCCTCAAAGGGATAGGTAGAGGTGTACCCCATAATACATCAATATCTTGTCAGAAATGTTATAATATAATTTCATTAATATAATGAAACACAGTCAATACTATGAAATCATGTGCAAAAGCGGTCAGTGTAGTCAGTATTACACAACAATAATATCAGTTCAAAGGATTGTGTTACATTGGCGGAATTCGCCCAAGTCTCATGTAGGTAATAGGGGGCAGCCTATTGTCAACAACCACAAATCAGACTGTTTTAAGCTTTCACGGTTTACAATTAAACTTATACTATCACTTACCCGCGATCATGGCGCGCAACAGCGTCAAAATATCGGGAGCTCAAAATAATGAACAATCACGGAAGATATCCCGTAAGTGACAGTATAAGTTCATCAACCAGAAACAAAATTAACTAAGCAACATAACATAACACCATACCTGTAATCCCCGGAGGCGTCAACAGAGATGTATCTACAGTACACTCACATTTTGCCAATTATATCTGATCTAAGTCCATGTAATAGAGACGAGCCTATTCCCATCAACCTGCGGCTGTTACTGAGAAATTCCGGATGGAAAATCCAATAACACTTTTCCCAGCATTTCAAGCCCATCAGTGGCACAGGTGACCACTAGACCAACGAGGCCGTCAGACAAACTGGAAGAGATCGGCTAAACATCCGCCATGTTGAGACGTCAGAACAGTACGCGGGTAGCTGTCGTGACGTAACCCCGGGTTGTCGAACTACGAATAAATTGGACCTTTAATTCTATCTATGTCTGGGGGAAGGTAATACGGTCCATTTTATATTTAGATATTAAAACATGATTAACTTTTATTTGCGTCATACAATCAACCTTTAAATGAGTTCCCAACTAGCCTTTTCTTTTCAGAAAAAAGAACGTTTATAACGGTTCCCTTTGTGCTCTTGTAACTTTTTTTTTTTCTTTTCCTCGTGAACTAAGCGGTAGTGACGTAGTTTGCAAAGGTCAACTAGCTAATAATAGAGCAAAGGGCTGGTGTGTCGTATCTGACAACGAACTGATACAACAACAATAATATTAGCCACTGCTGGGACACAGAAGTCACCTCTGTAAGAGCGAGTGGGCCGTACACCACCGCGCAGGTTGAATGCGGGTTGGTGGATGTCGCAAGTCTTTGATTTTTATGGTTTCAGGATGTTTTCCGTTACGGTTTCGAATCACACACAACAACCTGATAAGATAAAATCCAAATCTGTAACAATAAACGGATCCAGCAGTCATATTATCATTGTAAAACAGTTTGTCACGCCAAGTTACTATGGATAATGTCGTGGATGTTTTAACCTGTAAGTGTAGACCAAAGAAAAGTTTACACTTACACAAGAGTTTATCTTTAAAGTCATGGCATTTAGCATCAAATATTCTTAGTACCTAAACATAAACTCAGTTTAGTGGCATATTCCGTGAACACACAACATTTATATTTATACTCGTATTAAGGTGATACATTGAAAAAAATGTGGTTTTTCTATTTCGTATAACTTGTTAAGTATGTGGAATAGGGATTCAACATTTTGGTATATGTTTTTTGACTCTTTGGTCTAGTATACTTAAATAAGGAATACACGATTCAATGAACTTTTCTCGATACAAAAAAAATGCAAAGTTATATCTATTTTTTTACTTTTTTCGACATCACGGCGTAACGCTTAAGAATTATTCAATGGGATTTACTTTAAAACATAGAGAATTATTATATCAAAGTTTACTCATTGTAGTTTTAAATTTAATTCATTTTTTATGTTAAAAAAGGAGTAAATTCGTTTTGGCACGTACGTCGTTTTATTCCGAGCGCACGCACAATATAGCCATCTCTTTTTTTGCGTTTGAAAAGTAATTGCATCACTTTCGTTCGCTTACAAGATCAGTCGCCCGGTGGGCTTCATTGACGTCAAACCTATGACATTTTTTTGCAGATCGGTGCTATCGAATTTTCGTGATTTTAATAATTGTTTATACATTAAAAGTTAGTAGATTGTGTTAATTAGTGTTAAATAGGTATATAAAGACTATTCTTGTGATTGAACAGTACCTATAACGTATCGTTTTTCTATTTGTGACTAGTTTTTAATGGGAAAAAATATGAAACCAAAACTAAATAAAGTACAACGTTTAGAGCACAGTGCGACTGAGGGTGAGGGCTCAGAAAATGAGAAAGATTAAAAAGTAAGTATATAGTTATGTACAATAATTATAAGTTTCTATTTATATAATTGTTTATATTATGAAAAGGGCTAAAATGTACTTATATTTCATTTTAGGTTAGAAATATGTCAACAAAACATTGATGTATACAATACGTCAAGATTACCGCGTGTGACAGACTTAGATCACAAAAAGGAATGGAGTCGCATTTGAATTGCGAAAAGAGGTGAGTTTTTAATCGAATTTTTTTTTGATCTTTATTGAGGTAAACTTGAATTAAATGTGAGTCCTCTTATTTTATTTACTATGTACTATGAACTTTCCAGTATAGAGCTAGGCATAAATAGCATTTTTCCAAGTTGACTTATACTTTTTGTTTCAGGAGTCCAAAACTGCCGACATTAGTGGCCACAGAGTTGTTGATGTAAATTACTTTTTTACTGAATTGCTTAAATTATCGAGTCACCAATCAATGTTTCAATGCGGCCTTACAACCATTAAATTAGAATCAGAAAAAGTTTCTGGCCTTTTTTTTTTTTTTTTAACGTGGTAAAATCATCAAATGAGTCCTCCCACCCAGGGCAGAGCGGGAGGGACTGTCTGACTTGTAGTGACTAAAATCCACGGTGTCCTTCAGTAGCCCTTTGTACCGATGCCGGAGAAACGGTTGTAAATATTTATTATTCTGGGTTTTTCAGATCCAAAACCCCGAGAGCTTTCAGCTTGAACTCCAGAATCGTTTCGAGTGCCTAGGAAGCTCAGTGGACGAATGCAACGATGGGTTCGTGGAAACTGTCCATACGACTGGGTCTAAGTTCTTCAAGACACGTCGTGCACAGAAGAACAAAAGACTCTCTGATGATACTCTCGAGCTCATGAAGGAGCGGCGCGAGATGATCCTGCAGTCTTCAGACGAGGCGTGGAAATACCGGCAGCTCAATAGACGGATCTCTAAATCCTTGAAACGCGACCTCCGCCGCTTTAATACCGAGCGTATTAAAGACGCTATTGAGCGTCTATTTTCAAGAGATCTGGCTATTGGGCAGAGCCAGCTCACGAAACTGAAGACCGACGATGGCAGGATCGTATCCGCCAAACCGGAGCTGCTGAGGGAGATCGAGAGTTTTTATGGGCAGTTGTACACTTCAACTAGCAAACCCGTTGCAAATCTAGCTAACGACCCAAGAGCTAGACTGACCCTACACTATACCGAAGACATTCCGGATGTCAGCCTGTACGAGATTAGGATGGCTCTGAAACAGCTTAAAAACAACAAGGCACCGGGTGATGACGGAATTACGGCCGAACTCCTGAAGGCAGGTGGAAAACCGGTACTTAAGGCCCTTCAGAAGATGTTTAATTCCGTCATACTCGAGGGGAAAACGCCGCAGGCATGGTGCAGGGGTGCGGTGGTACTCTTCTTCAAAAAGGGCGACAATGCCCGGCTGAAGAACTATAGGCCCATCTCACTTCTAAGCCATGTCTACAAGCTGTTTTCAAGAGTCATCACGAATCGTCTCGCGCGCAGGTTTGACGATTTTCAGCCTCCCGAACAAGCCGGATTCCGAAAAGGCTTTAGCACCGTAGACCACATACATACGCTGCGCCAGGTTATACAGAAGACCGAAGAGTATAACCTGCCACTCTGCTTGGCGTTTGTGGACTACGAGAAAGCCTTCGATTCGATCGAGACTTGGGCTGTACTGCAGTCTCTCCAACGGTGCCAAATCGACTATCGGTACATCGAGGTGCTGAAGAGTTTGTACAAAAACGCCACCATGTCAGTCCGACTTCAGGACCAGACCTCAAAACCTATCCTTCTGCAGCGAGGTGTAAGACAGGGAGACGTCATATCTCCGAAACTGTTCACCGCTGCACTGGAGGATGTCTTCAAGGTTCTGGACTGGAGAGGGCTAGGCATCAACGTCAATGGCGAGTACATCTCTCACCTTCGGTTTGCCGACGATATAGTGGTCATGGCTGAGACCATGGAGGACCTCAGTACAATGCTCGATGACCTCAGTAAAGCCTCCGAAAGAGTAGGTCTTAAAATGAACATGGACAAAACCAAAGTCATGTTGAATGCCCATGTAACACCCACTCCTATCAAGATCGGAGACTCTACACTCGAAGTTGTAGACGATTATGTCTACCTGGGACAAACGGTCCAGTTAGGTAGGTCCAACTTCGAGAAAGAGGTCAATCGTCGAATCCGACTCGGCTGGGCAGCGTTCGGGAAGTTGCATGGTATCTTCTCGTCCAACTTACCGCAGTGTCTCAAGACGAAAGTCTATGACCAGTGTGTGTTGCCAGTGATTACATACGGGACCGAAACGTGGTCGCTCACAATGGGCCTCATCAGAAGGCTTAAAGTCACCCAAAGGGCAATGGAGAGGGCTATGCTCGGTGTTTCGTTGCGTGATCAAATCAGAAATGAGGAGATCCGCAAGAGAACCAAGGTTACCGACGTTGCCCGAAGAATAGCCAAACTTAAGTGGCAGTGGGCAGGGCACATTGCTCGCAGAACGGATGGCTGATGGGCCCGAAAAGTTCTGGAGTGGCGACCGCGAACCGGAAGACGCTGCGTTGGAAGGCCTCCCACTAGGTGGACCGATGACCTTGTAAAGGTTGCAGGGATCCGCTGGATGCGAGACGCACGGGACCGGTCAATGTGGCGACACTTGGGGGAGGCCTATGTCCAGCAGTGGACGTCTTTTGGCTGAAATGATGATGGGTTTTTAACTGATTTTGTTCAATAATGTTTCTTATTTATTGTAATGTAATTCTGATATTTAGGTTTTAGCTATAATTTATGTGTTTGTATTTTTATTTTTTATATGGGTCTTGGACCTGAAATAAATGGAATTTATTTATTTATTTTATTTATGTTCCAGGGTCACGGTAATTCTATGAGTCCCGCGACCTCGGCAGGCTTTGGCCCTCTAGAGGGTCCCCGTCATTATGCTGACACTCTTTGAGGCGCGCGTGGAACACAACGCACCGTCGACCCGGGCATGGTCCATGGTCGGACAGCGAGTCGCCCATTACTCGCCGCCCGCATGCCCGCGCCTACGGTGGCCGGAGATCGTCTGCCAACGTCCGGCGCCATGGGCGTCTACCACTGCGGCTGGGGTGGAGGGAGGACGCTGTCCTCTCCCTCACGCGGCCCGCCTCCTCCTTCGCGAGCATGACTGCTTCGCAGAAGGAGGCGACCGCTACCCACTCCGTCTCGCCCCGCAGCATGGCCTCGACCAATGCCGGGCGCGAGAGGTCTCCGCCTATCGCCACCGTGAGGACACGGCGGTGCTCTGCCCAAGCGGGGCAGTCCTGCACCGTATGCTCCACCGTGTCCTCCGGGCGGTCCTCGCAGTGGTGACACCCAGGCGTTTCCTCCATCCCCATATGACACAGGTACCTCCCGAAACTTCCGTGTCCGGTTAGGGCCTGCGTCACGCGGTAGGTCAGGATGCCGTGACCCCTATCCAGCCACTCCTCAAAGAGGGGTCTTACCGCCGCGATTGCGGCGTGCCCGGACCTCGGTTGCGACAGTCGTTCCCTCCATACTGCCCTGAGATCGCGCCGGAGCTCTTCCCGCCGCGCCTCGACTTGTCGAGGCAGCAGGGATTTGCCCCGGCGCTGCGCCTCCGCGCGCCACTCATAGACGCGCTGAAAGGCAGTCGCCTCCAGATCCCAGGGCAGAAGTTTCTGGCCTTACACACATTTTCTTGTACATTATGTAAAACAAAGTTTAAAGTACAGAACTCAAAATAAAATGGTGGTGGCCAGGATGGTGGCAGCTGGTTGTGGTAACGCTCAACTGAAACAGTTTTCGGCTGCTGTCGATTTACCATCCGAGTCGGAATACAAATACAAAATCTTGCAAGATGAAATATGTGACGAATGGGAAGTGACGGCATGGGAAGAAATGAGGAAAGCGGGGGAACGGGGGAAAGAAGCGGCAGTGAAAGAAGGAAAGCTACTAAAGATGGCATACCAATAATAGATGTAATCTTAGATGGTTGCTGGGCTAAACATTCATACAGAACTAATTATTCTGCACTATCTGGCGCTGCGACAATTATAGGTAGACGATTTCGTCAAGTTCTTTTCATGGCAGTCAAAAACAAATACTATTGTATTTGTGCTAGAGCGGTAAAACGAAATGAGGAAGTAAAACACCATGAGTGTTTTAAAAATTATAGCGGATCTTCAACAGCTATGGAATCCACTATTAGCGCCGACAGTAAACAGTCCATAGAAATGCATGGCGTTATCTTTGGAAGATACATAGCTGATGGAGACAGTATCTCTTATGCAAAAATACTTGACACTTGACACTCGACCATATCCCTCAATCACGGTCGAAAAGATTGGTTGCAAAAATCACAAATTCGCTCCTTCGATGCAACAAAGTCACAAATAGCCTAAACTGCAAAATCGAGTTATGTTTGCCAAATTGTCTCTGAACCATGCCTACATTTGGGGCACAAAGATATCCCCGAAAGTATATCAAAATTCTACTTGATGACGCAGGTGCCTTTGTGATTATTGGCGGTTTTTAAACGGGCATTGGGCCGACAGACTTACATTTGACAATGCCCCCGTGCCCACGAGAGTTTGACGTGCGTTGGAGCTACAGCCAAACAACTGTATTTATGGCCATTTTTATTCTCACTTATTGGAGCGACAAAAACGTATCTATTTTTAAGACATAAAACTAAATCATTCCTGGTGTAACAAAGTCACAATTCAGGACATTTGATTTCAACAAGCATGTCATCAGCAATCCTTTCCGGCGTTGCCCCTAAAAACGGGTACTTATCGTCAATGAAAAGACCACATTGTTGTATATTTACTTGTACTAAATTAGACAGTTGCTCAATAGCAGCTTTTTCATATTTCGCCCCTTGGCTTATAGTTGCCACATCGTCGATATTTGCCTTATACAACATTACAACATGTTTTTCACCATATTAGCACAACTAATTAGACGCTGTTAAAAGATTTCTACGTAATTCTAGCCACTCTCCACTTTCACTCTGTAGTATTGTCCTCTCCTGCATCTCTTAGCGTTATTCATCGGATTTTTCTAAATTTTTCAAAAACGTTAATTTTGTGAGGTTATATGTATCAGAATCCACATCGGGTCTGTCGGCATTTTCGCCATTATTAAAATCTATTTTCTTAGAAACCAATTTACGTTTTTTTTTTCTTTTTAACGTTTGGTTGTACGTTCTTGTATTTTCTACTTGTTCTTCATATTTCTTGACTTTTCTAAAGGGCTCGTATTGTGAATAGTTTTGTGGACGGTAGTCAATATTTTCCCGGAGATAAATTATACTACTGCCCCTGTTCATCTTGCCTGATAAGACCGTTTAAGAGCGTAGTTAACTCTTTTGCCGCCAACTAATTTGGCAACTACTCCATTAAAATTCTCTACAATGTTGCTGTCTACATTTTCAATTAAGGTCCGTGAATGTGATGCAACATTGCAGATTAAATATTTCATCTTATGCCAGAGACGTGTAAGAATTTGAATTTGAATTTGAAAACCAGAGAGAATAGCCGACGAATTACGATGATTCCCGAACCAGACCGACCGAATTCGCAAGAATGAAATGAGTTGCGCATTATTTCAATGCCATAATGTCTATTTTAGCTTATCGTCCGAACACGCGAGACGAGCTGTGTTCGCAAATTGTAAGTTTATATAATATACCACCTAGTGTATTTAGTACTTAGACGTAGTGATTTATTACAATGTCTTTGTTAGTACATAGAGAGCGTATTAATTAGCTCTGTAGTCCATGGACCGCGCTGTGCTCTATGGAAATGCTGACCGAGAGCGAAGACCGAATAGAGCTATTAGAACTAATAGAATGAACTAGTTCACTGTCCGAAATGAACTAGTACGGAGCGATCTTAAAAATGACCGAGCAGGCACAAGACTAGCCCAAACCACTGGTCCTAGAGACATGAAATTTGGACAGTGTACTCTTTGTGAAGAGTAGGTATCCACTAAGAAAGGGTTTTTTTTTAATTCCACCCCTAATAGGGTGAAATGGGGGGTTGAACTATCTATGAAACTTTTAATTCTCTGAATCGATTGACTTGAAAAGGTGTCTACATATACTTCAGTTAAAATGATGAGATACGTGTATCACAGTTTTTCCAAAATCATCCCCCAATTTAAAATTCAATGTCCTGACTGGCTGACTGATACATCAACGCACAGCCCAAACCACTGGTCCTAGAGACATGAAATTTGGACAGTGTACTCTTTGTGAAGAGTAGGTATATACTAAGAAAGGGTTTTTCTAAATTCCTATCCCTTAGAGGGTGAAATGGGGTGTTGAATTATCTGTGAAACTTTTTACTCTCGGGGTCAATTGACTTGAAAATTTGTGTACATACTCTGTAGATAAAATCCAGTAAATCCGATGTCCAATCTCGAACCAAGGTATCAATATTTCACGTATCTAATTTAATTGATATAACTTTAAACAAATACTTGCAAGTTATAAGCAAGTACATGTAAATATATGTATGTACTATACATACATAGATTACTTATTATCCCAGAAGTAAGATTCCTTGACCAATTCCCGAACTCCACGCTGGCGAAGCTGCGGGCAGAAGCTAGTAATACATATAAATCGACGAGTTTTTTAAAGTAGGTTAAATATAGAAAAATTGAAACAATATATATATTATTAAATAAAAATATTCATAGTAAATAAACATTTGTTATATGCCTTCATTACCTAATGAATTTTTATTACATGGTGTACTTAATAAAAAAAAAATGTTGAAAATTAAATATTTGTATTATTTTTCTACTCCATCCCTCCTATGTGCTAATATTTCAAATAATCCAAGAAGTGCGTATTCTATTTTCCCGAATGCCACCGCGTACACTGCATTCGCCGCTCCCCGTGCGGGGGGCTAAGCCACGCCCATCGAGCTACGATTTATTTTCGAGGTAGCGCCTTAAGTCCAGTAATGTTACTCGAGGACAAAAAACTGTGTAACAGTTTGCACCAGGAACTAATTGGAGTCGCAGAAAAACATGGAGGAAACATCCCGGGACAATTGTGTAGAACTTTCCTAATTAACAATTTGGGAAAGTCTGTTGATACCAAATACACCGGTTATTACTAACATGGAAACATTGTCTGTTTATTTAAAGATAAACTAATATTAGAACAGAATTGTAAGTACGTGATGGCAATAAAAGTCTATACATGTTGACATTTATACAGTTAATTTATGAAGAACCTTACCATTTGTTGCTCGGAAGATTATTGCGGCAGTTCTTCTTTTCAGCAAAATTATTAGGTAAGTGGTGAAGAGAGGACTGCCTTAGTGATGTTAGCTTTGATCTATTTGAACAGGATATTGCAGTTGATTTTGTAAAAATAAGTAAGTAGGTACTAATAACATTATTAGCAACCCATCCCTGCCTCAGACGGCGCCACTTTTCCGGTCCAAAATTATCCTATCTTTCAAGCTGGAACCAACCATACACATTCACAGAATTTCATTGAAATCGGTTGGTTGGTTTCGTAGATTGTGTGCGAACATGAGTAAGTTTTATACAGGGTGTAAACAGACCCTTCACATAACCGTCAACCAAGCATTATGTACATCAAACTAAGTAACTTTAAACAAAAATCATTGCTGGGAATCGACTTTTTTTTTTTGGGATGAAAAATCACGTTTTACGGTAGCACTCGACAGCACAATGCTTTGAGTGCTTTCCCTCAAAGCATTGTGCTGATGGATGGAATCAATAGTACGAGGGTCGTGAAGGTGTGTAACGTAAAAATCTTACATTAAAAACATGTTTTTAAAAAAAACTTGTGAAAAATTTAGAACTTTGACCCCCAATATCTCCGTAACTAGAAGGTTCTCAGGTATGGTCTAGAAGGTTCACTAATGTTTTACCTAAACTCCTTTCACAAATTTATAGTTTACAACCAACGTTACATATCCTATTTATTTCACAAACAACGTATTCCGCAGATGTTTCATTTTATAAACAATCACTTTACAAGCATTCCTTTGGCAAACGCTTCGCTTTGAAAATGTTTCACATGATATTTAATCATTTATAAATTTTTCGTTTAATACCTACTTATTTTGATTCTTTTGGAAAAATCACATTTCACCACTTTATAATAAATATTCTAAACCAGTCACAAAGTATTAAGGTATGTTTTGGGTAGTCTCGTATGTTTTTAGTGTAGAAATTCACCTAAAGTCCAAGGTAAATGATATCAATATTTTGTAATAGGCGTAGTCAACGTAGCCCCGCTGCGCGGGGCTTCTATTTCTGTTTGCAGGGTTTAAAGTAACCTAACCTAAAGTCGGGGTGCCCCAAGTCCCGAGTTTGCTTCGCTCGCTCTTGATTCCTAAGTATTTGTTGTTCCGTTAATTAAAATTACCGTTATGCCCATTTAATGAGTTGAATTTTTATAAATTAAACGTTTTTATTTCAAACGTTGTTTTACGAGATGACATGCATATAAAATGAATTGTTTGTCAAATAATACATTATCAAATAAAAGTTTATTGGGAAAATATTTTTTTAAGTGAATTATTTGCCAAAATTGTAGTTGTAAAATGATGAAATGAACAACCATGTTTGCCAATCGTTGCTTGTCAAATAAAAATTTGTAAATTAATTTTAGGTGAAAAGGCAGGACACCGGTCTAGAACAAAAACATTATCGCAAAGACGGGGAGAACAAGTGCCTTTGATGTGTTAAGGGTCTATTTACACCCTTTAAATTAAGAAGATTGACTTCATTGTATACAGATAGAGGGAATATACTTTCTGTATCATAATGCTATTTTGATATGCTTTTTTCATTCCGCTCAGTATCACTACATGTGGCAATAATTTTAATGAAACATCTGTAAAACGTTGATATTTGCGGGGGGCGTAACTCCAACAATTTATATGGCGTGATGTTGTGCCATAAATGTTCTTTTCAGGTTTAGTGACGGCTATTAAACTTCGCGAAACTGCTTTACTGTCAAACTTACAATTACACAAATAAAAAATGAATTCAAAGTTTCGGAATTTCGGTTCTTTGACATACATATATGTCGCCGCAAGATTGTTTATCTGCTAAGACTATTATTAAATATTATTAATAACCAGCTTATAATTCTCATCCACGTTAATATTAATGAACCTGCCGTCTGTGGGATGGCAGTACAAAAATCATGTTACAAACATCGGTACCGATCGACAAAATAGACTACTGCCATCTATTGGCTTGTGTGTTAACCACTACTTAGATAGTTCGTAATTAAAATTCGCATTTATTGAACAAAAGTCTTTAGCTAGAACTATAGTTAAAATTAAGATAAGCAAATGGTTTTGTGGAGACAATTGGGATTTTAACAATTATTGCTCATTTTGTCACTAGATCTGTTCATGATGTTCACAAGATGGCGTTGAATACGATTTTAATGGTCAATAACTCAATTTATAATTTGAAACTACAACTAAATCAGTTTCCATAACTGATTACAAACTAAAAAGTAACCAGATTATTTTACAGATACAGATTGTTTTCTTTGTAGTTGTATTAAAACTCCTTTGAAATGCCGGAAATGCTTCAGTAAGAATATTATTATTTTTGTAAAAAGTAATGAAGCTACTAATTTAGCTTTAACTTAAAACGCCTTTGCATTTGTAATAATGGCACTGTTTGTAAGTTTTACTGAATTCAATATGTAATGAATTACTGTAATGAGTAGGTGGTACTTCCACTTTCCGCACTCAGGACATGCGTGTATGCAACGAGGAGTCTCGTGAGCTCGCAATTAGCGAATAATTGAAGTATTAAGTAATTAAAAGTTTTTTTTTTAAGTGAATAAAATTAAGTTGTGTAAATGAGAACTGTAACACGATTCAAAAGAGTATGTGAAGAGTTTTTTTGCCCATTCTTCCTTATAACGAACAATGTTTGCGAATGGGTGCTAGGAAGCTTAAGGAGCATAGAAAGCTTATAAATGGTTGGTTGGATGGCCTGTAAATGGTTTATTAGAAATAAACGTGTGAAGTTTGAAGCAAGTGTTGTGTGTGATTTCGACTACCCACCTACCTATCTACCAACAATGAAGAATCATGTCGCACGGTTAGAGACTGGAAGACAATATAGCGACAATATTTAGGGATAGTGGTCCTACTGGTTTCCCTGCCGTCTTATTATAATTATTTTTGGAAGTTTAACTTGGGAATATCATTAAATAGCACATTTATAACGAGTTCGAAAAATACAAGATCAAACTAAATAAGCTAGCAAAACTCAACAGACGTAAAGGGTATTCATCGACATGTCTGTCAAGTTAACAGTGTCTGATGTTAACAGTGTCATTTACGAATTCGATAACCTCACGTCTGTCGAGTTAGTCTAATTAATGTAATTCTACTCCGTAGAAGTAAAAAAAACTAAACACGCCTTTACTCAAATCTAGCTATCGGTCCCACTTGGGCGCCAATAAGCTTACATTACTAAACGCTGTGGCATTGACCTGTTATTATTTTAGGCAACATTTCATACACACATGCATAAAATTACGCATTTTACCCATGGAGACAGGCAGAAACTTCAAAACGCCACCTACTACGATCCTTATACTCCTTTCGGCTCGACCACGGGCAACATTTAATGGGAATATTATTAAAAACGATATTACAAAGACTTTGATGAATATAATACGAAAAACTAAACACACGTGTACTCAAATCTTCAACAAGGCAATGATAGAAACGGCCTCTGTTGGGCACCATCATTTCAACCTCATAATTTCTGTTCCACGAACGTGAAAGTACATTGACGCGAGATGTTCCAGCATAATCCGTCACATGTGTACCGTGTGTTTATGCTAGCGTCACTCAGCAGTGACTGATGACTGGCCCCACTTGGGCGCCAATAAGCCTGCATTACCAAACGCTGCGCTACGTTGAGTAATGAATTCCCAAGCAAAGATGGATGTATTCCTTTAAAATTAACGAAGGCTTGAAACGCAAAAGGAAAACATTGAAAAATAAAACACTGCGTGTATTTTTCCTTTTTCCTTGAAGGGAAAAGGGCCGCAAATATGTAATTAATTTGTGTTCGCTTATTACGTCCCTAAATTCAAACGAAATCTCGACGACATGGCGACATCAAAGCGGGCAAAGGGAGCGTTAAAGGGAAGAACACAATCTGTCACGTGGATGGCGCGTGTTCTTCTTGTACTCGGTGTACTAGCTGTTCTCCGAGAACGATTTTAGGGTTCACGTTAAGTGCTTGAAGATGTTGAAAGAATATTGTTTTCTTTTCGGAAAACAGCGTGAGGAAACCTGGATTCATAATTAATATGAGTCTGAAATTGCCAATTCGACTAAGGCAAGCGTAGTGATTAACGACGAGAAGAAGCTTTAGCACTGCAGTGGGGCAGCAGCAGAGTGGTATTGATGGATTTAAATTTTTCAATATTCCTTTTTAGGTGACAGGTAGAGGTTTTTTGCAAAAAAAACTACATTGTATTTAATACAGTGAAAGATGGGGTAATGACGGTGCATAGCTGTCGAGGTGTTTTTCTACCATTTTTTTTTCCTCAAGACGTACCCGTGTCATAATCTCTGTGTCATATGATTAATTACAGTCCCAAAACCGATGTGTGCCTTGTTTAGATAGCCGTATTCTTCAAAGCGTGCCTGTTAAGGTATGATCGCTATTTCATCATAATCAATAGCAGTCTCAAAAACGAAGGTATTATTGTGATACATAACTTAAGAATACAGACAAATATTTATTTTACATTAAATGATTTACTTATAAGCATCTGGTCTCTAGTTCTCTACATCAGCTACTTACCATTCGAGTCTATTATTGCATTTTTTATAAATCAGCTGTAATTTTATAAAAGGAAGAAAGAAGCTTCGAGCAAAAACAAACGACTTCACAAAATAACCATAATGTGTTGGCTATCGCTATACCAACGGGAATTAATTTCCGATCCAAGAGAAACGAACAAACATTTAATAGGTCGGTAGTTTTGAAATAAAGGCCAAACATTTTTTGCTCTAGTTAATAAAAATTCCAACAACAAAATCCGTTATGGAAAATAAAATATAGAGAGAAGCTTCATTAAATTCAAGAGTCGAATGTCAAAATACAAACGAATGTTTGGATAAACATTTGAATCAAATATTTATATTGGGACCATTCAATCAAACGAAAGATAGTAAGACGGAAAGCAGAATTTGTGACATGCGACGATACCGATCGTCGAGTCGTCACTGCCGTATAATTTAGTTGTCTACGGGACAACTTTGTTAACATCGCCCCCTCCTCTCTTCACCCCACAGCCCGACAGTGCGTCGACCCCCACATTAGTGTCACGGCTGCGGTTTGCCGCCGTTTTTATTCGACTACCTACATATCACGAATTGATAGGTTTGGTTCAGCAAAAAAAGCTTCGTGGAGTTATTTGTCGGTTTTAAAATATGCCGGAAGTTTTCGCTGAATGCATTGAACGCTACGTTTTGTAACGTTTTGTTAATGTCGGAAAAGTTTGATTGTTATTGAAAATTGGTAGTGCAGTGATTTTTATATTGATTTAATACAAAAGTCACGATAATAATCTAACATCATCCATCGCCATCTAAAACTTGCCTTCACCCATTGCTGGGTAGGCCACTCTGCTTGTGTCCATCACATCCAGGATAGAATCGTAATGATTTATTTATAATAAAAAAAAACGTTAACTCAATTAAATATTTCTGGTTTCCATATTTAACCGAGTTTTCATAAGAAAACGAACCGCAACGATAGTGATATTCAAATCAGACGCTGTTAAATTATAAAAACTTTTAAAGTAACCCTTAAACCTGAAAGTCCGCTTCTTATCAAAACTATCTTGTTCCCGGGGGCGCACCCAATTATTGAACAAACCTAATTGTTCTAATAAACCTAGTTTCTTTACGTTCCTCTAAAGATGGTAACAAAAGTCGCCCCAGGCAACCATTCTGGTCTGACCGCTAACCAATTAACAGAGAAGATAATTACACTAACAGCATTGTGAACTAACTATTAAGTGTTGAAGAAAAGTGTTTATTGTATTTAATGACCCGGAGAAACGGTAGTTGAAGAAAACTATTACAAATAGAAAAAGGAGTGGTGGAAGAAAAGGAAACGGTGGGAAGGGACGGGAGGGGAGGGTGGCAGTTATGTAATAAAATTTATTCAAAAATATGAAGGTGTGACGGTTTTATTAAATACAGTTTTTCTTCAATCTTGAACTTGAAATAGATTAAAAAAAAACTCAATTTAACGTTATACATAACGTTAAATTCAGTTTTTTTAAATTGACGAGTCAATGGAGTAGGTTTTACGCTAAACTTGAAAAAGTTGAGGGTTGTATGTTTAATCTTGACTCTTAACAATTTTTTTTTTCTTTAAATATCTTTAATAAATAAAGAATACTCCATCTACTCGTTTAAAGCTGTGGTTTGAAGGCATTTGATTTTCTTTGATATAAAACTTTGATATGATACAGGACTTGTATGAACGGAGCGTGTCGCATAAACTAATACTCAGAGTGAGACACAAGTACCTGCTAGTATTTTATCATTCCGCCCTCGAATTCCTCGAAGTATTTTTGTTAAAGATGTTGGATAAGGATATGTCTGGTGAGCGATTTGTGTCCAGTTTCGCACACTCACCAGGAGATCCTTGCGAGACTTAAACAAAACATACAATGATACCAACTTCGACCATCTTTTTCCGGTACTCATTACCAGAAACAAACGATAAATAATTTTATTACACTTTTCTTGTATTTAAAAAGCAATTGGTAACAAGATAAGAAGTAACAATTCCTCAGACTACACCAAATCTAAAACTTCAAATCTTTCGGTAAACAACTGCCCGATGCCGTCAACTTCTGTCTGTATATAAACGCTATGAAAGCCAATAAGTCATCAGGCCATCACTGGCGCGTCGGTACTCAGCGCCGACGCGACCACGGGGAAGTTGCAAACAACGCAGCGACGCTTCCGTGCGACGACACATTAATTAGGTATAGCTATGCCGTATTTGACATAGGGTGAATGGCACAACTAGAGGTCTTGATGCTGAAAATAATCTTTTTAAGACATCTTTCCATTTTATTGGTAATAACAAAAAAAAAAACACGTGTGTTGAATAACGCAAAAATTCGTACATTGCTTTGCAGCCCGGTAGAATAATGTAGTACAAATTTTACTAACCATTTCTTTATTTCCAATACGTTCCTATACCCGTACCGTACATTCAGTTACCGCAACATAAAATAATATAAAACGGCATTGGAAACTCAAAACATACATAGTAATGCTGAGCACAAACAGACAATCAATCGATAGAAGCCAGAGTACAGCATTACCAGCGAACGACGCTCGTCCCTCGGGCGAGATTCAGTTCGGTGCTCATATTGAATTCTCCCGAACTTTTGTATCAGACCCATGTTGTGGAAATTTGTAATCTCTCAGTATTATTCTCGGAGGGATTAACGAGGTCGTCTCTAGCTTTGAGTAAAGTGAATATTTATATTTATGAAGTTTTTACGTGTTTATCGTTGCGTAGCTGAGCTGCAAACAAAGCGTCTCTGTAAGATTACATGACATAGGCAGACAGCCTGATAACTAAAATATTTATAATCCAACAAATTCCAAAAACGAACGAAAGTTTCGCTTTTCAGCAATAAAATTAATTTCTCATCCCCTAACATCACTTTTCACATTTAATAGCGAAAAAAAACACACGTAATACGCAGTCATTCACCAACTGAAGAAAATATAAACGAACAATCCGCACGTAGGGGCTCGCAGAGAAAACATCAATAGGTCTTAATGGCGCCCGCGTGAGCCCCCGGCCGGCTAGTGGCGCCCGACGTAGGGCTCGGTGGTAATAGCGCCCGACGTGGGGCTCGGTGGTAATAGCGCCCTCTGTATGCGGAGAGCAGTTGACGAGCCCCGCGGGACACCTGACCCTCGCAGTCACTACATTTCTACTTACTAGTGCTGAAAACTTGTAGACAATTTCCTTTTGCGAATGTCAGCAAAAGAGCTTTTTCCCTTATGACTTTTATGAGTCTGTGTATGAGGGGCAGCCATGGTAAACGGAAGGCACATTTGACCTAAAATCATTGTAAAATTAAAATTAACGACAACAGGCCTTAATAATAACGGCGGAACGGATTTTGATGAGGTACGCGGGTGGATCATGACTTCTGTTAGGACATAGGATACTTATTATTCTTGGGCTAAATTTTGACCTATACGCGGGAGAAGCCGCGGGCAATGGGCATAAACGAGCTTATTTTAACTGGATTAATATACAACACTGTTGAGACTAACCTACTAATTATTTACAATTGCCGCTATGGAAAAGCTAATTAAATTGTTTAACGAGCACACAATTACTGATAGCTTACAACGCTGCATAGCGACGCTTTAAATTAACAGACGCCTTTTAACCGATACTTAACTGATTTTACTGATAAACGGCAAATTAAACCTGAACGTATACGGGAGTTGTCACAACTAAACACCAGTGGGCGTTTCCGGCTGGAATGTTGATGAAAATTGTGTCACATAGTACAAAATGTCAACTGACAACAATCCAGCACCTCTGTCTGAACAACCCGTAAAACCGGACACACACTTACGAATTCCTTTAATACACACTAAAACATAATTTCATCCCTCGTCCACTGTTTCATCAAACAACACAGTGACATCACATTCTCGTAAGAGAACGTAGCTCTAACACGCGATACAATGAAGACACAAGATATACATAGTAAGGTACAGAAGGCTCCATGCAACGAGCGATAATAGCAGCGCCCGCATGAGTCGCTTCACGTAGGTACAGTCAGTGCAAGTGCGCTCGTTCACTCGCACCGACATTAGTCGGCATTTGGCGGCACGAGTTTTAAATCAGAGGCATTGGTCGATGCGAATCAAACAAGACAGACTTTATAGATTTTACTGACACTCACGCCAATCGAAAAACTTAGGGTTACTCGCATGATATGCGCATCCATTGACATCATTGACATGCGAAATGCGGAGTTCGGTACTACACCATAGGTTTTCAATAGTCAGTAGTGCTAGTGATGACCCATGCGAGTGTAAGCTCGAGCGGTACACCACGCTTACTTGTAAAGTGTAGCGAGTGCAAGTGCGCCCGCGACAGGTATTTGTTTGAAATCGCTGTACGGTGTACGTGTCTATGTGTAAGTGCGCTTGTTTTCGCTCGTCGACCTTCTGCACCTATTTATTTAGTGACGTGGAGTTGCTATTATTTTTACGACTACCTTCCCAATTAAGCGCCAACTACGAACGGGTCCGAGAGTCGTTTCACCGACGACGATAATTGATTTTCGTGTATATTTTATAACGCTTTCATAGTACCTATTCTGTTTTCATAGTTTTGTGATTAAAACCAAACAAACTGTATTGCCTGTAGTTTTTGCATACTAAAGGGATTTGGAATACTGCAGTAGTCAGCTATTTAAACAGCTGCGGTCTATGTAATCGTGGTTTTATAGCCAATATTGGTTTTTAATAATTGAAATGTATCCTAAGTATGCATAAATCATCGATATTTATCAGACAGTCTGTGGACAAAATGAGCCTTAATAACTCTGTAGGTATATTTAAAGTTTATTTTCTACTACCTTCATTTCTATTTAGTTATTTTGGGTAAAAAAAACACTTTATGACACAACGAAATAAAGCAAGTCAATTCACATAAAATATTGTTTTGATGGGTACGATAATTATCTCTCAAAGGCACTTAGGGACCTCAATTCTATATGATTCAATTAAAAGCAAAAAGCTGTCCTTTATTTTAAATATAAGTACCAAATAGAGGGCGATTAATAACCGGATTAGTATTATAAATGTAATCCTAATGCCCGCACAAGGACACACAAATTGGTAAGTTACCCTCTAAACTTGAAAACATGTACGTACATGCATACTCTATTATCAAAACCCTCCAGTCTTGTAAGTATACATAACTGCACTTCGAAGACTCTGACAGCTTCTTTATTCCATGGCAGTAGAAGCCATTTTTGAAGATCCAGTGTGAATCGTCAGTATTGAATGAAAAATCGCGTAGCCCCCGGCGCGGTCGTTCAAGTAGGTTCGGTCGGGAGGGCGCAACGGAACCTTTCGAAGTGCTCCAAACCGCGAGGGTTGGATAGGAAACAAGGAAATGACATTCAACGATATCCCGACTGGACCCGGGGTCTTCATCTGTGGAATATACTTTGACAAGTATTAAATGATGAAGAGAATTTAATATAGTTAAGTAAACAGTCATGAATCATGATTTGTATGTATACACATATTGAAATTAAGAATTTGGATGTTCTAGTTGGGTTACGTATTATACGCATTTGATTTAGGTTGTTAAGGTGTAATAACAATAATTTAATCTTAATAGCACGAGAATGCGAATGAATGAGTATATGGGGAATAATTGCTTTTTAATGAGCTGTTAGCAACGCTAGAATAATACAATGTAATAGCAGCTATAAAGCAAAAGCTTGAGCTTTATTTGACTTGTATACTGGCGATTTCTTGCTAGCAAATAAAAGTTTTTTTTTCAGTGCTGGGGAAAGGTACTGTTCGAAGTCCTTCCACAAGCTCTCTTTTCATCTCGGACCAGCTAACGCTGCGTAAAAGAAATAAGATTTATAATCTCAAAAAGAATTAACTCTGCCTAAACCAAAAGCTTAATATAAGATATTAAATTTTAATAAGAACTCCGACTATGAATTAACATACAAAACTACAAAATTAACTTCAAACTTTCACAAATTTCATCCAAGCTACCCTCTGAAACACTACTAATATATTCCAAAAGAAATATGTTCTTTGCCTCCAGTAACATAAGAGCGAGCGATGAATAAATAATGCGGAGTCAAAATGAACTAGGCCAATAAGGACAGACAGGCGCCTAGGACGGATTAAATATACATTTTCCGAAGCTCGTGGCGAGAAATCTCCAGGTAAAGGTTCACGAAGATTTAAAATAAGACGCAAATAAAGTCTGCTTGTATATTCAGTATGTGTGTTAGTACTCTCGAGCTGAGTAGTTTGAAATATACATAGGTGTAGTGTTGTGTAACATTTTCGATTAAGGTTTATGTTCGTATTGTCAAGGGAGCTATGAAAAAATGTTCGAAAAGCCGGCTTTTTATCTGCGAAAAATATTGTAAAACTTTTTACACAAAACCACTCTATTTTTATTCAAAACTAGTAAAAATATTGTGGCTAAACTAATCCTCGGCCGGATCCAGTTTGTAGTTTTTGTCAAATCGCTTTATTGCGCCTCGCCTCCACTATTTCACAGCGCGCTTACGGCTAACAAATGGCACCCAACGTGAGACCGTAAATACGTTATGCTCAATAAACGGCTCACCTGAGTTCTAATCTAGCTTGCTTTTATTTGAATGTTATCAAACGTTATAAGCGTTAATAAACTATTTACTTAAAACAATAAACATTTTACACACGCGCTATAATAATACATTCCTATTAAAACAAAATAGCCTACCAAATGGCGTAACGTGGTTTATACATTAATTTAGTTCGGTCACCCACAATACTTGAACTACAAAAACCGCTCTTACTGCTATGAAAACAAGGCCTCTATGAATATCGTATTGATCTAAACACGTGCGGATGAGTGTACGTCACGAGTTCACGCCGTCAAAGCGAGCAGTTGTGCGTGGAGCGAAATGGCGCCCAACGTGGGGCCACAGTAAAACGCGTTGTTCCCGCCAATGGCTCCCGAGGGATACCTGACCCGACATAATCCAATGTGCTTTTAGTAGCTTCGGTCCCGCAGCGTTTGCTTTCGCACAAAGTCGACACAAACGTAAAAATGTTTTGTAGAAATTATTGTTTGTTTTCCTGTTGACTAAAAAAATGTTGTGTTGTTTTGCATTTCGTATAATAAACAGCTCAAATTGTCTCATGAAATTGAATATCTGTATCATTTTTCGGTAACTATAACTAACCTTTAGACGAGAGAACGAGATTGAGCCGACATTGAGCCTTCGTATAAAAGTAGTTTTAAGAGGTTCCTTATTAGATCTCACAACTTCTTACGGTAGAAGAACTGTTTTACGAGACTTGTTAACATGTTATGTTTTTGATAGAATTTACTTGACTGCAGTACAAGTACAGTCTGACCTTGTGTCGGACTTCAGACAGTTTCGCTTACGGCTAAGAGATGAAAACGTCGAGAAATATTCCATCTAAGTTTAGCCCAAGTTAAGAAAATCTAAAACAAGATTTACGCTCATCTACGTTACTATATTGTCTTATCAAAATTATAAATTCTAGACGCCTCGACGTTAGAAGCGTTGGCTAAATATCATTTTGTAAACAATATCTCAATTAAGCTAAAATATTCTACTATGCTAAGTTAATTTAAAGACGTAGATTGTTATTACCTAATAATTTAATCAAACATGAAAATATTTGCTTTTCCCGCAATAATACAGGACAAACAAATAAAAAGTCAGAGTGGCGAGTAAATTGGCGCCCACCGTGGGACTACCCTTTGCGCAAACTACTTTAGTTCGCGAGTTGCGTGTGAACGTACTCCTGATTCTGTTCATGTTATTAGGGTTCTCTATTATTGAGAAGTGAAAGAAAGCTCATATTATAAGCTATTGATTTTATTGCATTATTTGCACAGTTTTTCTTCTTAGCGTGTTCATAGAAAACGAAGTTGATTCGGCCCAGAACTTGGATACGTTTATATCACTTTCAAGAACATCAGTCAGTTCCTGCTATGAGAAAACATGATATTAAGTGCCCAATCGCTTGCGGAACAACATCATATTCACACACAACACACATCATACAATCATCATTCATTAATTCTTTCATTTATACTCAAGAGAGGGGTTTTCCAACAATCTCCAGTCTGCATTGTTGATATCGATATTCTGTACTATTGCTATTCCAGTCTAACGTTCTCCATTTAAAAAGCAATACTGATGGTTATTTTGTGTAATAAGCTGTAAATGTCTACTGCTAATCATCAACGCTCCCCTTCATTTGGGGTTGGTTGATGTCATCGTACCGTTGAAAGTTTGTTTAAAGCAATGGAGTATAATTTATGGTATGGTAATGCTTTATAGCTGTGCAAGAATGATTTGGCCCGTGGCCAACGTTCGAACGCCGCCATCTTGTTTTTTCAACACATTTCATAAAACAATTTCTCAAATGTTATTTCTCACATGTTACCAACAACACCCCCTTTCAAGGTCAATCAGATCAGGTCAAATATCCTTGTTTTATGATTTTAGTCGATATACTACTATTAAGATACTAAGAATTATCGCATTATGTAAAATCTGCTGAAGTTTCAAACCAGTCTTTTTTGAACAATGCTTCGTTAGCACGACAATTCATTCAGTATTTAATACAACAACAGAACTGATTGCAAAAACATTTAAACGTTTAATAATCTGAATGCCTTCATTACGAGTCCACACATTTAATTATTTAATGTCATAACACACGATTCAGGAAGGACAATATTTGCTGACCATTATCGGAACTATTTCCCCTGAGTACAGGCATATTCACATTAGGCATATTACATTGAAACTTTATTCTTTAGACGCTAAAGTACAGTTCAGAGTGCAATTGATGTAGACAAAAATACCTTACTAGCTAATGCAATTTCAACCTTAATGTTTTCCTCATAAAATATAATATGTAATTTGAAACATCTAAATAAGGGGAACGTAGAATGTAGATCATTAAAATCAGTCAAGTGATTAGCAAATATGAATTTTAAAGATGAGTACCTAGAGTCCAGGGTTGTTTGGAGTTCAAACAGGAGGGCGGACAGAACAATAATGTTTTGTTTGACAATTATATTAAGAGCTTCTGCGTTTCATGTAGCCCTGGTACTAAGCGCAGTTCACATTATATCTTCCCTTTCGTTCGCTAGGATTTATGTAATTTTTTTACCTCTTTGCATTTTTGTTAGCCGGGTAAAAAGGAACATACTTGTTTCTCTTTTGTATTTTGTTTCCAGAAAATATTTTCTTACTCAAAGCAAACCGAGGTATGTGCAGACCGCAGCTCAGAATGTGCTTATTTCAATACTGTACGAGTATGTAGAATTGCGGAGTAACCCCTTGGTTATTCTTCAAACAGTATGAAATGTGAGATTGCATTGTGTTGCGAGAAGCTACAATATAATTAAATTCTGTTATTTGTGCAAAAAAATCGCAATTTACAAGAAGAACACGCTGACAATTCTTATTATAAGCATAACCTAAGTAACTAAGGGCAAGTCGCTATTGAAGTTTATTTTGCGTTGGGAATTTAGTAATCTTAATAAGGTCGTCGTCACAATCTTCCTGCTCGCGTCTCAAGTTACTTAAGCTCGGCATAACACGTATTTTTTTTTCACGTGTTCTACCCACCTAATGAAAACAATAAACGTAGTGCAAAAGCAACGCTAGTAACGCTTAAAATTCATTACCAAAATCAATGAAATTTATGAGCCGTTCGCCTTTACTCTTGGCTTTTGCCAAATGCCCGTAAGCAACAACTTCACGTTTGGAAGGAGCTTTGTTGTTTGGGTCTTAGGTTATGTAGAGCAGTGGCGTGCCGCTAGGTCAGAATGGAGGCAAGCCCAGTTAGTCAGCTACCGATGTTCTGGGAAATAATTTTATAAGTTATAGTTTTTCAATTAATTTCTAGTCTCGATATCTTAATACGCTTGCATAATTGACAAAGGCGCCATCTATACGTACGAATCGTGACACCAAAGTAATTTCGCTACGCTACTGTTTACAATTCAGACGTGCAAAATATTTCATTCAAAATGGCCACTAGATGGCATTTACACTATTGATTTGTTATTTTATTGCCGTACACACTAATTTATTAATTCAATATAGTGTCGATTAAAATGATAATATTTGATATTACATAAATATTAATGATCTCACAAAATCATTATAAATCACTAATAAATAATAGCCAATTTTATTTACATATTCTATTCTTCAGAACAACTCTTTAAGTACCTAAACTCGTATTTACGTATTTTCTTATTTCAAAGAGATATAATATTACGATGATGGTTCTTTATTTGGAAGAACTTTATCAAATAACTACCTACAAAATGATATGCGAAAAGCGACAAAAATACATTGCCGAGAAAAACTATCATTAGGACTTCTTTAACAGTGAAGTAAAGAGCTAACTCAACGTATTTACATACCTTTTCGACGGTAATATCCGAATTCACATTCACATTCACAGACCACTTTATAACAATCAATTAATAACTTGCAAAATCATTGGTATAAATCACATCGTGCCAATATCTTTCACACAATTACAATAACAAAACAAAACCTAATTTTAGAATATTGTTTTCAAAATTTTCAAAACAGCATTCATTCGTAATAATTAACGCGTGCTACTGGCATAATTCCTAGGTCAAAACAATACGAACTAACTTGAAAGAACACGAAGCGCTAGCCGCGCGCATCGTCGGCGCGAACACACACGTTCTCTATCAAACTTACACAGACTTACACGCACACATTCAAAGAAAAGCCTAGCTTTAAACTCGATACAAATTCTCACATGAGTACATAAAAATTTTGTCAAAAACGGACACATTTTGCTAGGAAACATGAGAGGTCACAGAAGCCACGTAAAAGCCAGTGGGTGTGAAAGAGCAAGAGTTAGCTAACACTGGGTCACTGACCGTAGGCCGTATCACGCACTAAACTTCAACTTTTCAACTCTTCTTTTGTATAGTGTTAGAGCGTGCCAGAGTATCGCGGCCGGCATATCAGAATTTAAGCGCGCGAATTTAAAATAATTTCTGTTATGGATTGATAGTTGTGTGGAAACCGAATGTTATTATTGTTTGACAAAAAATTACTAAGTATTATTTTGTTTTTGTAAGAATGTTATTTTTAAACACATTAAATACATTTTAAATATTCCATTATAAAACAATTTAAAAATCATTTAAAAATATTAAAAATAGATGGCCCATCGGCATCAGGGAGAGTATTTTTTTTTTTGTTTAATTTTTTTTTTTTTTTTTTTTTTTTTTAATATTTTTTTTTTGTTTATCGTTAGGCAAGCCCGGCTTTTCGGCTTGTATGAGAGGTCCGCCACTGATGTAGAGGTACATAACCTAAGACCCAAACAACAAAGCTATTACCTTCTTGTTACATTTGATAACATATTCATAAGGTCTCATACGTCCCGTTGACCTTTGAACTGTCACTTAACAGCAATCTTAAGTAGCAGTATGTCATCAACATACGCATAAAACATTCCGACTTAAATGTTTCAAGCGGTCAATCTATTATGAATTCATTGGTAGCACAAGAAATTGGGTAAAACGCTGGAATAAATTCTAATGGAAAAGAACAAGGGATGAATTTAAGAGTAATTTTGGAATGTTCATTCGATGAGAGTGTCTTGGATAGAGTCTAAAAATAGGTTTAAGAGGAAGTACTTATGACGCTTGGAATGTAATAAGAGCCACGTCTAATAAATATCAACGATCAATTTCTGGAGTGGGCGGAAAGCATACTTCTAAATGGAATGGTGACATGACATCTTAACATCACAGCTGCATTCCCTGAAGGTTTGGCAGGGGGTGTACCTATATCACACTCACATTGCTCCAGTTAAACTTAAGTCCCGTATAATAGGGGGTGAGCTTACTGCCATCAACCGGGTACAAAGGGGAAAACCAGGTGCTTTTCGGATATGTTAATATGTTTTATTAAACCTTTATTAATTTCTGTACAAATAAATTATATTTTTAAATATTCCTTAAAAAACAATATAAAAAACATTTAAAAATATAAAAAATTGTAGCCCACCGGTATCGGGAACAGGGTCCAAGCTGTTATTAAACCCATTATTGGTGATGTTATATCACAACAAAAAAACAAAACTTCGAAAACTTGACAATAATCGGATTAAAACTCTGCAAAATATCGCCTCAATATAATTTTTCCGAAGCCTCATCATAAAGATGATCCGAACTCAATAACTGGAATTAGGGACTTTGGCTTTTATGGTCGTTACTAAGGCGCGGTCGAAGTTAGGAACAAGAATCCCGTCAATTGGTTCACGTCGGCGATCATTCGGATCCTCATTACTGTCTCATATATTTCCTTATAATTTTGGCGGATGTGATAAACATATTATTTATGGTCAAATTAAATTTTGTTAGCGTGAGAAGTTAAGTATCGGTAATAGTGTCCTTCTGTCTGTTAATAATATCATACAGTGCGATATGAGAATGATTACCCACAGTTCCCGCTGTTACTATGACACATAATATATAATACTCCTCCTAGCCGTTTCCGATCACGGTGGCCAATCTCGGCGGAGATTAGCCTTCGCCACGGGAGATATTATAATGCAGGCGTGTGTGCGCAGACACAGATGCACTGTCTTCTCTCACTCTCATAGTTCGTGGCGCAGGACCAACGACGTAACGTGCGCACCGAGGCACGGCGGTATCATACCGCCAACTTCCAAACTCCGGGCTATAACCACATATAGAAAGAGACTGTCGCGCAAGTACGACTGACAGGTATGACGATTTACAAAGCCGAACTCCTGCTATTGTTTAGGTAGAGAATTCTCAGTGACAGCTCGGAAATTGGTTTAGTGTCCAGTTTATAATAACAATAGACTCGTCTCATATTACAGGACAACAGTCCGGGATGTCAGATGGCGAGTAGCGGCTCTGAAATGGAGGTGGGCAGGACACTTGGCAAGACTGACTGTGATGGCAGATGGAGTGAAGCCCTCACTGAATGGTTACCGAGAGAAGAAGTGTTGGCAGACCAACAGGAAGGTGGATGGCATTCAGAAGATCGCGAGAAAAATCTGGTTAAGACTCGCGTACAGACCAGGGCAGCATGGTACAAGAGGGAGAAGGCTTATACTCAGCAGCATGTGGAACAAGGCTGCCGATGTTAATGATGATGAGGATATTACAGCGAACGGTGGGTGTACTATATATATATATTTCTCCCCGACCGTTCTGGGACTACAGGCATTAGGTCAACTTCTGCTTAATGCCGTGCAGGTACCGTTCAAATTTAGCCACTAAAACATCGATAACGTAATCGCGGCATCACCCACACAGTAACCGACGCAATAAAATAATAACGCCTCGTTTACTCTAGTGCCCGCTCGACGCGTCAACCGTTTTATTGAAGAGCCTTTAAATCTGCGGCTCACGCATGACGTAGCACGCGAGCTAGACAGAAATGACGACTGGAAAGTAAACAGTCGTATTTACTACGTGGATAATAATATGTAGTACCAACATCGTCATCGGTGCTGTTTAGTGGTCAGAGAGGTTTAACACAGCATGCACTTTACTTGTAGTCGATACCGTGACACGGGAACATGATCCTCCCAGTTTCAAAACTAGAGCAAAGGTACCAGGGGCGTATGAAACTAGAGCAACTGATTCATTCATTCACCAGGTGACGGACTATCTCACACATACAGTATTCAGTAGACGAAACTTTTAGCACCCATCTACTGCCGCCCACGATACGAGGTGGTAATGTTCAGTATTCTGAAAGGACATAGAAGCAATGACTACGTTTGAAGAAAAGAATAGGACAATTCTAGTGTGATTCAAAATAGTTATTGTTGTATTATATATTTGGTACTTACTAGTGTCCGACTGAAATAGGATATTCAGCCAAAACAGAACACTCGGCCCTGGGTCCTAGTTTCGGCAAAAACTGAAACTTAACCGACCCTGAAAAATTTCCCTGAGGATATCGGTTGAAAAACAAAAATTGACTCTTTATACTAATTGTCAAGTCCATATATTTTTTTCAACCTGTTCCTTGGGAATGTTGTCCAGTTTGATGGTCTGAATCGCCACCTAATAGGTATTGCGCTTATTTTGCACCCTGTATTGAATTCTTATTTCTTATGGAAATTTTAAAATCTTCGTTCATCATCATTAACATTTCAGTTCGGAATCACCCACTGTTGGATATAGCCGTCCCCTTGCTTCATTACCATACACTTTGCCATGCCCCATTCCTAGAGCTGATGATATCTTCCACCCGACGTAAAACATAATACCATTCTTAAGAATTAGTATAAACCCTCTACACGCCACAATACATGACTGGCGTCGCCATGTTTTATTCCAATACAGTGCCTACAAGGCTGCAAGTCAATTCAGCATGTATGTGACAATCAAACTTCCATGTATACTGGAGCGACCCAGTTGTTCACTTGAGAGCCACAGACGAGCAATTTGAGGGCATTTGGCGAGCTAATATCTATCTTATGCATGTGGCTTTGTCATAGGTTCGTTTTCTGCGCATGACGAATGTTAGATTTGCTGCGTCAGTGCAATTAGGGAACTCCTCCTATCGCCATTTGATACGACTGTCAGAGAATGACAGTTGCGATTTGGATTTTCGACAATCCAGTGCCGATTATCAATTTGCTAAACAATACACTTTTCTGACTGTGTTACATTACAGTGTAACACTGAGAAAGTCCTGCCACACTAGATCAACAGTGAAATGTCCCGTCTGCCTCACCGCAGCTTCATTTATAATGTAGCTTCATTTCGGCGGGATTAGTTGGCAGACTGGTTAGCGTCGCGCGTCACCGCCGCCGCGCGCCGCCTGGGACGTCGCAGAGTATTCTCGTATAAAGTAGGATGGACGTACGTGTGGTAGGGTTTACAGGTATTCATTGTTAGTTCAGAAATAGGGTTTCATTAGGAATGAAATGGTTTGAAAAAACGCATTCGAGTTACATGTTTTATCCACAAAGGAAAAGTTTCTACCTACTAAAGGAAGGAAGTTTTCCTTGACATAGTCCGTAGGCTGCGTTCCCTCCAGAGATGAGCGAAGATGCGTAGCGAGGGATGTGTGTGAAACTAATCATTAATATCGCTTCTTTCTCACAGCTTGAGGTATCCTAGCAATGTGATAGGTTAGTTCCACACGACACACATCCCTCGCTGCACATCCTCGCTCATCTCTGATGGTAACACAGCCTAGTGTTCCAATCTCTGGTTCACTAGCGTTCTCTGTGAAAGGGAAAGCATGGCATCGAATTTCTAGTTTTGAGACCTGCCTGGCGAGGGTCCAACCAAAGATATGTTTATATTTCTATGGATCCAATCCTCAACCACTACTCATCATTTTAAAAACTTATTAAAGAACACCACTCCCTACTGGAGAGGTTTGGGTCCCAGCAGTGGCAATATAACAGGCAGATTATGCTGCACTATTGAACAAAACGAACTCTATAAATGCTCAATCGGGTGTAACATGTGACAAATTGACAAACCAAAGAGTTCTAATTAAACTCATTATGCCGCTTACCCACTGAGGCGCAACACATTGTATCGACGGAAACAGAACAATAAGAAAGCCACCTTTTGTCTTCTCTACTACGACGCGACTCAGTGAGCAACTGGGCTAAAGACGACACAAAATAATATCAAAGAAACAAACCTTTGTTTCTTGATGATGGTTCATCTTTGAAGACTGGTGTGTCGAAAAAAGTACCTGTAACATTGAAAAAAAAAAACATTAAATAAGCATTTTAGGGTAAATACGGAAAGTTTGCAGTACGGCTTGGCTACATTCCCTCCACCGTTTCTTTAACGAAACGAACGAGAAACGGTGGAGGGAATGTGTGAAAGATGATATGGCTAGAAAAGAGATGAAAACTGAGATGACGAGTACTAGGGAAGTATGGAAGAAAAAGAGACTGCGCCCCTCCCCAGTAAATCGGGATAAGAGCAGGAGAATGTTGATACAGGTAGTAAATGGCTGTCGTTTGTAGATCATTGACAGGCGTTACAAGCAGTCAGAAGACGGAATGTCTGAAAAGCAGCCCTCTACAGGAGTATCGAGTATCCCAGTTACTGAATTTGGAGATCACTTATCTGTGCTCCATTTGAAATACTGGTATTCAGCTGCATTCGGTTAGACTGGAGATTGGCGATCCCTCCCAAATGAATATCTATAATATAAGTACATAGGCAGGTGCGTTTATGTCGATGTTTATAACTTAAAAATACAAAATTTTAATAAAATATTTAAAAATTATAATTAATATTTGGTTGTTAAATCATATATTTTTGTGAAACTGGACTAATTAAAGCAAAATTAATAATTAGTGTAAAGTACCAAATATTTCAAACAAAAAAAGTGGTAACACTGCAATACAAAGTTCCTTGTTAGCGCGATAGATAGCGCTATCACTACATAGTATAAAACAAAGTCGTTTCCCGCTGTCTGTCCCCTACTCGTATGTGTGCTTAGATCTTTAAAACTTCGCAACGGATTTTGATGCGGTTTTTTTTTAATAGAGTGATTCAAGAGGAAGGTTTATATGCATCTATTGCACCCGTGCGAAGCCGGGGCGGGTCGCTAGTTCACAATAAAAAAAATGTTTTGAGTTACCAGGGCATGCTGCGCGGACGACGGGCGCACGTCCCGACGCGACGCTCCCGACATTATGGGACGCTGAATACAGAAGACTGATAACGTCGTAGCCGCTTTATTTATACACCGAATGGCTTTTAATCTGACGGCTGGGAGAATGGCGCGTTTGCTTAATCGAGGCGGATTTGTTTTTGTGAAGTAACTAACAAACTGACAGACTTAGTAACTTTCGCATTCATAATATTGGTTCGGATTCGCCATCAAGTATCACCGACGCATGTAAAAAATCAAAATATCATTCATTTAGCGCGAAATAAGATTGTACAGTCACAGTCACCTTGAGTTTCCACAGAGAGTGAGGCCAGCTTATACTGGTTTTGTTACCACTTGTCTACGTACCTATACGTCTGCTTACCCCTTCACGGGATACATGCGTGATGTTATGTTAAGTTTACACGATATAGTATTCCACGTTACTCTGAGTCAGTTTTCTTAACAAAGGCCATTGTGTGGATTTCACGAACATTGAATTTGACAGTTTAATTATAATTGAATGAAATACAAGTTATTCAATCTAACTTTGGATTTAGACAAAAGAGGTTTATTTTAAGCACAAATGGGTGCTGTGACTTATACTGGATGACTTTACCAAGCCTAAATATTCCAAGAACTTCAAGAAATCTAGAGATACTTGGTTTTGTTATAATCACGACGACGTTATCTAACTGTACCGATGGTAACGTGAACACAGCACTGTCGCGTTCATTATGTTCGGCGAACACGAACGCCGCGCCGGGTCGCGCTTGCAGCGTCTGCTGCAAGCCGGATCTTCGCGGCGGATCTTCTGTTTTTCTGAAGAAATGCTTGACATAATTATGAACGCGACGATTGCGATGCACTCCTTGCAGACTTATTTTACCTCTGACTTTGCGTCACTGTCAAAATGCCAGTGACCTTTATGTGTATTCATAGAAATAAAGTCGTTGTAAGGTTGTTCGTAGTGACAAGTCTTCGAAATTTCTATTCTGAAATCGTTATTCTGATCGCAATAAGGTTGCTGATGGAATGCTGCTGTCAGAAGTAAAATTACCTGCGAAAGGACTGTACGCGCGACCGAACGCTTTGATGAGGTCGTGAGGTAAGAGCTGTCACATCGAATAGCGCTAAAACTTCTCCATTTACCTACAAGTTGCAAAACCTACCACGAATCACGCACAGTAAAAATGTGAAACAGTTTGACAGTTCTAAAACGTCATCATCTCTTGCTATCTAAGCCTGTAAATGAAAGACAGCGACCTTTATTTAAGTAAGATCTTTGTGAGAGGGTAAAATGCACAGATCAGACTTTGGCAAGCTAAGTACATACGCGTCGCGAACAAATGTGAACATTATACATTTGGTTTTAATTTGTGTCCGACCGATCGACGTTCGGTTTCGGTTTCGGCCAGAGTCGGCCAAGAAATCTAGTGTCGGCCACAGTTTCAGTTTCGGCTAATTATTGGCCGAAACTTCGGTCTCACCGAAACTCTATATTCGTGAATTGTTCGTATATCTTTAGGCTAGCTTCGGGTTTTTTTAACGGAGTTCGCCGAACAAGGTTTTTTTAAGGGTCGTTTTTAATTTATTTAACACGTGTTAACTGCCTTATACAAAATGTAAACGAACCCCTCACCAAGCCGTTAATCAAGCATTCTGTACATCAAACTAAATAGCTCTACGCAAACTCTTTTCTTTTTTTTTTGGGTGGAAAATCACGGTTTACTATAGGACTCAAAGTAACAAACCCAAAACATTGTGCTGATGTGAATAGTACAGAGGTCGTGGAGGTATTTAAAGTAAAGTTATAACATTTAAGTAAATGAAATCATTTATTTCATAAAATCATCATAAAATCCAACTTGTTGGTAATGATTTAAAACTTGTATTTAAAAATAGCGAGTGAACGAGTTGGAATTTTGACCTTCAATATCCTGCGTACGCTGCTCGTTTCGGGACCATAGTCCAGAACAAAAACAATGACGGGTAGAAAAAGTATCTTTCGGCTCGTTGAAGGTCTTTTACACCCATTGAGTGTAAGAATAAGATTTTAAAATGCCATAAGAAATAAGAATTTAATTCAAGGTGTAAAAGCATGTGTTTTCATGGCCGTCTGAACGCGCCACGGTCTGAGTCCCACATTACGGTGGGAGGGGTTCGCATCGGCGTCGGGAGAACGATGAAGTACCTGGGACTCGTCCTCGACAGCCGGTGGAACTTCAAGGAGCATTTCCTGCGTTTGGCCCCAAAGCTGAACCGGGCAGCCGCCCTCAGGCGACTCCTGCCCAATCTCAGCGGGCCAAACGCCTCCTGCCGGAGGCTGTATGCCGGTGTCGTGCGGTCCATGGCCCTCTACGGGGCCCCCGTGTGGGCCCTGAGCATTCGGACGCGACCACTGAAGCTGGTCGCATGCCAGAGGGTCATGGCTATCCGGATGATCCGAGGATACCGTACGATCGCCGGCGAATCGGCCAACCTCCTTGCCGGATTGCTGCCCTGGGATCTGGAGGCGACTGCCCTCCAGCGCGTCTATGAGTGGCGCGTGGAGGCGCAGCGCCGGGGCGAATCCCTGCTACCTCGATCTCAGGGCAGTATGGAGGGAACGACTGTCGCAACCGAGGTCCGGGCACGCCGCAATCGCGGCGGTAAGACCCCTCTTTGAGGAGTGGCTGGATAGGCGTCACGGCGTCCTGACCTACCGCGTGACGCAGGTCCTCACCGGACACGGAAGTTTCGGGAGGTACCTGTGTCATATGGAGAAGGAGGAAACGCCTGGGTGTCACCACTGCGAGGACCGCCCGGAGGACACGGTGGAGCATACGGTGCAGGACAGCCCCGCTTGGGCAGAGCACCGCCGTGTCCTCACGGCGGCGATAGGCGGAGACCTCTCGCGCCCGGCATTGGTCGAGGCCATGCTGCGGGGCGAGACGGAGTGGGAAGCGGTCGCCTCCTTCTGCGAAGCAGTCATGCTCGCGAAGGAGGAGGCGGGCCGCGTGAGGGAGAGGACAGCGTCCTCCCTCCACCCCAGCCGCAGTGGTAGACGCCCACGGCGCCGGACGTCGGCAGACGATCTCCGGCCACCGTAGGCGCGGGCATGCGGGCGGCGAGTAATGGGCGACTCGCTGTCCAACCATGGACCATGCCCGGGTCGACGGCGCGTTGTGTTCCACGCGCGCCTCAAAGAGTGTCAGCATAATGACGGGGCCCCCCTCTAGAGGGCCAAAGCCTGCCGGGGTCGCGGGACTCATAGAATTACCGTGACCCTGGAACATAAAGGGCTACTGAAGGACACCGTGGATTTTAGTTAGTACAAGTCTGACAGTCCCTCCCGCTCTGCCCTGGGTAGGAGGACTCATTTGATGATTTTACAACGTTAAAAAAAAAAAAAAAAAGTGTAAAAGCAAAATTATGTGGTGGAGATTCAGACCATGAAACTGGATAACATTCCCAAGGAAGATATTTTTTTCAACCTACGTTAGGTTAAAAAAAATATCTGGACTTTCCCATATCGCATCGGCTGACACAATTAGTATTAAGAGCCATTTTTTCAACCTATGACGACCTCAAGGGCCGGTTAAGTTTCGGTTTCGGTTTCGGCCGCAACTGGGACCAGGACCGAAGGTTCTGTTTCAGTTTCGGCTGAAAATCCTGTTTTGGCCGGATACTAGTTTTAATGTATAAATTCGAATGAAGTGCTTGCCCACATTCGTTTATTCGAATATGAACATAACACCCCATACCAATAACTTTTATATTCGTATGCACCGCTAATTTACTTAGTAAAGTCAAATTTTGCCCTGAATCAGCTTCACTATCTTTTAAGTTTTTTTTTTTTAACTCTAAATGGGCTTACTCTTGACCTCAATCTAGTCCAGAAGACAGAGATGTGGTCGACGATGGAACGAGCGCGATCTTTTAAGTAGAAGTAATAGAAAAGCTTCTTATGTTATATGAATATGTAACATACTAACTTGCTAAGCTGTTGAATGCATGTGGGGTCACGCAGCTATTTAAGTTCACAACACACGATAAACTAAAAGTTTCTTGAGAGCACCGTCGAGGTACGAAATAAGCACTTTTATAGTTAAGTTTTCTTTGCTTGATGAATATTTTAGGTACTTACATATTAATTAAAAGAGACAAGTCGTGAAGGTATTATGCGTGCTATGCATATATTTTCTTTTGGCGAGTGTTTATCATAATTCATAGTTATAATCTTGGTGGATCACATTTTCGAACGACACATGTACATATAAGTATGTATCGTCACTAGTGGAAAATATTGTAATTCCCAGCCAGCCAGAAACATTATTTTTTATGATATTCTTATTTTGCCAAGAAAAAATGAAATACTCCTCACTCACTCAGTAACTCCTACGCTATAATACCAGGTGACTGGCATTTGAACGTTCAAGAAGCACTGTTTCAGTCTATAAGTCTAGCTCCGTCCCGTCTAGAGCTCCTCAACCCCTGCCCTTTCAGCTAGATAGTCAATTAAATGCAAATGGCTACAACGAAGACTGTTCCAGACAGATGTTTGTCTAGCTTTCGTGAGGAGTTTATTTGTGGATAATAATCTGTGCTGTGACAGTGTTTAATGTGGCTGGGGTGAAATGTATTGGAGACTTTAGTAGAATAATGAGTAGAGAAACAATATTCTTGAATTCGCTGAAAGGCAACGCACAATCTAAACAACTGGGTGAGAAGCATGTTCTGCAAAACAGTTAAATTTTAGTTGAGAACTAAGGAAGGATTTTTGAATCTTCTTCTGTTTCTTCAACTATTGGCCACCCAATGCTGAGTGTAGGTCTCTTCCAAATCTCTCTAATTTTCACTGATTTTTGCTTATTCATCCCATAGAGGATTGAACAGGAGACGGTATGATAAAGATCTTCTGGAAGTTCTACACTTGTTCCATACCAATTTTTGAGAAATCCCATCGGGAGCACTGCTAGTGATTCTAGAAATGCATTCGAAAAACCTGATGGACCTGAACCTGAGGTTGATGCCTATAGTGTAGTGGTTGCACAAGTGCATCACTGAGCAAGTATCCTGCGTTTGATTCAAAGTCAAGCAGTGTCTTTTGAGATATGTCGTTAGGGGTTTATCAGTAACAGCCGGGAAGTCTGGGTTTCTGCCTTATTAGCCAGGGCTTGTACGGTACCCCTGTCTACTCCTCCGTCTGATAACATAGGCTTAAAGTTATTTCTATATATATAAATCATAAGATTGGCCCCCATAACTTGGAAGGTAACTGAACCATGAACTTAATTAAGATAGCCCATATCTATCGCGACATAACTCATGGGGGAGCGATGCCGTGACACTATCTCTTGACCACCATGCTGCCAAATATGCGGTACCCACCCGAAGTTTGTGAAAGCTTGGTCGGCTAGCGGGAAAATCTTGCAAGAATGCAACATGTACCCGTTAGCCGACCCGGAACTCTTTCTAATCATTTATTAATTAATTTTAGGAAAAAAAATGACCGACCAAGCGCGAGTCGGACTGGCGCCATACGAAGGTTTCCGTAACAACGGCGTTTTTTTTTTAACTTTAATTATTTTACTATTTATGTACACGTTATGGCGGCAGGTCACGGGAACAATCTGCGACTCCCGCATTCCCCTTAAACTTAAGGGGAAGATTTATAAAACAATGGTTAGACCTGCTGACTTGTATGGATCAGAATGTTGGGCCACAAAAGGGATGAATGAAAGGCATCTGCATGTGGCTGAGATGAGGATGCTAAGGGGGATGTGTGGTGCTACGCGATTGGATAAAATAAGAAATGAGTACATTAGAGGAAGTCTGAAAGTGGCGCCGGTGAGTGCGTTGTGTGGTAATCGGTTGTCGTGGTATGGGCATATGATGCGGAGGAATGAGGAAAATGTCGTGAGGAAAGTTTTGAGTATGGCTGTGGATGGGTATAAGAGTACAGGAAGACCAAAGAAACGATGGATGGACCGTGTGAAGAATGATGTGGCACGAAAGGAGATGTCTGATGGGATGATGAGTAATAGAGAAGTATGGAAGAAGAAGACATGCTGCGCCGACCCCAAATGAATTGGGACAAGGGCAGGAAGATGATGATTTGTTGTTATAGCGGCCATAGTAATACACAGTCTGTGATAGCTTGCAGTCTATCCCGGTGCAACAGATACTACCCTGTGACGGACCGACGCCGACGGACAGACAGACAGCAGAGCGTTTGATAATAGAGCCCCGATACACCCTTTGGGTATGGAAACCTAAAAAAAAAACTTTTGCTTATGAAAACGGGTATACAGGTAACCAGAACACATATGCGCTTCGGTAATCTACGCTTTTTGGAATAAATACGAAATTTGCGACAAAGAGGCTTCTGAGTTTTGTACTGCCCCGCTCTTTGATTGTGCACCTATCATTGCGCGTTTGTATGAAGTTTTCTCTCTGCTGGGTTAACCTACTCGCATAATGTCATCTGTCACTCGAAAAGTTATATGGAGTTACATAAGAGTTGTACAAGTAATCGCTGGTAATACAAAACTTGCAAGTATTTCCATGTTTGCTCTAATGAATAGATGGTTCCAGAAGAGCATACTTTTCCTTGGAGATAGAGTCAGGGGTAAAAGCAATCTTTTACCCCTGACTCTGAAGTGCAGTACCTTTATTCTCGTTGTCATAAGGTTTATGACAGAGGTAAAATAAGAGGTGTTCTACCTCTGTATTCAATAGTTGACAGATAAAAAGTTGTCAAACACGCAAATACCAGGCCGTTTGATGTATTAGAACATCGCCGTCGTCACCGGGAGCGCATAGCATTGCGCAGTCCCTTTCACACCGTGGACCAGCCCGCCCACGCGTACCGCTACGGCTTTCTACTATTTGCAACTCTGTCAGTTTATAGGCGCCTAGTACTTCACGATGGAAGACATTGTTCGCGTTCCGATCTATGGGATGTTGGTGTTGTTTTCAGCAAATATTTGATCGCTACAACCAACCACACATGTCGCTGCCAAACATGTTTAAACGCCAAAATAATTATGCTTTAAAAATAGATGATGTCGGTGTTTCCTATATATAATGATGCGAATAAATAATATATTGATTTGATTTGGAAGCACAGGAACAAACTCGATAATCTTGGTCGAGTGAAGTCGAGTCATATGAAGACCATGCAGATTAGTGTCTGAAATGAATTTTTGAGGAAAGAACCCGGATTTGGGTGGACCTGTCCAGCAAGCGCAAGCATTTGTCAGTAATCGTGTAGCTCAACCCAGAACTTAAGGAGCTCAATGACTCGACGAACAAAATCAAAGAAACGACATTTTGTTAAGCCGCATAATAAAGTCAAGTATAAAGTTCTCAAACTACCAGACAGACGATAAAACTAACCTACCTACCATAAGCAAAATACGCGCTTTGGACGTGGAATTTCGGACACCAGCCCGTAACAATACATAACTAACCTAAAAAAAATATGAAAAATCGTAGTCAATGTCATATCGCGTTTAGGCTTATGCCGTTTTTTTTTTGGTAACTTCGGAATTTTACCTTGTATTGTATTGTATAACGGACTGGTGTCCGCAATTCCACGTCCAAGCGCGTATTCGGGTCTACAACGGCTCTTAGCTCTAAGCCTTTTGTTAACACCATGTTTTTACCTTGTAGAACGCAAATAAATAAATAAATATTTTGCGTGAGCTGCCTTTTATCATCACCAAAGTTAAAAGACTTTGCATATTCAGTTCCGAATACAAGGGCACCAGGAATTACTAGGAGATTATATTAAAACACAAAGAGCATTCAAATTCCCCTTCTTACGCAAAGCGCGCTAAGATACGGATAGATACGAGAAGTTACTTATCGCTAAGTATATTCCGAGTAACTTAGAACTTTGCTTACGTAATTAGTTTTACTTAAGTACATTCTAAGAGATTTCTAGTTTCTACGCTAATGAGATGAGATACATGTTGGCTTTCTTTGGTATGTGTGTGTGTATAGTTTCGCCTGTAAGACTGCGGGTAGTAAGTTGCGATGTTGAAAACATACGTTCTTTGACTTGAAGAGGGATGCGCTAAGATAACCCGAAAAAATCAAGTTTTCTTTGTTTTTTTTTTTTTCAATTTGTAGGTCAGTAACAGGTTGTAACAAAAAGTATTAACAAGTCAGATGTGAGTGTCAGCGCCGGGAGGGGACGCCCTAGAAAGACATACCTTATTATGTTCTTCAGAAAGCTCAGGTAGTAGTCGCAACCGCGCGCATGTATGACCAGATGTATGGACGTGGACGACGCGCAAGGACTATGTAAGGATCGTAACTGCTAGCTCCCTCAAGGGAACAAGGCGTGAGTTTATGTATGTATGTTTCAGGTTGTATATTGATAAAATATGATCAGCCATGGAAACAAATGTGTATTTATGGAGTAATAATATCTATCAATACGACTCTTTATGTTAGAGTTCGGCTCAAATGTCATGATTTAACGCAATTTGAGGACGTGTGTTGTTATGTTAGTCATAAATGATACAAACGATTACGATTATTTCATTAATCGTAATCGTTTGTATCGATATGTCGAATATGTGACGAATGTTCCGATTATGATAACTGATGATAAATTTTATTTCTCAGTAGCAGCCACAGAGTCTGGATTTGTGTCCAGTTGATGGCAATAGGCTCGCCCCCTATTACACGGGACTTAAAACTGGTGAAATCTGGGTGTACTATTAGGTACACCTCTGCCTGACTTTTCGGGGATAACAGGCGTGATGACATCTTATAAAAAAAAAATTGTTGACTAGCTTATACCCGCAGCTTCGCCCGCGTGGAGTTGGATAATTGTCCCACGGGATCATACTACCGGGATAAAAGTTATCCTTTGTGTCAATCTAGGTTATAAACTATGTGTGTGCTCATCCCAATCCGTTTAGCAGTTTTTGCGTGAAAGAGGAACAAACATCCATCCATCCATCCTCACAAACTTTCGCATTTATAAGATTAGTAGGATTGAGCCATCACTGGTACCCACCCTATTCAGGCCCATCATCCTTTTCGCCTGCCTTGGTATGGACATGTCGATGAGGAGCGATGCAACTCATGTGACTAAAACAGTGACGAATATAGATCACGATGAATGGAGCGGGAGAGGAAGACCAAAGAAAAGATGGATGGATTGTGTGAGGAAAAATATGAAGGAAAAACGAGTAAATGATAGCGTGACGATGGAACAGGGGAGAATGGAAGAAGAAAACGTGTTACGCCGACCCCAAGTAACTAACATACGACAAGGGCAGGAAGATGGTGATCCATTTCGCTTATAATTTGGACTCTTTGCTTTTCTTCAACCCTTGGCCACCCAAAGCTGAGTGTAGGGCTCACCCAAATCTCTCCACGTTTTGCGGTTTTGTGTCACGGCTATCCAGTGTCTTCCGGCCACTTTATTGTGATCGTCTATCCACCTAGTCGGTTGTCTTTAAGGACTACTACAAACGAATCACTTGTCTCTAGTTCCTAGGATCTAATCCACAATTTCTGCTCTAATCAGATATAATCTATGAAAACAGATAGTGATCGCCCTCGTGTGACGTCACCGCGGATCCGTGCGATCTCCGCTGATTTACAGCCCGAAACGGATTCGGATTAAATAGGATTCGGGTTCGACGTACAGGGTGCTCGGACAGTCGAGCCGAATTAGGATGATATGGTGTTTGTATACAGGGTGGTATTGCATTATATGGGTGAATAGCAATTGTATTAAACTAACGTTGGCCTACAGCCCCGCCTAGGTGGAAGCCGTAAAGGATCCAACTGACTAATATCACTGGGATTATATACTTTGGATATTTATCATTGTATTTCGTTTATTTAACTCATGAAAAATGCATAAACCAAATTCGCTATAAAAACAACATCGTAAAAAATATAAAAATTACTATTTTTTTTTTTTTTTCCCACCTGCATTGGGAGCAGGGTCCGTCAGTGCTCTTGAGAGAGGAACAACAGACGCCGCCGCCGTGTCCAGAAGTACTGTTTTCTGAATCAAATCAATATAATTTTGTGCTAAATACAAAATTATTGTTGGGTACGTTCTTCAACATAACATTAATACACTCAGATGATCGAAGAAACGGCACCCAGCATATGAACATTGAGGCCTCATATCATCACCTGCCTGCCCTTGTCCCATGTTACTTCGGGGCGGCGCAACACGTTTTCTTTTTCCACTCTCCTCTGTCAATCGTCACGCTATCATTTACTCCATTTCTTTATCATTTGTCACACAATCCTTCCATCGTTTCCTTGGTCTTCCCGTCCGTCTCCATCCATCAACATTTGTATTCATCACTCTTTTATACATATGCGATTCGTCCCTCCTCATCACATGTCTATACGAAGACAGTCGATTGCCTTTCAACTTGAAACCTAACAAATTGACTTTTAAATATAATTTTAAAATGTTTACCTGTGTGTGCAAATAACAACTGTCATTCTTTATCAGTCACAAAACTTGGCTATAAGCCTATCATCATCCTTTTGCCCTTATCCCAATGGGCAGCATGTCTTCTTTATGCTCTAAGCCTGTAAATCAGCAAATTCACACATTTAGTTAGTCGATCCGCTTAACAGTGAAATTCTTTACAATGCAGGACTCAGAAAGTGGACACTTTACACAATGGTACTCACAGGCTCACGCTCGCTAGGACGCTACACTACTGCTCGTTAAACTGGAGACTGTGCCAAAATCGATGAGGCGAAGAAGCTGAGCGCTAAGAGTTGCAAGTAGACGGTGTAACATGTGCCCGGAACCTATTTGTATGTAGATTAGAGTTAAATGGAGCCGATAGAGAAATGGCGGCTAGAATAACAGTGGTGAATTTGTTTCCTGAACACTTTTAGGTGATGGCACTTCCGATAGAACAGGAGTATTTAAGATTTTAAACTATCATGGTCACTAACATTATCATTAACACTAGAAACGGGATATTTACCATTTTACTGTTTTCTTTGTGTTCCCGATATTTCGGCGCTGTTGCAATTCCAATTGTTCCATGATCACAGATAAACTGAAGTTATTGCGGCTGGGTGTTAGCCAGCGCCGTTAATGATAGGAGTATTTAATCTTACAGGATCATACTTCTTGGTTCTTTTATAGATAGATCATAAACATAAAGTTATTCAAGAGAGAGGTTTAGAGGATTTTTATACACTAATTTGTAATTTGGATTAGAGAATCCAAATAACATAATAAACTAGTCTAGGCTATGTTTAAACTGAAAAGTAATTAAATATTTCAACATAGCACGCAATGTGAAGATTCCTGTAATGCCTTTGAAATACTCTGAAATTACAAATAATCAAAAGAAACTAATTTTCAGTACACAACAAGCAATACATTCAGATTCCACAAAATTATACGCAGACGTAACTTCAAAGTTAAAAACAAAAGACTGAGAGACAAAAATACCACAATATTGGCTCCTGGTAAAGACTCGACTACACTAATGCCACAGACAAGATGGTACAGAAAGTTAACTACATACTACGAGGAAAACGCACGCGAACATACACACGCAAAGATTTGAGTATGAATGTGGATGGCTATAATAGGAGGGGAAGACCAAAGAAACGTTGGATGGACTGTGTACAGGATGATATGGCAAGAAAGGAGGTGTCTGATGAGATGCCGAGTAGTAGAGAAGTATGGGAGAAGAAGACAAGGTGCGCCGACCCGAAATAAATAAGGATAGGTGAAATATGACATAGATACGCTTCACGTGCAGCGAATGCAAGAGCACTCGCGCCATTTGTTTGATTGAGTCTTTGTGTGAGTGCGTTTGTCGTCGATAGTTGTCTGATGGCATTGTCATGATAATCATTTACCCAGCCTTCTCCCAGCTACGGTGACGTTGGCTTCCAGTCTATGGACACGTAGAGCGACTGCCTATCTGATACTCACAGCCAATTTACTGACTCACACGATACCCTTCAGCAAGTCTGGTTTTCTGTCTTTGACATTTCGGTAAAGACTGTCAAAAGAGGCAAATGACAGCTGCGCCCGCGGCTGCTTTCCAACGCACGGATAGGTCTCGGTATGAAATGTATGGTTACCTATTTGGTTCTGTGTCCTGACTGTCCGTGGCAAAAGGAGCTTAACAAATCAACCCTTTCGGTTTTCATTTCGCCACAAGCCACCGCTGTGGGCCTTCTGTATCCATTTCATTTAGTCCCGATCACACGTGCGACCGCATTCATCACAGACGGACATCGGACACCCGACGCCGCCCGTCGCCAGTGTGTACGCGACTAATGCACGGATGTGTCCGACAAGTCTGACGGGGGAAACAGATGGAAAAGGAAAGTGAGGATTTGAGCTTGAATAGGGATTTAGTTTGTTTTGTTCTGTTTTATTAGGCGTGCGAATGTGGTATAGCTTTTCTAACAAGGTGAATGGAGTCAGCTGATCATAGTCCGTTTTAGGTTTAATTAACCGGTCGGGCAGTGTTATTAGGTTTATTTCGGTTATTTCTTTAGGAATTTCTCAGTAGCTGGCCGGAGTCGAGACTTGTGCCCGGTTAGTGCCAATGGGCTTGCTTCCATTTACATCAAATGCCTCATTTCCTCTACTCAATTTATTTCTGGCCAGCACAGTCCTAATTTACCATCTGCGTGTGCACCTCGATCAGCTCAGTATTTGATTCCTCCCTAGCTACATCATCTTTTATTAAATTGTCAAAGTCACAACTCATTTATTCAGATCAGATAATGCTGAGAATCAGAACTTCTTGAACGTTAAAATACACATAAGACCATAACATCAATTAGTACCTACTATAAAGATTACCTACTGCAAGACAGTACTTAAAACGCCCGTCCTTCAGAACTTACTAGTACGCAAAAAACAAATCGTATTATATTTCGACAATCAAATCAAACCACTTATAAAGGCTCCACACAAACAAGTGAGCATCCCGATTCATCCAAGACATCCATTACAACAATCATCCCCGGCTAACAATAGCATTCCTTCTGCTTGAACAACATACGAACATCAACGAGCTTGCGCGAGCTGACACCGAACACGTGCTAGTGAGATGTGTGAGGACAGAAGGACAACCAGCTCAGATGGGGTTTCACAGGCAGTTCAGTGGCTTACTAAGTTTGATTCCTTAAGGACAGGTCGAGCAGTATTCGTGTGGTTAGTGCCTAACCTAGTGTCAGTTTGAATGCCGCCCATGGGCCTCTGACTTGGCTTTACATTTAAAAAAAGTTGTAGCATGGTAACATTATTTTGCAGGGAACAGTCAAGTCAACAAATGCAACTAAAAGTCGACGTTTGGACATTGGTGTTCATCGGTTCGCTCTGGGTGGACACTGATCATGTCTCTCGAGTTTTCCAGCAATCATCTTTTGCTCAGCAGCACAACGGTTGCATCGAGTGAATGTTGAAACCACATCACAAGTGGGCCTTCTGCACAACACTTATGCAGTACGCATGCGCGGTTCCCACGTGCGCGCCAGGTGCGCTCACGTCGCCCTGCACTCCCCTACCACCGCCCGCGCCCCGCGCTCTACACCCCCGCAGTAGGTCTGATACGCTGTGACTGCTCATCGGATAAACATGCTGTATTATAGATCCGTGAGCAGAGTTATACAAAGATGAAGAAATGTTTTATTTGTTTATGTGTATAGACAAACGGTGATAAATTTAGAAAAAAAAGGAGAAGTACAGTTGCTGTGATCATAACGATAAGTATTTCAATGGCATGTCCATTCTTTTAATGCTATACAGGGTGTAAACAGACCCTTCACATAGCCGTCAACATCAAACTAAGTAACTTTACGCAAAAATTATTGCTGGCAATCGATTTTTTTTTGGGGTGAAAAATCACGTTTTACGGTAGGACTCGATCGAAAGCATTCAAAGCATTGTGCTGATTGATGGATTGAATAGTATGGGGGCCGTGGTGGTGTATAAATTTATTTATTTATTTATTTATTCAGAAATACATTCTAAGCTAACAGTTTTTTTACCAAAACGCTTAAGAGCTAACAATAATCATATTACAATGTCAAATATCCTATAATTACACTAATAAATTCAGAGAGCAAAATAGAAATGAAATGTCAAGTGGTGGCATACATTAACATATCACAGATAAAATGACATAAATAAGTCTTAATATGTCAAAAATAATACCTACATGTAATGTAATGTCATGTAATTTCCGGTTAACTGGAAGCTGACCGAAAAGGTTCGGCAGATGATCATGAGGTCAAAATTAATAAACCAGTGATACCTACATAAACATGTCAATGGAATTCAATAATATTTCAGTACAGTCTTGATTAAAATAAAAGAAGAAGATAAAATTACAAATCAATTGTTTAAAAATGACAATACATCTTTCCTTAAAGAGCTAATAGTATCCACAAATATGTCGGCATTTGGACTGCTGTCAAGGTAACGATTAATGAGGCCAATTGCTCTCACGGTAGGGCTGTTATTGGCTTGATGGATGCGCCATTCCGTTGGGCATGCAAGAAGTTGGTACCGCCGTCGCCCTATACCACGCATATATTGCTGCGGAACAAACAGATGGATATGCTCTCTTACCGATGGATTATCTATACTATTGTTAATTAACAAACAGTAGTGTATAATATGCATTAATTTGCGCCTAAGCTGCAAAGTATCCAGTCCGATCATTCCAGACACAAATAAAGAAGGATACAAAAATGGGTAGTATCCGTAGGTTCGTTTATACATATAACGGCAAAATTTCCTCTGAACTTTTTCAACCATTAGTGTATATAATTTCTCCTGAGGATCCCAGACAATTGCATTATACTCCAATTTACTGCGAACATATGTATTGTACAGCAGCTTTATAACCCTGACACTTTTAAATTGGGAGGAAGTTCTGATGACGAAACCCAATGCCTTATTAGCATCTCTGCACACCTCTTTAATGTGCTCGTGGAAATTAAAACCACTGCCTAAGGTTAGTCCCAGGTCCCGTATTGTTGAGACACGTTCAAGCGAGTCATCCGCCAGTTTGTAGTCAAAAGTAATTGGCGTGCGAGACCTAGAAAATGTGATGACCTTACACTTTAACATGTTAAGCGGCAACCTATTCCTCACACTCCAATCCACAACGGCATCAATGTCCCTCTGAAATACCAAGCAGTCTTCCTCTCCAGTGACCGTCAAAAACAGCTTTAGATCATCTGCAAACATAAGGCATTTTGCCGCAGATAGAACTCCTGGCAGATCATTTACCATGATCAGGAATTGGGGAGGTCCCAGCGTACTGCCCTGGCTGACACCCGAACGTGTAAAAATATAGTAAAAATCTTACATTAAAAACATGTATTTAAAAAAAAACTTGTGAAAAAGTTGGAACTTTGACCCCCATATCTCCGTAATTAGAAGGTTAGGTATGGTCTAAAACAAAAAAATGATCGCAAAGACGGGGAGAACAAGTGCCTTTCGGATATGTTAAGGGACTATTTACACCGTTTATAGTCAAACAAGGAGGCGGCCTACCTGATGGTTCGTGGTGACCGCTGCAATATCAAATATACCAAAAGTAATTGTATCGGTAATCAGCGTTGCACTGGTGTTGTAGAATGGAGATAAGGGTGACATGACAAGCACGTGGAACTAACAATCTTTGGGACGTCAACGCATCTGCAATATAGTTGATATCGCAATTGTTCCGGTTGATGGTCTATACCATATCCTAACTATGACCTCACCTTTCTGATACATGTTCATCATATTATTCTTCTTTTTTCATTTTCTTTCGTATTGGACTTGGTCTGTAATGTTGCTATGGTTGGTGATAAATGAATAATAAGATACAACATCAGTCAACCGATTATCTTGGACTCTGTAAGAAGTATCGTCTGCTACCACTGGTAGATCGACGTAAAATTGCTGACTGTTTATTCTTGCTCAAAATCCTCAATACCAATATTGATAACCCTAGGTTATTGCCAAAACTGTATTGTGATGTGCCAAGTAAAACATTTCGTTTTAATCCACCCATACGTGTACCTCATATATCTTCGAATTATAGGCAGAACAGTTATATTGTGCGCGCAAGCAGAAATTTCAATGACAAGGAATATAATTTAGATCCATTCACAATTAGTGTGAATTCGGCCAGAAGGTGCTTAAGCTTCAAATTTTTCAAGTAGCGGTAGGTTATATTATTTATCAATTTTCTCTATTATTTTAGTCATATAATTGCAAACCAAGTATTTATATTTTTCTTACTTTGATAAAAGCGGTGTGTTTTCTGTTTTTGTGTTCACACCATAAATTTCTTATAAGTCTACACGTGAGGATTTGTAATTGGCTTTCTGGTGACTATGGTGTCCTGATTTGTTTGTTTTTATTAACTGTAAGTCCTCCATGTACTAAAATGAATAAATAATTATTTGACAGGTGATGACTAAGTTACCACCAGGTGAGCTGCCTGGTTGAATGTCATGCAAGTTCCAATAAAAAAACAAACGGGGATATCGCCAATCAAAACTCACACAGTTCACTAATAGATTCTCAACACTTCACTTGAGCAAAGCAACCACTTCGATTTCGCCACCTGGTCACTCAACTAAAAATGCACACATATTTACCAACGTCCACTCCTGCGCAGCCACACATCTGCACACTACAATCCTTTCAGTTATTTATCCTCTGACAGCATAACGATCACTTTGGTTTAGACAGACTTGCCAGTGGCAACAGCCCAAAAGCCACCTTATCTCAACGAAAATAAAGATTACTAATCAGAGATGTGAAAATACTGCATAGAATGGGCCGTCCATTATGTGCCATAACATAGTTAGGGGGTTCTACCGGATACTATGCTATCCACAATATTGCACGTAGAAGGATGTTTTGAATGTAAGCAGTAATATGTAAGTTAAGTGGTGAAGGTTAAAATAACAAAATTGTCAGCTGTTCACTATGTCAAATGAATAGTTTTATGAATCTGGGGAATGTTGTATTGCTAATAACGTACACTACATGACGTCAGCATGCCTAGCACCTGCATGCCCGGAAGGGTTAGGAAGAGGTGAACATGTGGCCAGTTATGTAAGTCTCGGAAAGGAGGGTGGTTGGTGGCACCCGGGTGCCCCGGGTGACAGTTGCCGAGAGTTTAATAGCGTGCGACTGGAGAGGCCCAGGTCCAGCAGTGGACTGTTGTAAACTGATGATGATGATGTCCAGATTTCATTTAGAAATTCAAAATCTTGAGCAAGAGCCAAAACACAGTTAACCCGAACTGAAAATAAGACCCCAGACAGGTTCAGCATTCGCGTATTATGGAATATACATTCGAAGTCATCAGCCTCCTACCCTGGTCGAAGTATTATCCGATAAACCTTTAGGAATCCCATTGATATTGTTATAAGGTAACATATTGGCTTCTACTTTCGATGTGTGAACCACATGCTCTGTTAGCCTTTAGTCTGATTGGCTCTATTGTGCGCATACGCATTCCCCGGATGTCTGACCTCCAGCCAATAGTGTCAATTATGTGCCTACGTTACGGAGAGATTACGGCTCGGTTAGAATAACCTTTTATTTTTACGACGCACAAACGGTTACCACCACAGGTTACCACGTATTCAGTACATCATTCGGAACCCACATATACAGGATGAATTTTTAAAGTGGGCGTGGATTGCCAAATCCGAAACCATGAGGAAAAGCGAATAATACACAAAGGTCTCGAGCCCGATTTGATGAAAACTAAAACTAGATCATTGGATTTTTGGAAAATCAATATTCCTAGTCAGGAATCGCACTCGTTGATTTTGAAAAAAAAAACACATAGGTACCTACTGTATTATTACAACATACGATGGTGTCACTAATAGGGATCAAATTCTGGGAAGTAATGAAATGCGGCAAATTTTGCGGGCTGTCATAAGTCATTTATTTCAGAACAACATACATCGTACAGAAATTGAGTAAAATAAAAAAATGTAAAACAAAAAAGGACCATTAAAGCATTAAAATCGAAAAACATGTCAAAGGTGGAATAACAAATTCAAAACGGTAATAATTCACATTCAATGTAAAATAATTAATAATATGTCATCTAATTTCTGGGAATAATAGTAAACAAAAAATAATAATAAAAATGGAATGTCAAAACAAGTTGTTATAAAAATGTCAGTAATAGTATGTCATCTAATAGTAAAATACAATAGTAAAAAATGGAATGTCAAAAATTAAATTTATAATTATTACAAGAGATAATTTGTCATTTAATGATCCATCAGTAAAACAATAAAAAACTAAGTAAAAAAAATAAATATATATCAATGTTAAGTATAAAAAATTCAAATTTATAACAATCAACACACCATTTAAAAGTTATTCCAATGTGGAATTTTACCCAATACGCAGGGTATTAGATAACAGCCCGCTCCCTCTTACAAAGAGGAGGTCATTTACTGCTAATTATAATGTCTAGCTAGAGTATTACCTAAAATAACAAACTAGTTTTACTACTTTTTTTACTATTTTCCAAACAGTACAAACGACTTCCCAAACAAAAATCACAAAGAAGTGGAAAATAAGTATGGAAGTCGGAGTAGGAGAGAAGTATGGAAGAAGGAGACATGCTGCGCCGAGCAGAAATAGATTGGGATAAGGGCAGGAGATTGAATGAATGGAGTTGGATGAATGGAATTGGTTGTTTGATTCACTTTTTTTGGTACCGACTTCCAAAACTTATTTAGAAGTCGTTTAGTTAAAATAAACAATGTTTAGATTGAATATCGCAAGTCTTTGAAGGTTCAAAGTACTCATACAACCCAGACATTCTGCAGTAAGACTGTGCAGTTAGCATAAATCTGCAGTAACCAGTCGGCAGCCATTGTTGCTATGTTTTATAGCGCCGTTAGTACCGCGCTGCTTCATGCTCTGAGGGGTAAGCAGAGTTGGAAGAGGTTGCAACACAAAATAAATGAAGACTTTTTGACATTGAATTTCGGCGATAAATGTTAAAATTAATGAAATTTATTTAAGCTCTTTTTTACGAACACTAGGCTACTCTTAAATGAATGCCTAAATAAAAGCGCACGGTTTAAAATGTTATAGGTATCAGTGCAATCATAATCAAAAAGTATCTTATTTAAATTAGGCTGATAATCAGTGCTTTTGAACGAAAAACAATACAAGAGAGTCCCCGCGTACGCCCACCCTGCGCCTGTCATCTCCGAAGGGTTAGGAAAAGGTGTTCCTGATAGCACACCCACATTTCGCCAGTTATGTTTAAGTCCCATGTAATAGAGGGCGAGCCTATTGCCATCAACCGGTCACAAATCCAGACTCCGTGACTGCTACCGAGAAATTCCTGAAGGAAAAACCCAATAACAATTTGCCCGACCCGGGAATCGAAACCGGGACCTCATGCTCAGCAGTTGCGATTGCGACCACTAGACCAACCCGGCAGTCTGAATTTCCAATGCTGATAATTATGAGCAGGCGCATTTAGTCAGACTGAAAGCTCACAAAACACATAAAATCCCTGTTATTCTTACTTAAAGTACTATGAGCAAGGCACTTACAAACTATTCCATGATAAACTAGCACCTCTAACTTTAGTTCTCAGCGTCTCAAAACCCCTAATTATCCGCCTAAGAGCCTGCCCAGTGCCCGCCCACACGAGCCGACCGGGTCGCCTAAGGGACTGAATACACTTATCGACGTGGAATCGGTTTGAACCGGTCAGAAACAAACTTCGTGTCGTATTGCTACGTGTTAACGCCTCACAATGTGTGCAAGAGGACGCCCACATTACCAACGTCGTAGAAACATCTAGAAAATTTTAGAAGACTGCACGACAAAGGCGAGCGCTACGCGCTTGCCCCCTTCAGTTTTTCATTGGTGTTATTTTTTGACAAATAAATGTCACTATATTTTCTTTCCTTGCACTTGTTGCTATTTTAAACTAAATAATATTATACTACTCGTAGCTTATTCCTGCGACTTCGACCGCGTGGAGTTTGATAATTGTCCCACGGGATAGTACTAACAGGATAAAAAGTCCTATGTGTTAATCCAGGTTATAAACTATCTATGGGCCAAATTTCATCCAAATTTGTTCAGTCGTTTTTGCGTCAAAGAGTAACAAACAAACATTCATCCATCCATCCAATCTCACAAACTTTCGCATTTATAATAATAGTAGGATTTATAACCACCACATATTTTATTCCACCCCGAATTCGTCATGAAGCGTCGTCCGCCCACCACCTCATCGGACTATGAGAGTAAAGGAGCGGAGAGTGCACAGTGTGTGCACACATATCGAAGCACTATTATAATTATAATATCTCCACCTGCAAACTTGACTAATCTCCGCTGAGAAAAATCGGTCAGGAGGTATGTATGATGTGTATGCAACACAAGCGAAAAAGACATAATTCGCCTCCTTAGTTTTGCCTACGCGACTGGACAAAATCAAAAATCAAAATCAAAATATTTTATTTCACATAGGCCTCGATGGGCACTTATAAAACGTCGACAAAAAGGTGCACGGTTCGGGTTGGTCGTTTCCTATGGAGAAGAACCGACACCGCGGCCTGTTCATAAGCATAATAAAGCTTTTTCTGACGACCTCAGGCTTCCTCGTCTATAACTGTGCTCAGTCCCTAAAAAGTTGAGTACTTCTGCACTAATACAAGCCTTACAACCCCGCGTCGAAATAGCCATGACGATGCCTTTACACCCAAAATTCTCGACCCTTTGTCATTCAAATAATCACCTTAGGTCTATTAACATAAATCGCAATACACATTGTTTGAAACACGTACGCATTCGCTCCAGTTTGAATCATAAGCGAATAAATTGGTACGCAAATGTGTGCTTTATTACAAAACCATAAGGCCGTATTGTGAATATTTCAATGTGAAGTGTACTAGTCATTGCAAAATCAGCTTTATGTTTATAGTCATAAAGTGCGTATATGTACATATTTTACCTTGAAAGAAAATGTGTTAGCGAGCAAAGATTTGGCGAATACTCGTATGTGCAAATTGTAAGAAAGCGCCACAGTCGAGCACAGTCATCATAATGTGGATCTTACACAATCACTTGTGTGCGGTATTGCACCGAAAAAAGGCGGAATTTTGTTTTTCTTCAGTTTGCCAATTTCTGTGACTTTCCGTGTATTTTTGAAATAGTCTCGCATATATGTATTATTATACAAACATGGAAGAAATATACTTAACATTTCCTTTTTTTTTTTCGGATGGTAAATCATCAAATGACCCCCCCCCCCCACTCTGGGCGGAGCGAAGGGAGTGTCAGTCTTGTACTGACTAAAACCCATGCATTTTCCTTCTTTGCCCTTTGTGTTCCAGGGCAACGGTATATCTTTCCCCCCGACCCCCGACGCCCAGGGCGTCTCCCGCGGCGGCTGGGACGTGAGGCTCTTTCCCTCTCACGTCCCGCCACCTCCGTCACTAGCATGACTGCTTCGCAGAAGGAGGGACGGCTTCCCATTCCCTCTCGCTCCGGACCATGGCTTGAACCAGGGCCGGACGCGAGAGATCGCCGCCGCCAATCGTCGCTACAAGGACACGACGGTGCTCCGCCCAAGCGGGGCAGACCTCCACGGTGTGCTCCACCGTGTCCTCCGGACGATCCTCGCAATGGAAACACCCGAGCGTGTCCTCCCGCCCGATTCGGTGCAGGAACCTCCCGAAACAACTTAACATTTACATAACATAACTTGTGGTTGAGGTATAGTTTAACCAGTTATGTTTAAGTCGAGAGGTCAGCCTGGTACTCGCAACCGGCGAGCATGTCTGAAGGTGGACTAGGCAGGTGGCGGTCTGTGGTATCTGCCCACCTCCCTGGGAAAAGGCGGCAGTTTAGGTATGTATGTCTATAGTAAAAAGATCGCTAGTAATAATCATTACAGGCTTTTATGTAACTTGCAATATTTGTATATTTGTTTAGGTCAAATTTTGCTTCTGAATTTGAAAACACCGATTAAGCTGAAATTTTGCATACACGTTTAGTTTGGTTGACAATGTATGGTTAGCTAAGTGACATCATTCTATATTCAATATGGCGGACTAGTTATTTTTATTAATGCACCCTCATGATATGGACATCAATTGAAAGGGTTTTTCTGAAAATAATACGAAAAAAGAAGATTTTTGATTATAAGGCTTGTTTTTATTAAATTAGTGACTGATTGTCTGGTTGACTACCGACTCCGAATATTTTTCTATACAATTCCATTCTAGGTACAATTCTATAGTCCTGCTAATAAGAAACCCTTTACAGATAAACCCTTGCCCCACCTGAGAATTGTAGCCAGGACGCTATACTTAGCAGTCGACTGGTAACGACGCAGTCAGCCAGCCCTAGTGCTAACAGAAATATCTTCTCTAACCTTTCAATGAGCCAAATCAAAATATTACTCAAAGATAAAAAAAAAAATAACTTCAAACAAAATCAAAGCAAGTCCATTTGTTTCTTCAGATCTCACACATCGACCGCAAAACACAAATAAACAAAAAATAAAAAACATCGCGCGGGCAGCGAACCCGCGGCCCACCGGATCGCGATAATGCCGTAACTAATGTAATGAATTGTGATCGGGCGGGCACTGTGGAAGGATGAAGGTTTTATGCGGATTTAATCTTTGCGTTTTTAAGGATAAAGCGCAAGTTAAGGGGTCAAATACTGGTTTACGTCACTATTCTAGTCTAAACTCAAATCTTCTTTTACACAGCGATGCCATGTGTCACTCAAGTCTTATTAAAATCTTTGTATAGTAGTTTGAGTAGGCCCGGCCTAGTGATGCGGCTCCGACTTACGTCTCATAGATCGTTGGGACGAAATCAGGTAGACACAGACACTGTGTCATTTATATTACTCTGCTGACAAACACTGTTTTAAGCTTTCACGGTTTACAACACGGAAGACATCCCGTAGGTGACAGTATAAGTTCTGCTGTCAAAACTGAAGGAAAACATCGTGAGGAAACTGGCATGAGCTAGAACCAAATATTCCAAAACAAGTGACAATGGCCTGCTGCATCTCATGGAGGGGAAGTGTGCGTCCCGTCACAAATGGAGATTTCTGATTGCAACCGAGAAATTCATAATTAAAACCAAAACAAAAACACATGGCCCGACTTGGGACACCGACCCAAGACCTCATGCTCAGCAGTCGCGCTGCCCGACCAGCCATGCTGCTCAATGCTCTCATTACGTCATTTCAATTATGTCAGTTTGACAGCTGTCACCTGTCACATGATGACGCCATATTGTTACGAGCGGGCTCGGCGTGTGCCTCCAATAGTACTGAGTATTAAGCCCATCGTACACGACGCTACTCAATAGCGTGTTTTTTTAATAGTGAGCGGTCCGTATACAACGCGACTGTATGGTGCGGACCAGCTGCGTACACCGGATTTTGACAAATACTCTCCAGTGCGCAGATTCTCCGACCAGACGGGTGATGTGTCTGGCGGGCTACTGCCCGACAGTTTTTGTCGGGTTTATCTACATACAAATGTTTTTACCTCGCGGAAAATCTTAATATCGCGATGCAGGCTTTTGATTTTAGTTGTCCATTTGCGTCATAAATGTCGCTAGCAGTGGTCGCCACGTTCGTAACATGTTACTTTTGAATAGGATCGTGGACGGTGGGCTTTACCTTCTAGCCGAGTCATTGTGATGACTCGTAGATATTGTAATTAATTCAATTATATCGTTATTAACACAAATGGCATTCGTGTACGTTGATGCTCATGCCGGTTCGATTCTAAGGTTGGGCTAACATACGTTAACGTTAGTGTTAACAAGGCGTTACGGCGAACGTTACTGTTGAGTTGAGGTGCATTTTTGTTTGTTACACATTCATTTATTTCGATCAAGCTTCATATTACAGCGCATATCAGAAAGGTGTGCTCATATTTAAAGATGTGGTAAAGACCATCAAACTGAACCAACTTAGTCATGGGATCAAAATCGGGATCGCGAAAATAATGAACTGTCACGTACAGTTGAATCGACTAGGTATTGAAGTTTTGTGTTGGGCATCTGATAATTATTTTTATTAACAACGACGACAATAGGACACTTAAAAGGCGTCAAGGTACTCCTCCGCATCGCTGTCATCTGGAAACGTGCCCAGAACACTGGAAGCAGTGCTGCATTCGCATTCATTTTCCTGCTCTTATCCCAATCTATTTGTGCTCGGCGCAGCATGACTTCTTCCAGACTTCTCTATTACTCGTTATAGCAGCAATCACCTCCTTTCTTGCCATATCATCCTTCACACAGTCCATCCATCGTTTCTATGGTGTTCCTCTACTCTTACACCCATCCACATTCAACATTTTCCTCATTCCTCCGCATCACATGTCCATACCACGACAACCGATTACCACACAACTTTTCAGTCACCGGCGCCACTTTGAGACTTGCTGTTATGTACTCATTCCTTATTTTATCCATTCGCGCAACACCACACATCCTCCTTAGCATTCTCATCTCAGTTACATGTAATTGCCTTTAGTTCATCCCTTTTGTGTCCCAACATTCTGATCCATACAAGACAGCAAGTCTAACCACGATTTTATAAGATTCTCCCCGTCACCTGCCGCCATTTCATCCATCCAGTGTTAATTCTAAAAACACAAAAAAAAATATCAAGAATTTATTCAATACGAATAAAAGCAAGAAACTGCTACGGCGTAGCGTCGCATCGTAGCGCTACGTGACTACGGCGTAGCAAGCAGTTTGCTTGCGAAATATACTTCACGTAGAGACATGATAATGGATAGATCAATATGTGATATGGAGTATTTACATAGTTCCTGCTATCACGCTTTTTCCTCAAAGGGATAGGCAGGGGGCCTGGAGCCTAGACAATTGGCATTCGCTTTTGAAGCGTTGTTGCCCGTCTGTCCATCTGTCTGTCCGTCTGCCAATACCCTTTATATTAGGAACGCGTGGAGGTATTAAACAGAAATATCAAATACTCGAGTCTGCTACCTCTTGAAGCAGTGAAAAAAACAAACTTGTAAGTCAACGCGTTCAAAAGATATGTCCGTCTAAGTCGCATATTTTGCGATTTCACAAGGGAATCCAAACCTTTGGGGTACTTTCCGTTGACCAATCATGAAATTTGGCAGGAAGCAATGTCTTACAGCACATGTAAAGAAAAAATATCTGAAAACCGTAAATATCTAGTTTAATAACAAAATGCTTACAAGTTTATACGGACACCTCGGTGCGCGAGTTTAACTCGCACCTGGCCGGTTTTTTTTAGGTTCTAGGACATACCGGTTTCCTCACGATGTTTTCCTTCACACTTTTGAGAGCAGTGGTAATTAAATAAATTACACAAAGTAAAGTGCCCGACTGGGTTCGAATCCACAGCACGTTAGTCGAGACCGTTACACTGTTCCACCACTGCTCGCCAAAGCAATCAAAGACAGAATCACAGAGAAGCGGTTTTAAGCACAAAATGGCGACCACATTTCTTCCCAAGACTGCCGAACTAATTTCTCCAGAATTATTTACAAACTTTGTTTATAGCACTTGTTCAAACGTACGTTCAGAAAGTTAAACAAATACAAGTTGAACATGAGTTGAATATTTGAATAATTTTCGGCGGCTCCTTGGGAAAATGTAAATTGTGAACAACGTTTAATTTTGTTGCTTTGGATTTTCTATTTAATCTATGGTTTTTAGACTGCACTGAAATTGACTGCTGCAGAGCTTGAGGTCTATTCCCACGTCGAGTTTAGTGTTATTAGGTTTTTCCATACAGAATTCCAATTTTTGCTGTGCCTGAGGGGCCCGCATTGATCTCATTAAGTAATCACGTAAGTGCACATCATGACATGCAATAAATTATTGAGTACTGAGTCTGCTATTACAAGGGTTTATCAACATGACTTTATTATATTGAGGAATATGAAACTTGCTATTTTATTTCTTGCTCATTACATAGATAAAGATTCTAAGAATTCAAAGGTTTGTATTCTTTCCGCATGAACAAAATGAGGATGGTTCATGCTGTACAAAGAAAATGACATGACCAGTCAGCAGGATTTGTAGCTCCTTATGTTAAACCGTGAAGGCCATAACTGTGCTATCCCGCCTGCTCGAGCCTACTCCAGCTCCCTCTACTTAAACTTCTTTGCTTGAAGGCTCAGTTAGCTTGAAAAGCTGAAGTTTTCAAGGGTACGTGGATATTTAGATAATCAGCTGGATATTATTCAGAACATGTGCCCGTTTTATTTGCTCTAACCGAAGTTTGAGGCACAGACGCACAGAGCACGGACACGCCTCAGCGTCGTTGTTAACACTGTAACCATAATAACCAAATGTTCCACCATATACTCGCCCCAAAACAGCACAAAACTGATGCCCTGAGACAGTGAGACGGGGTTCGTGGCACGAAGGAGATGGCTGGACGAACTGGACAGGTTCCATCAAAACTGGAAGGAAGACGCGCGGGTTCGCGAGCAGTAGAAGGAGGCCTTTGCCCAGGATTCAGACAGAGCAGAATGGAAAAAAAAGATATATGGTGGCAAATTACTAGATGTTGGAGTGGAGATCTAGGAGCGGCCAAAGGATCGTGTGCAGGCCACGAAGCAGCAAGACCGAGGACTGGGTCAGGGTGGCAGGCAAGAGTCAAGACAACTCAAGACTGAGTCAAGTGGCGTGCAATGAAGGTGACTTACACTCAGCGTTGAAGAACAAAGAGAGAGAAGACATACTTTAAAGTATTCCACAACGTGAACTTAGGTAGTAACTTATAATTCCATAGGATCATTATGAACCCTGTTGGGCACAGCAGAAGTATGTCTGAAGTAGAAATCGAAGGCTTTGGATAACAGACGACATTAGTTGTGCGAGCGGCCAACGCCCATTTACGCCACGACTTACGAGTACGACTTACGAGTACCCACAGTGCTACTTGTTTTTTGGTGCATTTTTTTTGGACGACATTGGCAGGACTGTGGGCAGGACGGCGCTGTTCACAGTGTGCAGTTCCAGGTGGCGTGCTTGTTAAGACAATTTGCAATGATATGTCAAATTTGATACATTTATTTTAGTAAGTGTGTTTTCCACAGATAAGTTGGTGGAAGTATATATCTGTGGTATATATCTGTGGAAATTGTATTGAAAAAACGAGATGAACTGAGGCCCTAGCACGAGTCACGTAAATAAGTCGATGTTTGCAACAAGCACAATCAGTATCATCCATAGACATGAATAAATTCTTAAAATTATGAAAGTATTATATGTGAGACGGGTAGTTTTAATTTTAAAATCGACGTGTACACCGCGCGCTCGTGCTAGCTCTGAAGAACGAACCGGAAGAATGCGGACAGTGGAATTAGACAGATAATGACTATCTGTGAAAGTCTGCAGCAGTCTCGGTGTATCGTAAAGCCAAGCGCCAAAAGCAGCATGCAGCAGTAGGCTGCTGTCTCTGTGGTGATTCCTTGCTCTGTGGTGTAACGTATACTAAATCCTTGGAACTTGAAACGCGGCTTAATTGCTTTACAAGTCTTTGTTTGGATTTAAATTATTCGCCTTTTCCCCACGGCGCGGCGGCGCGGCGGTGGGGGACGAGGAAAATGTGGACAGAAAACATGATAAAAGGCAATTTTTTATTTAAATAGTGAGTTTTTTCCTTGAAAAATCTGTTTATTTATTATTTTCTTACCGATGGACAAAAAAGGTACTACAACAACATCGTCTTTGATTCACATTTCGTAACTCACTCACTCACTCGTTTCACTTTTGTCGACCTTTTAAAAAAGCTATTTATTATTATGAGCATTGAGAATAACACTAGAAGATGAAAATACAGTTCCTCAATCACTTATGTTTATTGTTGAACAAATCTTTAAAAGCATCTACAAAGTTCATCATGTCGTAATTGCCAAAAAGGTTAGGCAGAGGTTTACCTATACTGTTATGGTGCGAAGTTCAGTTTACGAAAGCCTAAATACATCCTTATAATCACAGCCGTAAAGCGCAATATTCATAACCCGATTATTCAAAGCCTCTGCACAATTATAGGCGACCTACACACGTTTCTCCCTACCCATCACAGACACACACGACCGCAGACGTAGGGGAACCTCGTCTGCAGCCACCCTGCCAGACGGGCAGACGGTCGTAAATGATGTAGTGGTGTATTGTGGGATTGAGTTACAATGGACGTTAGGTTTGTGGGTAGGCTTCATGGCTGGCCATTGATTGGAGAGCAAATCACGGTATCACTTTGTCCAAAATCGCACTTGCAACCTTAAGAACAATGAAAGTAGAATGCTGAAGGCACCCACAAACCACAAACCGCAGAGTCAAAATCTCTAATCGCTTTGACAAACCGTAGCGACCCGACTGGTTCCTATGATCTCTGAGAACTGCTACAGATGCTGCTGCTGGACAATCAAATATTTAATAATACAGCTGTCTTCTCTCTACCTACTCGAACCAAATGTATGGGGACGGCAGTTTTGTTGCAGCGATTGTTATGGTGGTCCCATGGAGAATGTTGTTGGGTTTGGTGGTCTGACTCACACTCCTGAAATATGACCACAGCTTTCTGGTACAAGCTGTTTTGCAATGTTTACACAGTTTTTAAAACCGGGACCCTATAACAAGCGTCCGTCCGTCCGTCCGTCTATCTGTCAGTGGGCTGTATCTCATGATCCGTAATAGGTAGACAGTTGAAATTTTCACAGAATGTGTATTTCTGTTGCCGCTTTAACAACAAATGATAATAAAAAATTCATGGGGGCTAATACGATGGTACGGAACCCTTCATGCGCGAGTCCGACTCGCACTTGGCCGATTTATTTTCCCCCATCTTTTTACCAATAAGCTTTTAGTCGCTTTTTCTACCCTACAACAATTTCAGGAAAAGCCCAATATTTGTCAGAAACACAGCGAATCTTCGGAGCAATATCCCATTACCTAAGTCTATTCATATAGCTTCCTCAAGCGTTTTCGTGAGGGAAACGCGTGCAATTTTCAAAGTCATTTCACTGTAAGATTGGTATGTTCCAACGATACGCTATTATCGTTCCAGAGACGGTTACTATCCACACATGTGCGAGGGAAATAAAGAGATTTTAGGGGAAGAGTAAATAAAACATGTGTACACACACACACACACGTGCACATGCGTGTCTCATCATCGTCTTCCCGCCTTGTCCCATTCCAGTCGGGGTCGGCGCAACACGTTTTCTTCTTCCTTTCTCCCGTCAGACGTCACGGCATCATTTTTTCATATCAGCTCGTGGCTAGATAATATCAGCCGCTCAGGTTGATCTTCTGGTTAAGCCGCGGTTGCCTGGGTTGTCTGTGGATGGGTGAGCACCCATTACGTACCGAGTTTCCTCTGACTCGGTAAGCACATTAAACCGTTGGTTCCGACTGTTATTTTTAGATGTTTGTCAGTCGCTACAGGTAGTCAGTGGCCCGAATGTCTGACGACCACACTTGCTATAGAGTGAGTGGGAAAATCCAATGTCGAGCTTTTATTACCCCATTAGTGTCCCTGATATTATCCGACCGACTTCTAAAAAAGGAGGAGATTATGTATTCCACCAGCATCTTATTGTTTCATGTTATGTACATCGATTTCTCCTTGATTAATTACTGGTCTGATTTAAATGATTTTTCGTTTTTCATTTAGTAGAAGAAGCTCGCGCGGTGGTCCCATATAGCTGCTTATTAACTTTGCTTCGGTACTGTATGAGTTATCCTTTATTATAATTATGCACTTTTTCATCTTCGTCTATGTGGATGATGTGCTAATAAGTTCTAGTTAGTGTAAAATTGATACTTGACAAGGATTATTTTATTATTTACAAAGCTTTACTTATTCCACACAATCATCGTGTGAGATACCATAACTAAAAATTGTAAAATGAAAACTTTTTTCAGAAAAAAAGGCAGACTTCCAAAAAAAAACCGGCCAAGTGCTAGTTGGACTCGTAACGATCATTCATATTATGTCAATTTACACTCAACAGCAAAATTAAATTCGATTTTCATAGTATGTTAATGAAAAAGAAAGTAACTGCTGCAGTTTGACGAAAAAGTCCCATATTATCTCAAAAACTAAATCTACTACAAAAAAAGAAAAAAAAAAAAAAAACAGTTCTTTTTACGTTCTACAAACCAATTTTTTTTTCAGAATTTTCTTCCTCTTACTTTAAAACCTAGAGCCCCGCCCCCCTCTAACTTTTAAATTATGAGTTTAATTGTTAGTAAACGCACCCACGGGCCACGATACAGCAGGAAATACTAGTGTGGGGCAAATTTAAAAAAAAACTAAAGGTAACCGTGTCCGGAGCTGCGCCGTCGGGAATTTGTCCGAACTAGTTTGAGCGAAGCTAAGTTTGCACCTGGCATTATTACCTACTGCTTCCTATAGATGTTGTTACTACTAATGAATGCGGTGTTGAAGATAACAGTCGATTGTCTCTCTATAGAGGTGTTATGTGGCGGCAGGTGTTTGAGACACCTGACGATTAGTTGTGGATAGTTAACACTTTGGTACTAGGAAAAATAACATGCAATATGTAAGTGCTATTAGCGGTGGCGTACGCATGTCTGGATCGGCAAGATTTAAAAATCTTCCAAACACAGAAAAGTGAAAAATAACTTTAGCTTCAGAAGTCGGTGACAAAAAAATTAAATCAAAAAACGAAAGTCACAGACTTATGAAGCTGAAGTTATTTTTCACTATTCTGTGTTTTTGAAGTCGGTTTTATTTTTTGGAAAAAAGATTTTTTATTTTTTCATTTTTAGTTGTAATATCCTATACAAATATTTGCTATACATTTATTTTACATTATCAACAATACATTTCATGGTAATAGGCTTATCACCAATGAAATGGAAGTTAATATACCTAAGTGTCGCAATCTGGGTACCCCTCAGAGCATACAGCTGTTATGTTATGATATTGTGTAAACAGTAAACATCCAAGCGATTGCAGCAATCACGACAGATTTGCTGTCTACTATTGAAGAGTTCTATTGTATAACTCTGAAGATCAGCTTCACCAAATTTAAACGGTACCAAAATTCGCGCTTCCAAAATAAAAAAAATCGTCGAAATAGGTTCACAATTATTGTCGAAGATATCAATAATATAAAAGGAGAGTCCCCTCGATTTCTCCAGGATCCCATCATTAGATCCTGACCTGATGACCTTGGGACCACATGGAAAGTATACCGTTTCAAACAATGCCCATAAAATTTTGGGGTTGCCCTTAATTTTACTGGTATTCCATCATCTGATCCTGACTTATACCTTCCATCATCAGCTCAGCAACATGAGATGATGATTACCTGGCACAAATATCTGAATTGCGTTAGAGAGTATATGAAAAACATAAATTTGAGGGTTGCCCTCGATTTCCCTGGGATTCCATTATCAGATTCTGATTTGGTGACAATGGGACTACCTCATTAGGCTTTCGAATAAAAAAGAATTATGAAAAACGATCTACAATTGGCGGAGAAATCGGTGAACATAGGTACATGGAAAAAAATACACACAGTCGAACATAGAAACTCCTCCTTTTTTTTAAGTCGGTTAAAAATTGTCAAAGAAGTTTTCAAGTTTTGGTGAAACATTAGTGAACCGTTAGCAATACATATCATGGAAATAGGCTTATCCCCAATGAAATGGAACTTGACATACCTAACTGTTGAAATGTGGGTGTACTGTAGACTGTACTCATCTCAGAGCATTCAAGCGTGATGTTATGTTATGATGTTGTGTAATCAATGAACATCCAAGCGATTGCAGCCATGCGACAGATTTGCGGTCTATTATTGAAGAGTTCCAAAAGGCATTAGTTTCGAGGAAATAGAGCGGGCTCCACGGTCCACCTGACAATAGATGCCATGACATTTGACTGAAATATAACTGAGAAACAGACCACATAAACTGCTTGACTATTGGCTAAAGCTGCCACACAATATCACGCTTGTATGCCCCGACGGGTTAAGCAGACTAATACCTTTAGTGCACCCATATTACACCAGTTATGCGTAAGTCCCATGAAACAGGGCGAGCCTGTTGCCATCAACCGGGCACAATTTTCGGCCTGCCACTGAGTTATGCTAAAAGCCAAAGCTAATATCATACTGCTACTAATTCATACACAAACAAACCATATAAACTCCAAGTTTATTATCCAAAACTGTGAAATGTCCCGGGGTTATACATACAACAGTGAAATGTAATAAAACATCGCACTGTCATTAAAAGTTTTTTACGACTCGTCTAAAGAGAAACCTCCACCTCCTCCATACATATTCCTGAATATGTATAGCTGTACAAGGATATTTTGGCTTGTAGCTAAAATCTGAACTAAGACCTCCATCTTAGGTTTTGAATACAACGACAAAAAAAAAAGTTTTTACACAACGCCCCCCAGTCAAAGCCAAAATATTTTTGTAGTACAAACTAGCTAATGTGCCCGGGTGTTAATATATCACAACGAAGTATAGCAACAGACTGTCACCCAGGTATGAGGTACGAGTGATAAAGACAACGCCCCAAAATGCCGAACCTCTTACGTTCATCCGATAACTCGATCATGTTGATTCTTACATGTAACGTACGGCACGTTACATGTAAGAATCAACATGATCGAGACCTGAAAACAAAAATCCAAGATCAGTTTAGGTATTTGGGGTAAAACCGACAATTCTTAGGGTTGAAAGTACGTAATCATGTTCGTGAACGTGCGCTGTCAGTTGTGACTGGGCATCTCTTAGTTGCTATAATGAATTTAATATTTTATTTTGAATTGTCTTTTTTGTCTTTATTTATTATTTATTTAACAGTTTATGTACACACTAAAATACAGAAAAGAAGAAAAGAACAGAAAATAGTACAAAGGTGATGCTTATTTCTAAAGAAATCTCTTCCAGCATACCTGCGAAAGGAGATACTAAAAAAAAAGAGATGTAGACAGTGTGTAAAAGAAGAAGAGAAAATAGGATACATAAAACGTAAAACAGAACTATTAAAACATAATAATATAAGAATATACATACATACTTATAAATACAAACACAAAACATAACAATACTGTAGATACAATAAAATAAGTAACTATGACGAAATGGATAGATAATGTTCTTTCACTCTTCTTTTGAAAACTGCAACAGTTTGGCAGTCCCTAATGTCAGGCGGAAGTGAATTCCACAGCCGCACGGCGTGTACAGTGAAGGAATAGGAGTAGAAGTCGGTAGAGTGTGGAGGGGATTTAAGGAGGTTCCTAAGATGCGACCTGCAAGGTGCATCAGAAGGACGGGAGTAGGAAAAGCGTTCCCGCAGATAGGATGGCGTTTTAGCGTTATGAAGGATGTTAAATAGCAGACACAATATCCGAGAGTTCCTGCGAAGTCGAATTGGGAGCCACTTGAGTATTTTGCGAAAGTTAGAAACTTTACTGTGGACATAGAACCTTTTGCACGCCAGAGCACGCGCACGCGCATCCCTCCAAGCCACAATTTCACCTACCATCCTGTCACATATTTGTGTCGTTTGGCGTACATGGCACGCGCTTGCTTGTCACGTATATGTGACAATGGCGTTCAAAAGGTTAACGTGCCCATCGTGCTACATCGTTCTCACATAACGTACCATCTCAAAATGAATGATGTAACCAAGGTTTTGTAACAATATTCTGTTGAGAGTGTGTGAGTTTCTTGCCCGTTCTTCTCCATAGAAATCTACGGTCCATAGTTTACGCGGTAACTACAATACTGTCACAATTATTATGCCTTGTGACTGGAACTGTAGCTGCTTTTATTGTTGTCTTTGTTTCGAAAATTCAAAAGTAGCTGTAACTGTCATACTTGAAATGAATGCTTTGATTTAGATTTTTAATTTTGAGTTGCACTTGTTTTCCGGTTTTATTCTAACATACAAACCAAACAAATATAAACTCACGCCTTTTTCCTAAGGGGATAGGCGGGAACTACAGAACGCCGCCTGCCACGATCCTTACATACTCGTTACGCCTCGTCCACGTTCATACACCTGGTCATACACGCACGCCGGTTGCGAGTACCACGCACCTGATCTTTCAGAAGAACCTCGCCGGTAAGGTTGGTGTATGTCCTTCTAGAACGTCCCCTCCCGGCGTTATCACTCACACCTGCCTTGTTTTGTTTTATAGTCAGGGTTTAAAAGCGAATGCGGTACTGTCCAAAACATGACCCAGTTACTGCTCTCCTTAGTGACTATAGAATTGCACTTTTGAGGACCTAATGAACGCCGTTAACGTAGCCACTTACTGGCCCAACAGATCTAAAGAGTCATCATTTGCCTGCCTGTTCCCAACTTGGGGTCGGCTTCCAGTCTAACCGGATGCAGCGGAATACCAGTATTTTACATGGAACGACTGCCTATCTGACCTCCACAACCCAGTTAGTACTGGTAAGACTGGTTGGTGGTTTGCAACACAGCTGAAGAGAAAGGGAAGGGAAGAAGTGTATCTACGTGTACAGAAGAAAAAGAAGGAGATCAGGGTCAGTATGCCATTCATACGAAACCCATTTACCGGTAGATGTTGAGGTACCATTAGGCGTATCACTCAGCCCTTGCCTCTCACTGTCGCGCGACCGGTGCGCGATGGCTTATGGAGTGTCGATAAGGCGTTAATGCGCTCAAGCACGCGATCTGCACCTTATGGGGTGAGGTGCAAGTGGTAACGGGGACCAGGTGTTGGAAGAATAGTAAGGCTAGAACCTGAACAAAGTAGCATTCTACCAGCGTTAACATTATCATCTTCCTGCCCGTTCTCTACGTAGCCACGTTTTCTTCTTCCGCTCTCCACTGTCAACCTGACGCTATCATGTACTCCTTTTTCTTTCACATCATTTGTCAACACAAACCATCCATTTGGTCTTCCTCACCCTCTCCATCCATCAATAAGCGATACCAATGAAAAGTAAGTCAATAGTGACTGACATTTATCTACTGAATTGCATTGTATTGTATATCGGGTTGGTATCCGCAACTCCACGTCCGAAGCGCGTATTTCCGTACGAGTGACTGTCAGTCCTGTTGGAAATTATTGTTGAAATACGAAATGCTTAGAAAGGGACTGCCACTGGTTCAGGCCCATATTTTAGACTCGCGCACTACGCGGCCTCGACTTTTCGCCGAAACCAGAACGTTATTATTTATTTACTACATTTATGGATCCTAGTTATGCTGCTATTATCGAAATTACCGCCCTTAGTTTGGTCGCACGACCGCCGGCGGCCGTTCGACCAGCTCTGTTCAAGATAACGGCCGGTCATGCGACAAGTCGTGATCCTGACCTTCCTTTCGTCAGGATTTTTAGCAGCACCCTAGCAGTGAGAGTGTGGATGGAGATCATGGTGATGAAGTGGAAATCTATTGCAGTATGGAATGTAAGAATGACAGCCGATATGTAGGTGTACTATTAATGTCTCCCCTGAAAGCATAGGTGCCTCATCCCTCGGGGTGTGAAATTATACCATTTATAGGGTTTCGCAGTCAACAAGGAAAAGAATTCTTATAGTTTCGCCATGTCCGTCTGTCTGTCCGCAGCTTAGCTCAAAGACTCTTAGTACCAGAAAGCTGTAATTGGGCATGAATATACAGATTAGTTACAACAAAGTGCTAAAATAAAATCTCGAAAAGTATTTGTTTTTAGGGTACCTCCTCTCCGTACCTCATAGTGTGGTATGTCGTTGGATAGGTCTTTAAAAAATATTGCGAGTTTGTTCGCTGTCACTCACACCACACCCTAAAATCCCTTAATCGCCGCTATTGCGAAAGAATAATTATTTTGTTTAAATCTTTCAGTCCAAACTAAAATCCACCTTATTCTGCCACCTATAGAGTGTATCTTGCTATATCTAGTTAAATCCAATTGAAACGTTCTACAGAAATTAGGACAAATATAATGTTAGTATGGAATTGAGTAAAATTAACACAAATATTATAATTATAAAGCGTTAATTTGGTTATTTTAATTAAAATTTATTGTAATTCGTTTTGTTTATGTTTTGAATGGTAGTTTATCAACGTGTGATTGTAGGAATTTATAATGGGGCTGTATTTATGGGGTGTGTTTGAAAAGCTTAACGAAATGTTTCGTTTTTTTAACTAGTTGGTGAGCTACTCATTATGAACTAGCTTTTGGCCGTGGCTTCACCCACGTGAAGTTCGGAAATACTACTATAATTATATTACTATAATACTAGTGGGATTGAATAGGATAAAATGTATTCTATCCAAAGATAATAATCATTGTGCCAATTTTTGTACGCCTTGACGGCTGACTAAATATCGATGAAAATGCACACAGGTAATCCCAGTAGTAAGTCCCCGTGGGATAATTCCCGACCTTAACACGGGCAAAGCCGTAGGCAGAAGCTAGCTAACACAATAATCTCAAACAAATATTGACTACAAAGTGTTCATACAAAATGAGTGTAAAAACACCCTTAACGAAGCACAAACGCACTTGTTCTCCGCGTTATTGCGATATTTTTTGTTCTGGACCATACCTGGGAACAGCGGGACGGAGATATTGGAGGTCAAAGTACCAAATATTTAACAAGTTTAGTTTTAAATACCTCCATGTTCCGTTTACTATTCAACGCATCAATCAGCACAACGCGTTGTCTTACATTGAGATTTACCAAAAAAAGCCGTTTCTCAGCAATCATTTTTGCGTAGTATTACTTAATTGGATGTACAGAATGCTTGGTTGAGGACTTCGTGAAGGGTCCGTTTACACCTTGTATACCCCACTTAATTCCCATTAGATATCATACGTATTATCCAATTGAAAATGCACCTTTAACACACACTGATCTAATTTCAAATAACAATATTACCTTAGCAAAAACATTCGAAATCTCTTACACGATAAAGTTACTTATCGAAAACCGACCTTAACTTAATTACGTAGGGTCCAATTTCGCACGTAGTAATGTATTAAGCAATTAGACTAACAATTATGTTAGTTCGTTAAAACTATGGGGAATATTCTGCTAATTGAATTTGAATCTTATCCTGAGTGCCATAGAGTTTAAATAAATTAACGAGTGTGCGTAGGGTGTAGTATTTGAAATAGCTAGGGATGTTATTTAAAGTAATATACGCGTATGCTTGGCGGATAACTTACTTTTTTTTTTAAAGCTACTAAGGTTAACAAAATACACACTAAATTCTGGTATTCAACGGCATCCGGAAAAAAGGCAGATGATGATACGAGTATTGAGGTTTAAATAATCAGACTATAAGGTTTTCACTGTTGGCAAAATTTCTACCTGAATACTGGTCCGATTTAAGTAATTCTTTTTTTCATTTGGTAGCGCTCGCGCGGTGGTCCTGTTTACATTTTATTAACTTTGCTTCGGTACTTTTGAGTTATCCTCTATAATACGCACGTTTTCTTTTTCGTCTGTGGTTGATGTGCTAATAATTTCTAGTTGCAATGTAAAATTCATAAACTAACAAAAGGTTGAAACAAAAACTTAAAAAAAAAAATATCCGACTTCCAAAATAAACAGTAAAAAGTAGAAAATAACTTTACTTTCGGAAATCGGTGGCAAAAAAGTCAATGAAACAAACAAAAGCCATCGACTTCGTATTTGAGCGAGTCGCCAAAAATAATATTAAATCAAATAAAGAAGGTTAGAAGATTTTCAATTCGTCTGAATATTAAGCGAAGAGGCTATAAATACCCCGACATTTTTAAAATAATCTAATGTCCTACATCTGCTTTTATGCACTGTACAAGTACATTCAACTTTAGCGGGTACATTGTAATAATTTGAAATTGACAGCACCTTTTTTTTGAGTATTTAGGTAAGTAAGTAGTTTTTAATAGTTCAATTCACACGTTGACCACATTTTGGTGTTAAATCAAGATCAAACAAACTTCAGGTTATATCCGCGCGTAACCGCAAAATATCCACAGCACATCACTACGCTAAGCCGCACGCGTATACTCGAGACATCAAAGTGAGTGTAATATGAGTGGCAATACTAAACAACATTAACAGGATTTTCTGTTACTTAAAACTTTAGACTGGATTCCAAGCAATATATATTATTTATTATTATGTAGTACTGAACTTGCTATCGTTTCATAGTCTAAAATTGTTTGCTGTGATAATATTATCGAATGAGCTCGGAGCGAGACTTACAAAGCAATTTATTATCAGCATCATCCGCCCTACCGTCTTTATGATCTTTTTTACGGTATCTCGCAGGTTAACCTAGGAGGCTGGCTTCTGCGTCTGCGCTCAGTAGAGATGTATTTATTTATATGCTGTAGGTAAATAATAAAAAGTACTGTTTCAAGCTTACGGGATATCTTCCGTGATTGTTCCTTATTTTGAGCTCCCGATACCATGCCATGATCGCGGGTTGACTGGAGAATGCGGGTGGATGGAAAAAAAAAAACACAGAATCAATCACAGAAGATATCCCGTAAGTGACAGTATAAGTTTAATAAAAAGTATTTTAACTATCTCATCATCTGCTTCCCTTTTCCCAACTATGTTGGGGTCGGCTTCCAGTCTAACCGGATGCAGCTGAATAAAAGTATTTTACATGGAGCGACTGCTTATCTGACCTCTACAACTCAGTGCTGGGTCATAACATCGCCGCAAAGTGGCCAGCCTATCGGTGAATGTCTGAATTCCACCGACCCGGCCCTAGGCAGGCGTGCTCCACCCTAGGCCGCATCATCGCTACACATCAGCCGAGTTGCGGCCAAACGCAAGCCTATTTAGTATAAACACCGTGGTTCTGTCTAATTATATTAATAACGCAAAGTCCCTCAGCCTCCGAGCTCCACGCCTGCCATGCTACCCAGGTACTTTCATTATTAATAAGATTGGATTACCCTCAGCTGGCTGCAGATAATGTAATATGTCGTACATGAGGTGTTATATAGTACCTGCCTACCATTGTATGTAAAGTAGTGGAGGTGACAAGCTGGGGAGTATGCCTTTCATATATATGTTTGGTATAAAAATGTCCAAATTATGTTGGACTAAGCTAACCGTACAAAGCTGACTACCAGTATTTAACATGGAGCAACTGCCTATCTGGCTTCCACAACCCAGTTAAGGGTAATACGATACCTCTGGTAAGACTAGAGGTTAGACTTTCGGGCAGTAACTACTCGTAACGACAGTCAACATCTACAAATGACAGCCGGGACCAACGGCTTCTCGTGATTTCCAAGGCACGAAGGGAACTCGGTATGGAACAGCTGGTCATCCATCCACGGCTCGATCACGACAAGCACTGCTTAACCTTGAAGATCGACTCGTGCGGCTTTTACTTTTTAATAAAATCAGTAACATTTACTCCGTGCGTCGGACCACAGGCTAGCCGTTGGTCCCGGCTGTCATTTGTAATCTTTGATAGCCGTCAGTGGTTCGTGTCTGTGGTTAATAAGCTGTCCCCTGGCTGGTTGCTCCCACTGCAGCCCCACTCCGTTACATCCAACCGCACTAACAACCACGTGGCTTACTATTTTACTGGCGACTAGTTGAGACAGCTTCTGTTCCGTGATATAGTACAGGTGTAAGTAGTAAACTAACTGTGCTATTTAATTTACTGTGCGAATCGCTTACAACGGTCGTAACAATTACTCAATTCTATTGAATCGCATTATAGTGTCAGTCTCGTACGCTACACACGTGCTTTGCTTTGTATGAAAATGTAGGCGGGATCCACCGACCAACGTCGGCAAGCGCTGCTTACCCTGAAACATCTACCCTGCTGGAGACGAATGCTGGCGAACAATGGCAAACCTATCCATGCGCTGGCAGTCTGCCCAGTAATGGAGTGGCGCCTTCAAGTAAAATCGATCTGGTATAGATTTCTGTTCAGATTGATCTCTCTATGTATTTAAAGCTAACACAACAAACCATTTCTAACCATTACAGGAAATCCGTAATTTATCTTCAAAAATGTTAGGCTTGTATGGAGTGGTGCTACTACTTCTATTCTGTGCACCCGTCGCGCGTCGGTAGTAAAACGCTAATTGTCCGTCTAACGGCTGAGATCAAAGCAGTTCATTTATATACCGCACTATATTTGGACTCGCTACAGACTTTCCGAGTTAGACAATATTATTTGCTTTCTTTTATTAGAAGACTGGGGTAGCTTGAGCTCTCATCATTGGATTTTTTAATCCTAGGATCGATTTAATACAATAGAAAACTGAAAATGCGACATATTTGTCATTAATTGGCGGAAGTGTCATATTTTCACGATAAGTTGTTTAAAAACAGAAAATGTATGGAAAAAAAAGCATGGAAAGTTGCCGGATTGAGGCAAAAGCGGCCTGCCATCGGCAGGTGTTATCCCGACAACGACAAAGCTAAAACTTTAATATAGTTAGTAAAAACTGATTTGATTACAAGTTATGATCAAGTTTCGTAAGTAGTTTTTCAGACAGGAATTCAATCATAATATGCTCGTCCCCATCACATGGTATTTAAACAAAACAAGCGGAATATATAAGTCCAGCAACTATGCGTTACCCTGTTGCGGGTAAAAAATACTACAAAAACGAATTATAGAAGTAATGGCAGTAACAAAAAAAAGCTTAACGAAGCCAAACCAATGACCAAGTTAAGAGAAACAAAATGATCTAATGTGGGCACATTAGATCAAAATATTGTATGTTTCTATATATGAGAATTAGTGATGTTGGTATCTTTAACGATGTTCGCATGTGGCTGACGGACGGCTGAGTGTGTGGGAATTATCGAGTTTTATTAGTAGGGACCCTCATTCTGAGTTTTATGAGAGAAATGTGTTTGGTATAGTGGGGATAGCGGGTAGATAACAACGGTATTGTCGACAAGAAGGAACTTAACAGCTGAATTTGTCTATTTCAGTGTAGATTACAAGCAGAACCAAGAAATATTTGCTGAATATTGATTTGAGTTCAATATTAAGGCAGTCTTTGGGTAAGAAACATGAAAGAGGTATTGTATTTTGTTAAAATGAATCTCTTAATCAAATCTATATACATTTTGTTTATCATGCAGCTTGTGAGACTTTACTATCCTTGTTTCTCAACGTACTTATCAGTGCCAATTTTCTTCTAGTGTAAACTCGCACGAGTCGCACGGTAACCTGAGGCTATTCGTGCCAATAGCCACTAGCAAATCTCAAGCGGGGTAAGTTCGAATTAGTGCGAGTTTTGCAGTGTGAATGTACGACCTACGCTAAAACGAAGTACTAGTGAGGCCACATTCGTTTTTTCAAAATAAGTGTTTGTGCCAAAGAAATGTGCTGTTTTTTTTAATTGTCGATGCAAAATTTCGTTGTAGAAACACGAAACGTTATGAAAGCGACAATCACTTGCCCAAAACGTTTGATTCGTTTTCAAACCCCACAGACTCAGCACCACCACACCATCCTAATTCCTGTAACAGCAGTACCGTTCGCATTCAAATAATTGACCCAATGACGGGACGCATCCTCTCCTGTGCCCTTATAAGTACCCACATAGCTGCGTAGGTTCGATTCCGGTGAGGCCCGGATGTCTAGCCCATACGCCATGAGCACCCATAAGGTATTAACCTCGGGAAGGGTAATAAGGTATTCGTTACACAGCTGCTGTCTGTCTTTGCATGTGATGTATGTGACATACTTGATTGTAAGTGGGTAATCCTAGTAGATCGCAAGTGTGTTGTTACGGTACTTATTTTCTGACGGAAATTGCCCTTTTAAACACCCGCCGCACATGAGGGCTGTAAAACCGACACATACTATCCTAATTTTGGTCACACGGATCTGAAGGAGAATGACCGTATCTACCTGATTTATGATAAAAATATTACTTTATTACTTGACGTATTATAATATAATAATTGGGAAAGTAAGTTGGTTTGTTTGTTTGTGACCTTTTGACGCCTAAGCCGCTGAACCGATCACCCTGAAATGTTGCATATAAACACTGTTTTAAGCTTTCACGGTTTACAACTAAACTTAAACTGTCACTTACGGGATATCTTCCGTGATTGTTCATTATTTTGAACAACGGAAGATATCCGCGTAAGAGACAGTATAAGTTTAAATTGCATATAGTTTGTCAGGTGGACAGAAATAGGCATAGGGTACCTTTCATCCCGAAAGAAGTACTGTTCCCGACGAAAACAACAATAACGTTCTGATGATAATAGATGGCGCCACGTGTCTTTCGAATCATGATTGGATTATATTATAACAAGCAGAGTACAACCCGAATTGATTGTCCGAATTATATATATCCTTTCCGAATTTATGCCTTTTCCTTGCCAATAATACCAGACCAAAATGTCTATATCCAATGCAGGTTACTCATTTCGCAAGTAAAAGCCATGCTTCATCACAGCAAACCGTTACAAGTCCGTTGCTCAAACAACGACGCAGTAATTAGCACGTGTGGTCTGCGGCCGCGAATCTTGACGTAAAGTGCTAATGCATATGGGCAAGGGACGGACAGGGAGGGACGAGCAAATGGAGTGCTTATTGGTTTAAAACGATCGATGTAAACGTGGACAAAGTAGTTTCTACTTACCACTATTGGACAAAGGCGTGAGTTTATGGAATATGTCTTAAACGAAATACAGGGCACGCTGAGTCGTAATTGGGTTTTCTACAGTAAATGCACATGTCTAATCGTATTGCGCCCATTTCAAACGGCTATGTCCAATCGAATAGAAAACGTCTGTCGATAGGATTCAATCGTTGATAAAAATTGTCTTAGCATTTTTTTTTGTTGAAACGTTTCCGCACACTATGAATTTCTTGTTTACAAACATTTAAACTCACATACACAACAATATTAGCCATACAAATATTAGTTCCGTACGGGAATCTATCCCGCGACACGCAGCGCAGCAGCCAATCGGTCAGCCACTGCGCCAGCCGTGGTTACCTACTCTGTGGTAAAACAGTTGTAGCTTGTGTTAAGTGTTTGAAAGATGATAGCTACGTTAAAACTTTTAAATGATTATAAAAACTGTTGTGGGTTTCGACAACTCTTAAACAAATATTGTCTCAACACTGATAAAACAAAGCTTCCGTCAGCGCCTATTGTTAGTTTGGCTAACCAATCATTACAGATAACATGATAGGGCCTCTAGAAATATAAATAAATTACTTTTATTTCTCTAGATTTTAGTCAAAGATATCCTATCCCAATTTATTTAGGTTTCTTCTCAATTTTCCTTATAACAGTCTCTTCAATTTACATCAAACATATCGATATAAGACCTAGGCCACCGCAGTCGCTAATGCGACTCAGACACGACACGACACGATTAGTTCGTGTCAACAACCACAACCACATAACGCAAGAGAATAGTAACAATACAAATGCGGCGAGAACTCTGCTCATTTGTTTTGTCTCGCTTGTCAGTTAGCCAGTGTGGTCTGGGCTAAACATCAGAACAAAATCACTGCAAGTTGGAGAGAAAAGGGGCGATTATGAAGCAGACTTTAAATAAGTCGCGAAATATATGTATAAGGAGAAGTGGGACTTATCTCCGTTATCACTAACAGTAGGCGGTAATGGGTGCCTAAATAAAATCGCGCTCGTTGGATTTTCAACTGTGTTCTCAGTCAAAACACGAGTTACTTGTGTCACGACTTTGTAAAACTTCGTATGTGTTCTTCTCACACATAACAAGAGAAAGAGTACTATGTTTGATGAACTTATGGCTTGTGAGATGCGGTAAGATAGAAGACCTTTGGAGAAGACTTTCACGACATTTCCGAATTTACTCCTCATCATCATCTGCCTAACCTTTTCCTAACTATGTTGTGGTCGGCCTCCAGTCTAACCGGATGCAGCTGACGGTTGCATGACCAGAATTTTACGTGGAGGGACTGCCTTTCCGACCACAACCCAGTTAGTTCTAGGTAATACGATACGTCTAGGTAATACTGGTTGACAGACTTTCGAACCAATGACAACCTGTAAAAAGTGTCAAAAACTACAATTGACAGCCGGGACTAACGGCTTAACGTACTTTCCGAGGCACGGGGACGAAACGGTGTGTAATGGGCGGTCATCCAACCACAGACCAACCTAGGCAAGCGCGGCTTAACCTGAAGATCGACCCAAGCGGCTGTTATTATTTTGGCACGAGCTCCTCCAAAACTCCTATTCTGGCTAAATACATTTTATTGTCTTTTATGTCATTTACATTGGTCGCCAGTACTGTCCCACTGTTGGGCAAAGACCTCCCGCAGTCCTTCTATCGGTCTGTTCAAATCTCAGGGAACACATCGCCCCGCTATCTCCATTTTTGGTCTACAACAGTCTAGTAATGCTTGATATCAAGACGCAGCAAAAAGTCAATTGCTAGTATCCACTTACCTGCGACTATTCGCCCCTCGATCTATCCGAGTTCAAATGTAAGAAAAAAGCATTTTGCTAATTGGTGCAGGCTTCTTCGAGTAATCGGGGAACATACATAAAAATAAAAGATTCCGATGAATTGAGAACCTCCTCCTTTTTTGAAGTCGGTAAAAATAGTGTACAAGATCAGAGCGCGTGTCGTCACGACAGATGCAGAGCAGATAGCAAGCGGCTTTGTGATACCATCTGTTAAACGCAACGTCAGTCCATCTGGAAATAACCTTAGAGTAGGTAGAAACGTCACCAGTAATGACATGAAATTCAAACATTATCCGATCACCGTTACACAAGTTTTTACTCATCATCTGCCCAGGTTTTGCCCAACTATGTTGGTGTCGGTCTCCAGTCTAGCAGGGTGCAGCTGAATAACAGTATTTCACAAAGAGCGACTGCCATCTGGCGTACAGAACTCGGTTGAAACCTTTTCAGGTATTTTTCTTTCTTCCTGTAAATGATCAGTCACCCATGCCTACATACATGCATACCCCCTAGGCAGAGCTACAGAACACCATTTGCTCCGATCCTTACATACTCCTTCCGCCATCTGGTCGCACACGCTCGCCGGTTGCGAGTCCTACGCACCTGACCTGATTGAAGAACCTCACCAAAGGTCGGTGTATGTCACTCACGTCTGCCTGGTCCTTTTGTTCCTCGCCCCTACCTTTCTTCACTTACTCCACGGCCTCTAAGACATCTGTCCCACATTAGATTCATGATAACCTAGGTGTACTGATACTGATACACGACTGATACAATCCTAGGTTATCGCGAATCGGGCCATAGCCCTTCGATGTGCACGATATTCATATTCTTAGACGCTAATATTGCTCTGAACTTTTCAATTTTACGATGAAAATAAAACTGGGAACTAGTATTAAGTATTTAATAATTTCTAAATTTAAAAAATAGCCAAAACACCATTTTCGCGCTTGATTTGAACTGAGCTCCAATCTCCAATACAATAAAACGGCATACACACTATTACCTATTATTTGGCGTCACTGTCATAAGTGTTGAGGCAATTATAAATTTAGCCCATAGTGCCCATGGACCTTTTGCATGCGAGCACATTCTGCCTCACGAGTTTTGTCAGGCAGAATGTACCTGGCTCACTATATTTACATACCTACATTTTATGCGAATTAATGTTTTGATTTGAGTTTCCAATAAATATGTCTACGAAATTCCATCAAATTCTGCTCCGTCGTTTACCCACCCACACCAAACCAAGGTAGAGCCAATAAGCATCTAAATGCAGCCTCCCGACTACCGTGGGACCTGCTCTGATCGTAACCATATCGAATGCTAATCTTGCTCATCTAGTTTTATCCTTCATTTCTTTGCACTAGATCTTATAAGAACCCGCTCCGACACACAGGTATAACTCGCTTAGTGCATTACTTACAGCTTATTAACTGAACGTCGTTAATTAGCAAGAATTCAAACAATGTGTCTTGGATAAAGTCGACCGTCCACTGCTACGCACTAGAATCATTCAATAGTGTTCCCACTGCTGGGACACATGCCTCCTCTCTATAAGAGAGACCACTCTCTCTCTAGGCCAGCCTCGGGCATCCATCGTGGTGAGACCTTTGCCCAGCGGTCGTTATTCATGCGGCTCACAGCACATGTAAAGAAAAAAATCTGAAAACCGTAAATATGTAGTTTAATAACAAAATACCTACAAGTTTGTACGGAAGCCTCGGTGCGCCAGTACAACTCGCACTTGGCCGGTGAATATTTAGTTTTAATTATTCTAAAGAGTGTAAATAGACCCTTAACGAAGCCGAAACGCAGTTGTTCTCCCCGTCATTGCGATATTTTTTTTGTTCTGGACCATGCCTTCTAGTTACGGAGTTATTAGAGGTCAAAGTTCCAATATTTTTACATGTTTTTGTTTAAATAATAGTTTTAAGGCTTTACTTTAAATACCTGCATGACCCGTTTACTGCTCAATACATCCATCAGCACAATGTTTTGTGAGCCTTACATTGAGTTTTACGTTACGTGTGTTAGTGCCTAACCTGGTGTCAGAGTTTTTATGCCGTCGAGAAATATCTGTCAGGCATGCTGGTTTCCTCACGATGTTTTCCTTCACCGAAGCAAGTGATAATTATACAATATGCACAAGAATCCGAAAAATCAGAGGTGCGTGTCTTGGGTGCGAACTCGAGACCTATGACTTGGCAGTCCGACGGTCACACCACTAAGCTATCACTGCTTAATGTTTATAATTATTCGAATGAAAAGCTTGCTCTCAATTCGAATTTGAATATTATAGCACATGAATAAAGGTCACAATCCTATGATACACTTACTTTAAGTTAAGTCAGTCTTTGAATGCTGCCTTAAGTATTGCAAACCTTTTAATGAACTCTATTTTATCGTAAAGCACGATTTTTCACCCAAAAAACGAACACGTTTCCCAGCAATAATTTACGCGTCTCAGTTTGATGTACAGAAAGCTTGGTTGACGGTTTCGTGAAGGGTCCGTTAACACCTTGTAATTAAGTAGCTTTAATTCTTTGTTTTTAACTACAATTAAAATATTGTGCACGGAGAGGTTTGCCACAGTTCATTTGTTTGGACCGTGTGTGAGCGTGGCTCGCGCTGGATGATCCCGCCTATATGTCATACAAATCGAGCTCAAGCTAGAGTACCCGTGCGCAGTGTAGTCGTGGGCTGTCATGGAGCTTCGCCTTTACTTGATGGCATGTTAAACATGCTTCTTTTGCTTTATGTTTTACTTACCCGACGAGGAATAAGTCCTTTTTTATTTATCCGTAACTGCTATCAAAGCATTAATGGTATAGACTGCTTTTCAGAGTAAAGAGGATATTACATCGTTGAATTTCTGAAAAGACCCCATGTCAAAGTGCATTGGCACAGAGTCACAGACGGTTCTCGGTCGAGCGACGCCTGAAAGGTTTCACTCCAAATGATAAGATTTATAATAAACTAGAAATTATAAAAGAACATACATCTACTAGGTAAATATGAAAAGGTAAACATTGCAATAAGAAGAAAATAGATCCTAGAGACTTTTTGATATTTTAATCCATAATTGATGTTATTATGTCCTTTTTAAGCAAATAACCAGAAGTACTCTTTTTACTTGTTTTAATGAAGTTCAGTTTGTGGTACCATTGAAAAACACGTACTGAACTTGATGGGAAGGTACATTATCCCCGAGTGATCTATCACTCGGGGATAATGTCCGAGCATAACTCGAGCGAAGCCGAGGGCTAGTTCCTAGATAAATAAGAAGACATTTGGCCCACCAGCACCCATAAAATGAATGATTTAACCGTTTCACCTATTATTAGAAAAAAGAGACACAAAATCACATTTAATTGCCACATTATTTAAATCCCAAACACACGCAACGCAAACACTACCCGCCCACATTCTCTCAATCCCGATCACCTATTCCCGCAGTACATCAGTAAAGGCAGCCATTTTCATAAACTCGACAACAAAATGGCCGCCGATCGTATTAAATATTCCTGTAAAATCGGGATCGTAACCACTAGGCCACCACTGCTCTCTGAGAACTGAGGTCTGTTGAGAAGACGAATGACTAGAATTTAAGAAGCATTGTCATGCGATGTTACACGGACACGGTACGGACTTCAGTTTGACAAACGGATTCAACTGAAGTTAGAACCTGACCATGTATAGTACAGCCCTAAGTCTTAAATCAATTACGATCACATGAATATTTTAACCAAATCTAAACGTTGTAACATACTCCCAATTTACCCCCCCCCCCCTCTTCCCTGCTCCCCTAATTTCTCGCTAATTACTCCCCATTATTAATTAATACTATTGGTAATATTTGTAGAGAGCACAATATAAAAGAGTATAGAAGATCAGCTACTAATGGGGCACAATGACAGCCGCAAGAAGGTTGATAAATAAAAGTAAAAAAACTTTTAAAAACACAATAAAGTGGAAAATAACTTTACTTCCGGAAGTCAGTGGCTTTTGTTCCTGATGAAAAAACCCCAAGGACGCTAGGCGTTTGCGACCAGTAAACCGCCCGCAGTCAAAAATATTTAAACAAAACCTTTCGATGCTTGATGAGTTGATGACGCTTCATTGTGTCATGTCGAAAAATGTACCTGTAACGATAAAAAAAAGGTTATTAAGTATCATCGAGCCAATGGTCTCGGGCAGTCATTTATAGTCACTGTAAGAAGCTCGTTAGTCTGCCAACCAGTCTTACCAAGGAGTATCGAGTATTCTTGTTTCCCAGTAAGTGGGTTGTAGAGGTCAGACAGGCAGTCGCTCTGTGTAAATACTGGTATTCCGCTACATCTCTTAGATTGTAGCCCGACTCCGCTTCAAGCTAGCCAGACACGGGCAGATACGCTCGGATATGGAGCCGAGCCTAGCCGAACGCTAACACGCATAATTATACCGGCGCACAGTATACAGGGTAAAGCGAGTGGCATTCGTTTGAATCTCCCATTAGTCGGCCTTCTGTACCTATCTACTCTGTGGCAGCTGGACCAAAGTTACTCATTTACAACCACTGATTGATCTGGAACGTTCGCCAAAGGATGAACGCTTCACTGTTGACTTATTGGAGATCGTATTTGTTGAGGCTTTAATTATTCCCATGTTTGCCTGATTGTGGATACTGGGTTTTAATTAAACATGAATTTAAGGCTGCTGCTCCATCGGGGAAGCGGAGCGGTAAGCGAGAAAAAGCCCGCCAGTTAAATAGCTTCATATTTAAAATGGTGAAGTTCTGTTGGTGGGTTTTCCAGAGATGTCCGCAGCTTAAACGGATGCACTTTTCAAAGATATTATACTATGCGCCCTGTTCACGACCTCACGCGACGCGACTTGCGTCTTGCGTCAAGTGACAAACGCGTGGTTCAATTGTTTCCTTCACGTGTCACGGTCGCGTAGCGGGGACTAGTGGCAGCGCTAAGCAATTTCAATCATATGTATTTTCGCAGTCGCTTTGGCAACAGGCTTGTCGCTTGAACGAGTAGCATATGGAGTCGTGGCCAAGCGGTTAGACTGGAAGGCGACTCCAGCTGTTGTGAACACGTTAGGCTTTTGTAAAACACAATGCAGGGACAAATTACGCAAATATAGGGAGAATCATAATCCCACCGTTTTACTCCACTATCAGATTTTCACTTCTAAAAGAAGATGTTTTTAAGATACTTTTCACGTCAATAAAATCACACAGTCCAACTATTAAACCAGACTCTCTATTAAACTCGCTTTCAATTACGAGGTGTCCAGTAACCCTTTGTAAGCGGAGTCTTGTTGCGAACTATGGGCCATTAAAATGTTCGCGGACGATTAACTCCGGAGCGGTAACGAAGTTTTGGGAGGTATGCAACATTTTAAGGGCCGTGTTACTGGGATTATGTAAACGTACTAGCTTATGCCCGCGGCTTCGCCCGCGTAAAGTTCGAGAATTGCCCACGGAATCTTACTTCTGGGATAATAAGTAATCTTTGTGCTATACCAGGCTATAATCTATCTCTGTGCCAAGTTTCAATCAGACCTGTTCAGCCGTTTTGACGTGATTAAGTAACAAACATCTATCCATCCAAACTTTTACATTTATAATAGTTTATGTAAGATATATGTATGTGTAATATTAGTTTTTACTTTTAAAGTTGAATAGGTAATAAAGAGTAGTTAGTGTTAGTATTTAATTTTATTTGAGTAATACGCTACTCGCGTTTTTTTAAATGTACTTACTTATAACTTGCAAATATTAGTTCATAGTAATATAAATTACATTACATATGTGAAAAATTATAATATTAATTTTTCACATATGGAGGAGCTCGTGGCTAAATAATAACAGCCGCTCGGGTCGATCTTTAGGTTAAGCCGTGCTTGCCTAGGTTGGTCTGTGGATGGGTGACCGCATAACGAGTTCCTCCGTGCCTCGGAAAGCACGTTAAGCCGTTGGTCCCGGCTGTCATTTGTAGACCTTTGACAGTCGTTACAGGTAGTCAGTGGCTCAAAAAGTCTGACAACCAGTCTTACCAAGGGGTATCGTATTTTTATTTTTATTTTTATTTATTTAGGTAACCAACAGCGATCCATAAAAATATTTTACAAAATATGCGTGTTACAGATAATATGGCCAATTATAGGTTTCCCTGTATAACTGGGATATTTGTATAAATGCGAACTGACTAATTCCAATTAAACAAAAAAAAAAAAATTGCAAAACAATACAAAATTAAATTAAATTACCTAGTACTAAAGGGTTGTGGAGGTCAGATAGGCAGTCGCTCCATGTAAAATACTGGTATTCAGCTGCATCCGGCTAGACTGGAAGCCGACCCCAATATAGTTGGGAAAAGGCTAGGATGTGAAAAATTACAATAATATCTTGGTATAATAATATCTAGGTTTGAGATTGTACACCGGTGACGAAAATCAAATGAGTAATTAAGAATCTATTTATAGACATAATACTTTTACAGGTTCACTAATGTTTTACCTAAACTCCTTTCACAAATTTTTAGTTTACAACCAACGTTTCATATCCTATTTATTGCACAAACACGTATTCCGCAGATGTTTCATTTTATAAACAATCACTTTACAAGCATTCCTTTGGCAAACGCTTCGCTTTACAAATGTTTCACATGATATTTACTCATTTATAAATTTTTCGTTTAATACATATTTTGATTCTTTTGGCAAAATCACGTTTCACCTAAATATCACTTTATAATAAATATTCTAAACCAGTCACAAAGTACCTATTAAGCTATTTTTTTGGGTAGTCTCGTATGTTTTTAGTGTAGAAATTCACCTAAAGTCCAAGGTAAATAATATCAATATTTTGTAATAGGCGTAATCGACGTAGCCCCGCTGCGAGGGGCTCCTATTTCTGGTTGCAGGGTTTAAAGAAACCTAACCTAACCTAAAGTCGCGGTGCCCCAAGTCTCGAACTCGCTTCGTTCGCTCTTGATTCAAAGTATTTGTTGTTCCGTTAATTAAAATTACCGTTGTGCCTATTTAATGAGTTGAATTTTTATGAGTTAAACGTTTTTATTCCAAACGTTGTTTTACAAGATGACATGCATGTAAAATGAAATGTTTGTCAAATAATACATTATCAAATAAAAGTTTATCGGGTAAATATTTTTTTAAGTGAATTATTTGCCAAAATTGTTGTTGTAAAATGATGAAATGAACAACCGTGTTTTTGCCAATCGTTGCTTGTCAAATGAAAATTTGTAAATTAATTGTAGGTGTAAAGGCAGGACGTATCACGAGTCAACGCCAAAATCGGGGTGTTTACATTTATTTACAGACAGGTCTACCTCAGAAAAATTCCACCTTCTTACTAATAGGTAAATACTCCCGCGCCCCGCACGCCCTGCGTAACACTGCGCGCCATGCGCCCGTCTACGGGAGTTTCGAAGCCCTTTTGAATCTGGTGGGGGATGATTTTGGAAAAATGAGATACACGTGTCTCATAATTTTAAGCGAAGAGTGTGTACACCTATTTTAGAATCAATCGGCCCGAGAATATTAAGTTTCATAGAACATTCAACCACCCATTTCACCCTCTTAGGGGTGGAATTACACAGCAACTAGGTTGTGGAGGTCAGATAGGCAGTCATTCAATGTGAAATACTGCTGCATCCGGTTAGACTGAAAGCCGACGAAAACCTTAACAGATGATGACAAGATATTTAAGTTTTGTCTCTAGGGGGACAATATTAGAAATAATCCCTGATATTTTATGTCCAGGGGCGGCGCTAACCACTTATCATCAAGAACCATTGATTGCCATTCAATAACATTAAAATACTACAATGCATATAACCCCGTGAACCAACCGCCATTAGATAAATCCTGCCGTTTTGTAAGTATTAGTACAATTTCGAAGCGAAAAAAACCCCTATCATTTACCGGTGAAATTGCCGTCATTATTATCAGCCATTTGTTACAAAGTGCTGCGATGGGTTAACAAAATGATCAGTTTTTGTACTTTGGAAAACAGATTAGGGTTTCTTTTTCTTTTCGAATTATTCACAAAGGCATCAAGTCCCAATTTAAAAAGTAGTTACTTAAAATTTAAACATTACAAATTTACATTATAAATATGTCGGAACCGGTCAGTAGTACCGACTTGGAATGAATCGCAAGTACGCCAGTGGTGACATCACGCGACCTACTTACAAGGCTACCCACACTACAGCGTGCTACTATAGAGCCGAGATGTTTTAAGCTCGTGGCGAGGACGACATTCAATGTCTGATCGCAGCGGAGTTGAGACGTCCTAGAACTGTACCCGATTCATTGTGTCCCGTGTTATTGTGTTAAATTGTAATATCAAGTAATTTGTTAGTTTAATAGAAACTGTGTATCGCACCCAGTTTATTTTCATTGCACAAAACCCATCTTCTTTCCACATGATGTACGAGCCTAACGGAATAAATTCTGACAATCCACATCCACACATATAATATTGGTATTAACAAGGGAGATCTGTGAATGGAATTGCCTGAGAGACGCCCTAGAAGGGCACACACGGAACTTCATGGTGAGGTTCTTCAGAAAGGTCAGGTGCGTAGTTCTCGCAACCAGCGTGCGTGTATTACCAGATATATGAACGTGGACGAATCAAAAGGAGTTAGTATCGCAGCGGGTGGCGTTCTGTAGGCACGGCGTACGTCTATGTATGTATGATTTTATAATTTGGGCCCACTAGTTGCCCACGTTTAGATAAAGACTCAACCTTAAAGACTTGGAGAATGCTATAACTAAAAGTTCGTTAAAATCAGAGTTATAAATACATAGTGCCATAGGACACAACCAGTCCTGAATGAAAACATTGACAAACAGTGAATGCTTATGTTTGTAATCACAATTATTATGCATGCAAGTCCCCTCGCTTTAGTCGCTAGCCACCAGTAATAACACTTGCACTACGAAAACCGACCTTATTGTTATGATGTAAAGATGTTGATGTCAAGCAGTTGCCTTGCACGGGCGGTTGACTGTATCGCCACCCAGAAATCATGCGTAATACTGTAAACATTTTAAGTTGTTTAGATACTCTAGAATCTTGTCGGCGATCACTGCTGGTTCAATACTTGATTTCCGATATAATATGGTAGCTTTTACAACTTACAACTCGTAAGTCGTGGCCGTTTCCATCGGGTCACCACTATTCCAATACGCGCCGAAAACATAAATCAATGGCCGCCGTGAAAAACGTATAAATAGCCCAAATAATGAAGTCCAAGCCTCTACGTGACATAATATACCACCAAGTCCCTTAACAATATCTACCGACCTCCTCACCCCGACATATCATAATGTAATTGATAAATCAGCCGAGTGCGTGATCCTCTCGCCTCTGAGGATGTACGTGAGGTGATATCAAAGCGAGGCTGCGTTGAGAGTCTTCTCAGATACATAGGGTTAGAAGCCGCGAGGAAAGACTTAAGGGAGAGGGTCTAAGGTCTAAGATGGTGGAGGGTTCGGTAATATTATTGGATATTTCGACGTTGTTGCAAGCGCCATCATCATGGATAAACTGATTTATGACTGAAAATAAATAATAAACATGGTAAATTGGCTTTGAAAACTTGACTTCCTTTGAACCACATGAAAATTGAGTATCATCCACCGACATTTCTATTTCAGAGCAACACGGCAAATAACTGAGGGTTTATTACCCACTACGGTACCCGAAAAAATTCCCGGACACGACGTCACAAGGGGCTCTTCCTTTTATTAAAATTCAGATCCGCAACTGGACCCAACAAACTTGCGAAAGTAGTCAAAAAAATCAAACGTAACACAGTTTTGATCAGAATATCTAATTTCGGCCGCAAACGTTAACTTTGTTGAAACGTGCGATGGGCTCCAAAAAGCTTGTCACTTACCAAATGATTCCTTTTCCGATACTTTTCGTAATAATATAAAAAGGACGAAATTATATGGGGTCAATGTCAATATACTTTTTATGTAGATTTCGATTGACAGGACAATAAAACCCTCTTTTTCATTTTGTCACATTTCAATGGCCATTATAATGGGAATTTATCGGTCATCCATTTGAAGTGTCTAACGAATCGTCATGTGTTAAGCTGTTTACGAAGATCTAGCAACTTTTAGATTTCTCTAACGATATTAGCGGTTGCTCGCAGTCGCAGGTTCAATCAGACAAACTACTTTAAATACCCGGATGAAAGTTTTCTATTTGTAAAGCTGGTCATGGACTATCTCTGTGCGGAATTCCATTCAAATTTGTTAAGCCCTTTTAGTACAGACAGTTATAAATATTCAAGTTTCTTTTTAGTCCTTCGAGCCGGATCCGCATCATCATCATTATTCTCCTACCCGTATCCCTTTTTATTTGGGGTCGAGGCAGCATGTCTTCTTCTTCCATACTTCTTTACCACTCGTCATCGCAGCAGTCACCTCATTTCTAACCATATCATAATCCATCCATCGTTTCTTTGGTCTTCCTGTACTCTTATAGCCATGTGCGTTCATACTCAACGTTTTCCTGACCACATTTTCCTTACTAAACACATAATTACTTGTACCTCTTTGAGCACACCGTTCCATTCATTCTCTTGATTAACTTTTCAAAATAAACCTTCCATTTCTCTTTTATTTCATCGTCTTTGGACAGAACCTTACCAGCACCGTATTTTATACATTTAATATGAACTCTCGTTCTCCTTTCTCTTGCTTTTGTTATCCGGTAGAGGTCCTTTTGGACTCTAGGACTCTCCAATGAGTCATACAACTTCTCCTGCTCCCTGGAAACTGCTACCGCCTTTTGTGCCTTTCTCTTCCATTCTTTATAAATCTTTTTCTTTTAATCTTTTAAACTGTCATTCCCGTTTGCTACACCCTGCCACTCTTTAAACGCAATCTTCTTTTCTTTTAGACTGTTTTGCACATCTTCGTTTCACCACCATGTGCCCTTATCCGTCACACCTTTTCCTTGTGATACATTAGGATATATGGCCGGATCCGCATCAACGAAGAAAGTTATATTTCGGCTATAACATCTTTTTTTCTATGAGAGAGAAATTCGCCATTAATGACCTAAATAATTTCTCGTCTCCAAGATAATTTGACCTACTGTCAAGATGTCTTCTAACTTTCCCCTAAACATCAGAATTATGGCTGACGACATAAATGATGAATTATTTGTCATCATTAATTTTGCAGTTCATTGCACAGTTGTGTTAGTGACAGATGGCAACCCCTGACAAAGGGGATCGCTTAACAATTCGACAAATAAAGGAAGTGATTTCTAGCTTAGTAAAATGAAGATGAACGGGAACGTAGAAAAGGCAACTTTTCTAGGTTCCCGTTCATCTTCATTTGTGGCTTGTAGCACGTGTGTTGTCTGCCTACAAGACACAAGGCGTGAGATTTTAATGCATTTTCGTTGAAATAACTTACGATTATGATTCTGGAATTAAATATTGATAACATTTAATAAAGACTTATAGTGAATTTGACTTCACTGCTCACTCCGAAGTTGCCAGCTGTCGCTTAGTCACTGTTATAAAGTAAACAACAAAAAATTATGGACTGGTGAAATAAAAGAGGGAGAACAACAATGTTAGTTATCAACCATAAACTGTTAATAACACAACGTAGATGAAAGGAGTATAGGACCTCACTTCAGTCACGATTCGGCTTTTAGCACAAAACTGTATTCAGCTTCCTAAATACAGCTCAAAATTCTACAAAAACAGTGAAATGGTTTCTTACGTCACTAACAATCTCTCTCCACATTTCAGCAGTCCATTTGTCTCGGTCTTCTCAGATCATTCGCACAAAATAGAAATAAACAGAAGGTCTACTACATACAAAGACAGAAAACAGTCGCACACACCCACACACATAGACGCGTACGTACTTACGGGGCTCTCAAACAATTGCCGGTGGCAAGTGTGCCTGAACTCGCTGTACTTCAAGCGAGTATACTTCGTTTGGGAAAAACTTTGGATCGAACAATGCCGATCCGTACCGAACTACCGAGCATGGTTGGACAGCGATGGTTGGTAGATGAAGAATGGAGTTAACCGATCGGACCGCCGAATGAAATCCAAATATATGTAGTTTTTACTTCCCAGTTTTCTTTGTTGTTCAACGAAAACTGCCGAATCAAATGTACCGTTCCGAATAAGACCATAGAACATCTAAGGAGGCGATCTTCTGTATCTGTTTGTATTGTGTCCTGTCGTTTACACCCACTTACAAATTGTTGAGAGAATTCATTAAATTGTTCGTCCAGGAAATAAATGGAAATTATTCGAACAGCCAGCGAAAGGGACATGATTTTGAATGACACAACTTTGAATAATTTGCTTTAGACTTGTAGCATTTGTTACAATAACAACCGATTACTTCTGGTGGGTGAGCTGGAATAGAACAACAGTCAAGTTTTAGAGTTAAATCGAGCTAATAAAAAAATCGGACATAAGTCGGTTAAACATGTTAAAAAAGTATCTTAGACACTCAATCTTGTAGGTTTTATAGCTAATCAATCTCGGCGCCCACCGGGCAAACTCGTCCCTTTAAGAAGCTTTCGGGTGCGATCTCTCACCATGTTTACCGCGCTAATAAGATCAGGTCGTCAGAGCACCTTGTCCACGGTGTACCTCGCCGGCGATGTCCTGCTAGAGGCGGCCCTTGTCAACATGTTCAGTATAAACCAACTGTGTCACGTTTATTCGCACTTCGCATTGAATGACGGCCGTGACTGCTGCTGCAGTCTAATGAAGCTATCGACCAGCGCGGAGATTTCGTGCTCAGTGGACCATTGCTTCTTTCCTACCCACACTTACCTAATATTATAAAAACTACGACAGTAACTCTGTAAGTCCGCTTGTTACGTTTACTTAACGACTGAACAGATTTCGATAAAATATGTCATGCACGTACCATAGGATAATTTTTATCCCGGCAGTGAGTTCCTGTGGGACAGTTTACAACCTATGCTACTAATATAACGTCGGTGCGCTTGCCAAACCTGATATGTGTGTACACAACAAAAAACATATTTTAGCTTGCATACACGAATGTAATAAGTTTTTTATTATCTTAGACTAAAATAGATAGTTTTTGTCACATTTTGTTCCATTTTTATTTTTTCAGAAGATCCATTGATTTCTTCTTCTATTCATTCATTACGAAAAAACCAGTTTTTATGTTGTCCTGAAAAGTTCTTAAAATGCACATATTCGGTTTGGCAAGCGCACCGACGATAATAAAAAACCGTCTTTTCAAAAGCTCCACAGGATTGTCAACCCAAATCTACATAATGAAATACATACAATCGTCATATCATCACACTTACCTACTACCAGTCCATTTACATAGGTGACCGTACGAACGCGTATCATAATAATATATAATCAGCTTATAATGTTCCCATCGCTGGGATACAAACCTCTATGAGAGGGAATGGGCTGTAACGTACCAGGCGGGCCCCGTGCGGGGTAGATGTCACAAGTCTACGAATTGTTGGTTCTAGGACATGCCGCTTTCATCACGATTTTTTCCTTCACTGTTTTCAGAGCAATGATGATGGAATAAATTACACAAAGGCATACGGTTTACAGCTGATAGAGAAGCACAGAGAGCTGACGATCACACGTTCTGTTAACTACTAAACAGATTGAATGTTAATAACTTAGAGTGAAACTAATTTAATAGAAATCTAGAAAATGGCTACATTACGGATGGAGGAACGGGTTGTACGATCAACTGCACGTTCGAGTACGAAAATGAGTTATATTGCTACGCTATAAAACCGCTGTCAAATTGTTTCGATAGACGAGCGGTGGAGTGTACGATAATAAGGTGACCGACGAGGCCTGAGTATGAGCTCTCAGTTGCTATCGTTTTGTATGCTCAATAAATATTAGCTTCTGAGGTACTTCTGACGATAGAAAAAAAACGGATACGTCATAAGTAACAGGTATCAGTAGCCGACAAACTTTAGCACGATCCGACCATTGGTTTGAGCTGAGCGTTTATAATCAGCTCAGCTCAGGACAAACGATTTGTATTTATATTTATAGCAAGACCAAAGAAAAGATGGATGAATTATGTGACGAATGGTGTGAAAGAGAAAGGAGTATATGATGCCGTGACGTCTGACAGGGGAGAATGGAAGCAGAAAACGTGTTGCGCCGACCACGAGTGGAATGGGACAAGGGCAGGAAGATGATGAACTAGGAGTATCTCTATGTGTACAACAGTAGAGTGGGATCTAAAGAGTGATCAGTTTAGGGATGTCAAACTTTCACATACACTGTTTCAAGCTTTCACGGTTTACACATATACTGTCACTTACGGGATATCTTCCGTGATTATTCATTATTTTGAGCTCCCGATATTGTGTCGAGTTCCAATAGTGCGCGTAGCAAAAGACAAAGAAAGAGGGTAGATAGATTTGTCTGCTCTTAACAATTTATTTTTCCATCCACCCGCATTCTCCAGTCAACCCGCGATCATGGCGCTTGCAACAGCGCCGAAATATCGGGAGCTCAAAATAATGAATAATCACGGAAGATATCCCGTAAGTGACAGTATAAACTTTCACATGTTATACATTCGGAATGCTTTAATTCAATTCATTTATTCAATAACGATTTTTACATCATATCTGAATTCCTATAACTAAAATATACTATAACAAACATCATACATGCAATCCATATTTAAATCATTACAATTATCCAAATTAAATTAAAATCTGAATATTAATAAAAACAGAACAAAGAAGAATTTTTTAAGAGTTATTATAAAGGAAGTTTGATCGACAGAGTCGTATTTGCATTATAAAAGAATATTTTGCCACGTCGGCACTGAATATACAAACACAGCTCGCGCCATTGTAAAAAGATTATCCACTTTTGCCAGTCAGCTAAGGAAATAGTGGGGCGCACAGAGTGTAACATAATTATCCCTTCCGTTCTCCAACCTGTTTAATCCTTTTCCAATGCAAATAACAGCACACCCTTTAAAAACGCGATTAATTTCAAGCTTGATAAATGATTGGCAGTTCTTTAATTAAAATTAATTAAAAATTAATATCTTCGCCCAATATGTGTTAGATTGCGCGCTCAGTAGAGGTGCTGACCTAATACCAACGAGGTAAATGGGCGATGGATGAGTAAGATTATAAACTGGGTCGGCTTAAGTAGGGTTAATGGGAATTGATGGATAACGCCTGTGATTATGCGAAGGTTTTTATTAACTAGCTTTTACCCACGGCTTCGCCCGCTTGGTTGTCGAATATATCCAATGCAAAATTACCTCCAAGTGGGCTACGACTGTTATCGTTCGTGGTGTTGGTGAAAACACGCAATAGGCATTAAGTTAGGTAACACTTAGTATTCGTGAAAACGGCCATTCAGCCTTCAATTAGATGTCACTTAGTGTTCGAGAAAATAAAAACATAAGTAAGACATCACTTGGTAAGACTGGCTATCAGACCTTCAGGCTTCTGACCCGTAACGACTGTCAAAGATCTACATCAAGGAGATAAGCATATTTTACGCAATACAATTTAAAAAAAAACAAGTCAAGAAACCACCCTGCAAGTATGGCTTCTAAATAAACAAAGAAGAAAAGAAAAACACCGGACCTCCTTTATTCGTATCACGTGCGACGTGCACGCGATATGGCATTTGCAATAATAACGAGAGCCGCGGGAATGCGGGACACCTGACTGTATTAGCTTTAATATTGCCTGCTGTTTAATATGGCAGAGGAGTTACTAGGGATAATATTTTGAGGGGAGTTGGATATTTTTCGTTGAAGGATAGTTCAGCCGTCTAGCGATTGTATTAATTAAAAAACAAATGAAAGAGCCTGTCACGACTCAATACGACACGATTTGCGAAGCGATGGTACTCAAGGCGCCATTACACTTGCTAGTGAGCCCGTATTCGAGCGGTTGAATGACTTTACTCGAATTAGCGCACCCGACGCATTGATTACACTGGTCATCGCAATGAAATACGAGCCAACGACTAAGAGTACCTAGTTTGAATGAATGAAGTCGAGCGTATTTGAACTCGTTCATTTACACTTGGTCGTTTGCCCGTATTCCATAGGCAATTGGATTCGGGCAAACGACCAAGTGTAATTGCGCCATCGCGCGAACACAACAAGTGACACGCGCGTTTGGCCGTTAACGTAAGTCGTATAGACGTAAACGGGGTTTCACATGGGACTACATCCTGCGGAATGTAGATGTCCACTGTCCATAATACACTGCTATCCCCTTCAAGGAACACAGGCGAGATGTTACGTGTACCTCCCATGAATGTACGCTCATTACTCATTTATATCTAAGTCACGAACATAACCAGATTCGAACCCGCCGCAATAAGCTTTTACCCTTAAAGTAGCGTTAAGAAGCTCCAAGCCTGCCTTAAAAACGTACCTTTCTTGATAACCATCAGTAACAGGTTGTCAGGTTGCCTTCACATACCAACAGGTTCGTTGATAGGCAGAATCAGATCAACTTGATGTAGATAATATGTTACTACAGAAGTTCCATACACGGCAACGTTTGAGAACAGACCATAGATTTAAGTCGCCGTACCGCGCCAAAAGATGTTCAATGAGACTTTAGTAGTATAGTCTCGCTCACTCATACTGTATACCGTTTCTATCGTTTCATGCGGGGTATATGAGACTTCGCTCATCTTTTCACTTGACACGTTTTCGCGCGACCTAAGTTCGGTGGTGAGGGCACATCTATGGAACGCACATAGACACGCTTCACGTACTGTGAGTGCAAGCGCACTCGTGACTGTCATTTGTTTTAGGTCGCTGTACGGACAGTCGCCAGTCCTAAAATAAGACATTGTCGTCCCTCCTGGACAATTCGCTTCTAATCGTTTCGCCCGAACTCATACGAGCGTTGGCGAAGTACTGGGCGCGAATACATCGCATCCACAGACATCGCACGGCTACTGTATTACACGTGAGAGACTCGCGCTTATCGCCCTAAGGTTCATTAACGGCCTTGGACGATTCGACTTGCATCAAGAAGGACACGCAAGGGCGTCACTTGTTTCCTATGCGTGAAAACCGTCGGCGTCAATCCGCATTTCATGTCTCTCACAATCATAATTTGCTAGAGCGAGAAACAGAGCGGGAATGTTATAGGATGCGGCAGCATCGACGATGCGCTCGACACCACGCTGTTTCTCGGCGGTACTGAGCGACAGAAAAGGATAGAAGCATGATTCTGCTGCTGGATGTGGCGCAACCCTTAGGGCCGGCGCTCACTAACGGCGTGGCACGGCATGGCACGGCAGGTTGTACTGCGGCAACCCGCGGCGTTCCGTGGCATCCCGTAGCATCCTGCTGAAAGCCCAGCCACTCTGGTATCAATCAGTTTTGCTCCGCGCGGATTGGAAGTTGGTTGTGTCGTTATGGTTGACTGGGATTTAGTATTAATAGCACTTCTAGCTGAAGATGAAGAGAGACAAATCAGAACTGCTTATTTGACGAAAAGACAATTCTGCGTGCATAATATGTGGCCGCATCCCGCAGCACGTCGCGTCATTTCGCGGCATCGTGGTATCGAAATAAAGTAACATGAATTCTATCATTGAAATAAGATTCAAAATAACTTAATTAGTAATAAAATCCTTTGCCATGACACGCCGTGGCGTGCCGGCAGTGAGTGCCGGCCCTACACAACTTTTCACTGTTTGTTATCAGTATCACTCAACGCGTGTCGCTTGACCGAGTATCTCGTGGCCAAGAGTTAAGTGATGGTGGAAGTGCGCCTGTTTTCGCTTCTTGTACAGAGTTGACATTCCGTACTATTCTGTAACGTTAGTGTGTTTAGAACTTTGAGTTGTGATATCTGTAGCAGTTTGTTGGTGGACGGAAGCGTTTTATTTTATCTGATTCGGTAATTAAACATGAACATCTGATATCTTTTTATGAACTGAGAATGCCTTGACCTTCGGACATTATACCAAGTTAGTGGATTTCAATTTCTTGGAATTTTTGGGTCTAAGGCATGCCGGTTTCCTCACGATGTTTTCCTTCACCGTTTTGAGGGCAATGGTGATGAATTAAATTACACAAAATTATGCGCCTGCCTGGGTTCGACCCCACGACCTACAGTTCGTAATTCGGGGCCATAACCATTGGGCCACCATTGCTCTGCTCGGTTCTCGCTAATGGTCGGCGGTGGGGCAGAGGGTTGACAACATCGAGGAACCGGTTGATCAGTTTGTTAGTTACGGCACTAAGTATGAGTATGTATGTAGTTAGTTGGATGTGGAGTGAGGTAATTGAATGGGCTTAGATTATGTTAGGCGGAACCTGGGTTATCGTTTCATCAACACTGCTGTTGGATTTTAATCTATCTGCGTTGATAATCCAACAGTGTGCATTTATTTAGGCATTCAATTAACGAAGCCGCGGGCATATGTTAGTCATTTCATGACCCTACGACCAAAATGTGGTTCTAAGTCAGTCTATTAAACACTGTGTGAACAGATCGTTACACTATAGTTAGGTAATATAATCCTAAACTTGTTTAATAAACACACAAAGTTAACATGAATGGTCTAAGTTCTGCAATGTGTTCAGGAAGCCGCGTCATTAAGGATGGTCGTCGAACGATCGGGCGGACAAAACATAACGTCACGCCTGTACATCCCCGAAGGATTATGCAGAGATGTACCCACTAGTACACTGACATTTCGCTAGAAAACGGAGCCAAATATGGCTTTAATATAGAAAGAGGCTGTCAGAAAGTCTATTACTGTCCTACTGCTGGCCAAACACAGAGAAGGTACGGGTGTTGATCACCACACCATGTTGTAAGTTTAGGTTATTTTTTAATTTTAGCTGTTATTATTTAGCCTGTTGTCCACACTCTACAGTAGGTAGTTGCGGGTTGGGTATGATGAGTTAATGTGGAGCGATCGAGTCGCGGCCGAGACTGACTGCGGTTGAATGAACTATTTATATCGTATGAACCAGTTGTAAGAGGGTTACGAGGAGACGGGTTAATTAGTGGCGACGGATTTATTTTTAGTTATTTAACATCTCGCCTGTATTCCCCGAAGGGTTGGGCAGAGGTGTCTATAGGACAGTCATTGACCTGCATTATCTGACCCCTCTTCCCCACATCATCTAAGACATCTAAAATAAAATAAAATCATAGTGAATATTAGAACGCTCGCTAGGCGAAAGCTCTAAACCCGCGACCAACCCGCGATCATGGCGCTTGCAACAGCGCCGAAATATCGGGAGCTCAAAATAATGAACAATCACGGAAGATATCCCGTAAGTGACAGTATAAGTTTAGATGAAAATGCAAGTCGTGCAAAATTTAATTTAAATTAAACTTATACTGTCACTTACGGGATATCTTCCGTGATTGTTCATTATTTCCGCGATCATGGCGCTTGCAACCCGTAAGTGACAGTATAAGTTTAGTTGTAAACCGTGAAAGCATAAAACATTGAGTTGAGTGAATTTTAATTGTATGTCATTGTATTTGAGTCAATTCTATGCGTATTGTAGTTTATTTTCTCTAAATTGTATGTATGTTATAAATAATTATTTGTTTGAAGTGTGATTATACTGTGATAAATGGCGATGGGTGTAAATTACCTGAATAAATAAATTTCATATATAAAATAACAAAGGGTTAAGAAGTGAAAGGTCCGATTTCTTCGCAAATGGCCGGTTAATTTCAAAATGTTAACCCGTAAAGTACTAGGGCAACAGAAGCATACAGCACGTTTCGCACTCACTGCCGTAAGCCCGCTAATTGCCGACGCTGCCGCGCTGTCCACTACAGAACGGTTTAGAGCGAGACTTTCACGACATAAAACGGCTTATTTGTCGAAGTTTCTATTAAGCAAAGGTGTTTGAGATTATTATGTTGTTAGAGGTCGGTTTAATTATGAGATAAGGAACTAAAGGAACCAATTGTTTGGTTTTTAAGCCATATGTACTTTTAAAAGTATGAAGAACAGGGTGTAAAGATCCTCATCCTTCATTGAAAAGTGAAGATCCTTCGACCAGACGGGTGTTGTCTGGTAGGCTACTGCCCGGCTGTTGTTGGCGGGCTATTGTATCCTAATCTCGCGGATAAGGCTGCGTTTCCACCAGAGATGAGCGAGGATGCGTAGCGAGAGATGTGGGTGGAACTAGGGAATGCAAATCCGTTCTGTTTTAAAATCCGGATTTTTAAGAACGGATTTTTGGTCCAATCCGGATTATCCGGATTTTACGGATTTTTCATGAACATACATAAATCTACCCATATTTGTTTATTAATATGATTTTTCTTATATTTGTGTTAATGGGTTAAAATAAAAACACAGGAAAATTAAAAATATATGTTTTTTTTAAATTTTTGTTATTTGAAGTTATTCAAATTAAATACCAATTTTGGTGTTATAGCCATAATATTCTTATTATTAAAATAATCAGTCTGTGACTCGCGTGCTGAGTAACGTTAGTTAAATAATTAATAAGTATGTCGGATCCGGACATAAAATGAATCGGAAAACGGGTCAGTGGGCACTGGTGACATGACGCAAGTCGCGACCTACTTACCAGTCTACCCACACCACAGCGTGCTTCTACAGAGCCCTGATGTTCAGCTCGAGGCGAGGGCGACAGTCAATGTCTGATCACGGTGGAGTTGAGACGTCTTGGAACTGTACCCGATTCATTGTGCCCCGTGTTAAGTTGTAATCTCAAGTAATTCGTTAGTTTTGCTAGAAACAGTGTATCGCACCCAGTGTGTTTTCATATCACGAAACCCATCGTCTGCCTACATGATGTACGAGCCTTACGAAATAAATCCTGACTTAAACGACAAGTACAAATTAAAATAAACTCTGAAAAACAAAAATAATAGGACAAATAGACTCCTTGTCAAATTATTAAACAAAACAAAAGTAACAAAACAGTTTAACTTCACTTAATCAACATAATACTTATTATTATTAAAAAAAACAGTCTGTGACTCGCGTGGTGAGTAACATTAATCAAATAATTAGTAGGTACAAATTAAAAGAAACTCTGGAAAACAACAATAATAGCCTTCTTGTCAAATTATTAAACATAACAAAACAATTTAACCAACATAAATTTAGCAACAAAAAAAAACTATGTTTTCTGTTGACCCATAAAATGTGACCTCAAAAATAATAAAGCATCTAAAGTGCAGTCGTTTAACCTGCTGCGAATTCGGTTACACTTAATTCCTGCTGCGGAAAAGCAAGCTCTGATTCGACGCTTTTATGGGGGAATGCACTGAAAGTGCTTGTAAGCGGCCTCCATGTATCGTCCTCGTGAACCACTATCCTCGAATAACGCCATCTCCATTCGCATTAAACTGGGAATATCAGTTTCAGGCTTTCGGCTGAATAAAGTAGCCCCCGAATTCCAATTTCTAATTATTCAGAAAATCCGGATTCGATTTTCAAATCCGGATTTGGAAGTCTAGTAAAAATGTGCGGATATCCGGATTTTTCGGATTACGGATAGTCCGGATTGCATTCCCTAGGTGGAACTAACCAATAGTATCGCAATATATTCTTTACACGACACCCTCTGCGTCCTAAAAAAGATAGATTCTAATATGGTTCCGTTGCATCTTTCTTTAAAACGTATTAACAACTTTTTTTAAACTCCAAAACATAACAATATAAATAAATACAATAAAATAGAAACATAAATACATTGTATCGTTGATTTACTGAGAGAACGTGTGCGAATACGACGCGCGGTCACAGTATAAAAGTAACCAGTAAACCAACTAGGCTCAAAGTCAAAACTCAAACCATTTACCTACCTATTTCAATTATGCCATTAAAAGGCACTTTCGAACGTCAAACACGGAAATAGAATTGAATTCGCAAAGGCAGTTTCGTATGGGAAAGAAACGCCATCGTTACTCTTTTAAAATGTTTAACAATTTTTGGTAAAGGTACATGAAATAAAATGATATGTGACGACGTTGCACCAGGAATAAGAACTTGGAAAACCGAATTAAATAAATACAATACAATTAAATAGCTCCCCATTGTTGACAAATAAACTTTTTATTATGTTGCGCAACACACAGTCTATTCAGTTAGTATACCTCTGACAGCAACTCGACCAGCATTCCGCTAGCACCTTTATGGTTAAGAGAATAAAGATCACTTTGATTTTGACAGTGATGCAACGCGTTGAATTTTAGTAACCAACTTTACGGTACATATAGCAAAAAAACATTTTTTTAATGTTTGTCTGTCTGTTTGATCCGGCTAATCTCCGAAAAGACTGGACCGATTTTGACGGGACTTTTACTGGCAGATATCTGATGTTATAAAGAGTAACTTTTATTTTGTAAAAGTATCAGGGTTCCGTGTAAAAAAATTAAAACCCATGAACTTGTTAACAAAATCCGATTCAAATAGGGAACTAATATTATTTATTACTGTCGCGCGGACGAAGGTCGCGGGCAATAACTATATAATAAAGATGTAAAATCATAAATAAAATAACTGTTTTAGGACTGTAAAACGTAACGTAACTACTTATCTCGATGCGACAGCCCCGACTTCACGAGAAACCTGTTACCTGAAGCATGCCTAGCATTCGTATAAAGACTGCATATGTTAGCCGATTCCGACCATTTGTTTCTAGTTAAAATACTGTATGTTTAGTTGACTGTGGCACGGTGCATCGCTGCCATTGTTGTGAATTTAAGCGGTAAAGACTGACGTATTTATTCGACGCCATGATTCCTGAATTTATTTATTGTTAACGAGTGGACACGTTGACTGTATCTGTATATTATTCAATTGATGGATACAACCGAATTTAGATATGAGTAACTCGAGGCCTCACCGCTTGCCCACGAGGTGCACGCCCAAGCGAAGTACGTGTTGCAAGTGCAAATGCGTAGCGTCATCAGTCGATAATGTTCCCACTGCTAGGACAGCCACACGGGCCTCCTCTCTATGGAAGGTAATGCTTGTCACTTGTAATTCACCACGCGGGCACATTGCGGGTTCGATGATTCCCGATGTCCACCCCCCAGCCTGTCCACTAATTATTCTTCTCTTAGCGTGTCGATGGCAATCTAAATTGTGTCGGCCCAGAACTGAGCTACTAGTTGGGCGCTTTCGGTGGACAGAGACACAACCTTTTAAATTTTGTCCCCTTAGGCACCATCGGTGGACAACGACACCACTTTTTTTGTAAATATTTCCGTTGGCCACCAAGGGTGGACAGCGACAGTATTCTGGTTGTCCACCAATGGCTGACAGTAACAGAACTTATTAATATTATTTCCTGTAACCAGCTACTTTTCAAGTATTTCTGTTACTTTTATCTGAAGATTAGTAATATTACATAGAATAAGGGATGTTAGGTGTGAGTTGCTGAGATTAAAATGCAAAAGCTAAGTTATTATGTAATATTAAATTATCGATGTTTTATTTAAGTTTTCACTAATTTTAATATCATTATTTAAAAAAATACAAAAAAAATAATTGGTGCCTAAAAATGTTCTTTGCTTAATTTAAATAATTATTTAATATTTTATTTGTAAAATTCGTAACAAAATTGGGCGCACTTCGAGCAATTTAATGTCTGCGTCGAATTTTATTCTCAAAATCAATACCGATACAGTCATCTATTTAGTGCCATCAAAATAGTGCGTGAGGATTTTACCGCTTAGTGAAAACTAATCCTTACATGTCGTAAGTCATGGAGAAGGGTTAGGCAGAGATGTACTATAAGTACATCTCATAAACCTACATTTCGCCAGTTATTTTAAGTTCCATGTAATATGGGGCTACTTTAGAGAAAAATGAAAAACCAAATAACACTTTGCCCGAGCTGTGAATCCAAGAGTTCATGCTCAGCAGCAGCGCTTGTGACCACTATACCACCGAGGCAGTCTTCTACAGATTGTTTCTAAAACATTATGACAAGACCTCGAGGGAAATCATTTACAGACCCTTGTCGAGAGAGGCTTGATTCATTTTAATTCAGCCTTTAGATTTATTAATGCTAACCGCAAAACAGTAGCGAAGTGCTTCTGAGACCAAGCTTAGGTGTCGTTGGTGATATTTTAGATCTTAATTGAACCGTTTTGAAGATCATAAATTGCATTACGCGGTGATAATATTCTCTTATCATCGGCTTGGCTTTTCCCAACAATGTTGGGATCGGCTTCCAGTCGAACCAGATGCAGCTGAATACCAGTATTTTACTTGGAACGACTGCTTATGTCCTCAACATGGCAGTTTTTATTTATATTTATTTAATAATATTATAGTACAGAGGTCTTGCTTAATTCTAAACTCGCCAAACTTTTACGTTTGATGGCGAGAGGCGCTCTTTTACATAACAATGAAATGAACCACCTTACTTACATAGCTACTACTTATATTATATATTTTATTATACTGTTATAGTTTAATCTTTTACAATGTTCTGGGTTAGTACTGTAAGTTAGTACTGGGTTATTCGATAACCCTTAGTAAGACTGGTTGTCACTGTTGTCAGACTTTCGGGCCAATGAATACCTGTAACGACTGTCAAATATCTACAAATGACAGCCGGGCGGGACTAACGGCTTAACGGTGTTTTCCGAGACACGGAGGAAACTCGGTATGGAAGGGTGGTGGTGATGGGTGGTGGGGCGTTGCTGTTATCCATGTTAGCCACGAGTTCCTCTGCTATTATGATGTTGTTGCAAGTTACAAAGAGTAACAAAGATCCATCCCTCCATCCATCCTCACAAACTTTCGCATCTATGTACATACAACATTATTTTTAGTATATGCGAAACCTGAATATAGTTTTTTCAGAATAAGTATCTGAATCGATTCCAATAATTTTTAAACCATATTATATTTTGTCCCAAAAATATTTACAAAAGGTTACAACTTGGACACCGAGCGACACTAAGTACCTATTGCAATCATTCAGGTACCTACTGCCAAATTATTGTTAACAATGAGGTCAAGCCGATGCCAGAGGCGCGCGCGCGGCTGTGCCGCGTGGTGAACACGTTTTTGTGCCGACAACCAGGTAACAGAACAAGCTTATAACTTTGTGATTTTTCATGATACAGTTTTAAAGTTTTGTACATAGATTCTTTACATAAAAATACTAGACACGTGTTTCAGAACCTGAAACACGCCAATGCGAAAATCGGGATTTCACATATACTAACAGACAGGTCTACCTCAAAAAAATCCTACGTACTTACTAATAGGTAAATACACCCGCGCTCCGCACGCCCGCACTGCACGCCATACGCCGTTTCTAAGCATTATTTGACTTTTTTTGGGGGATGATTTTGGAAAAACTGTCTCATAAGTTAAATTGAAGAGTGAATACATCAATTTTCGAGTCAACCGACCCCGAGAATAAAAAGTTTCACAGAAAATTCAACACCCCATTTCACCCTCTTAGGGGTGGAATTTGAAAAAACTCTTTCTAAGTCTAAAATTTCAAGTCTCTAGGACCAGAGCGGTTTGGGCTGTGCGTTGATATATCAGTCAGTCAGTCAGTCAGTCAGGACTTCGAATTTTATACGTTTTGTGGGAGACGTGGCATCTACCAATCCGGACTAGATCTGGACTGCGTGGTGCCTTGAGTGTAAGGTCTCCAGCTAGGGGCAAATAACTTATAAACTAAGGGACTGCGCGGTAAGGGCTCCCCCTGTGGGGTACGAGCCTCGGCTTAGGGCGTCGCTAGGGGAGGGCAGCATTAACCGCAGCAAAGGGACAGGCTGGATCTGAATGATATCATTATTTGCGGAACTGGCTCAGCATCGCGGGCTGGCTCGAGCAAGGGGGGGGGCGTGAAACAGGGACGTCGGGACGGGCCTCGACGGCGAGGTCGGAATTACGGCGGTTTATATCTGTGTTTACGAATTGTACTGGTTTATCAGAACCAACGGAATGTTCATGAACTTTTATCGCACTGACCAATTAAGGCCAACTGAGTTTTATCTATGACGCAGGTATGTGGTCAAAGTTCATCGCAATGAATATCACCTTATGAAATACCTAGGAAGATGTCTACTGCTTTCCTGAAGGAGGGGTGATGGGGTCGTCGGGAGTGTACCTATAGACTAATTATGCCATGCGTAGGTATTTAGTTTTACGCACAATTAATTATATTGTCGATCAAGCGCAAACATTCGTGTACAGATATCCCAAATACCTATTCCGCCTGAGCCTTAGGAATGCATAGTTAGGCACAAGAATTCACTAGACTGACTATAGATACAGCACCTACGTAGCAAGGTAGGATGTCAGAATTCCGTGTACCTACCAGCTTTCTAAATAGGTACTTGGTAGTTGGGTCTGTTGGCTATTGTCAACACAATTATTGTATGAGTATTTGCGGATATGGTAGACAGGTAGTTTAATTCTGTAAATAGGTAGGTACTAGGTATTTTATGAGGCCCCGATTCTTTTGTTTTGTGGCCAGTTTAGTTTCTAGGGCTCTATTTGGGCTCTCGGCTTATCTAGGTATTTAGTAGCCTAGTAGTTATCTTAGTAGGTTATTGCACTTTTTCTTTGGATTTAAAGGCCCGTTTCCACCATTACTTACTAAAAGTATTTAGCGCGAAATACATAATAGGTACTGAGGTACCTATTTATATAAAATATGGTTCTGTTTCAGACAATCTTTTGACAATGACGGCTATAAAATGATTTTTGAAATAAGATTAAATTAGCAATGTTTTTACTTGTTTAGCCTTAGTTGTATTTAAGGTGGAAGCGTATTTTATAATAGTTCGGAATCGGAATAGTTATTCGCGACATTGTTGGCGCTTGGCATCACGCCTTGCGCGTAGGCAGCGGACTGGCGACGCAAACGCCGCGCAACGGCCGGTCGGCGCAGGCCACACTGCCAGTTAGCGAGCGAGCGAGCGAGCCGGGCGAGCCTGTTTTCATACTTCGTTTCGGCACTTTCGGTGGTTCAGGTGTGAACCAAGGTATGAAAAGAGATGAAACAATGCCTCGCTCGCTCGCTAGCTGGCAGTGTGGTGTGGCCTGCGCTGCGCTTCACGCTTGCAACCGCCGTGCGGGAAAGAGAAAGAGCGATATGCCTTTGTATCGTAGCAGAACGCAGCCGCGGTCCGCGGACCGCTCTTCTCTTAGTGGTCGACTCAAAGGTTGCTACAATGTTTAATTTTATAAGTTGAGGCTAAGTTTATGTGAAGAAGTTTCTTCATTTCGAGCCTAAAGAACAAGCACGCAGAACGGGACTCTTAATTTAACTTTAAAATCCATTATGATTCAGTTCTATTCCCAGAAAAACTATTTCTGTGGCAGCAGCGCACACAATACTAAGCCTATAAATTAATCACTCTTAACTAAACAACTTTTAAACCATAATGAGAAGCTTTTGGAAGCTTTCCAGAACTATTCCAATAGGAACTTATGCCATTAAAGTTTATTATCTGTTTACAAAAGGAATTAAACCTCTAATTGACCCGAAGCAGTCAATAATGCTGTATTTATGTGCGTCGTTAAAATTTGAGGGCGGAGCGCTGACGGCGAAGCCCTAAATACAAGATCTAAGTACCTACGAACTTTTTGAAACGACAGGCATTATGACCGAATGCATTGGTCACAGTAAAAATAATAAAAAAAAGAAAACAAAAAAAGTAAATAAACCCTCCACAGCTCCACCGCTCGGTATTCAAGAATAAAACAATGTACCTAAAGCTTAGAGCCGAGAGAAATCGACTCCAAGTCCAAAGCGCTTTAACTCGAAATCATACATTCAAGTACGGTATTTAAATTACATCTAGATGCAATTTTCTGCATAATTAAAGAGACCCTATTATTAGCGACAGTTTCAAGACCAACGATCGATAGTAAATGGTAATATTTATAAGGAGCTTACCTTGAGCGTATGTAAACAAATGGAGACAGGCTAACAAGAATATCCAGTTCCCGACACCGAATTGAAACATCTCTGTCCGCCACATGTTGCAAAACACTTAAATAACACTACACAATATGTTTTAATTCATACGATTCACATTTTCACATAAAATTCACGAATATTTTGTGTTATATTTCACACAGATATATATCGATGTTGCTACCGATCCGCCATTTTCGAGCGAGCACCACCGCGTTCGGAAACACAACTCAATAATGAAAGGGCATTGCTCGGGTTTATGTTACGTGAAGTTTGCAGCGTTTGAAGGGTTACTTGCATTGAATATAGGCGCAGTACTAGTGCTGCGTTCAATCAAAACGCTTTGAGTCGATATAGATTAGTAGTATTTATTTATTGTAACAAACATTAAGTGAATAATTCAAGATAGAGATTCAGAATCATTTAAGTGCAATATGGTATAGAACATAGTCTAATGCCTACAGTCAGTCTGTAATGTACTGGTCACATCAGTGAAAGCATTCTAACTTTGATAACTTGATCGGAAACGTGACGCTTTAGAAAATGTTGTCTAATATAGAACTTGTTTGTATTGGATACCAGTTATTGATTAATATAGGTTTCATGCGTTGGCGCTATTTTGACAATTAAATAAAATTGTGGAAGGTTGGAAGACTTATGTATGAAGCTTGAATTACCTAAGGCCAAGCTTCATACATAAATCTTCCAACCTCTTTGATTCAGTCACCAATAAAAATATTGGAATTTTAAAAATATTAAATTTGTATCGATATAAAATTTTCATCGATCTAGGATGTCGCGGTATCGTACACACGGCGGCACATGAAGCTGTAGATTTCTTGTATAACTAGGCCTCGCTTTGTATAGATTTCCTATACAATGAGAGATCCGCATAAACTGGTTTTTATAGCTTGATTGGCCGTCGTCGTGCGTACTTATTATTCCCTCAAACAGTTTAAGCAAAAATCTGGTAACCATTGAGTACTCTTAGCAGTAACTGGTAACCATTGAGTACACAGAAACGTGTAAATGAATAAACCTTAATAACTTATAAAGAACTCGATTCAGAAAGCGGTACTCATTAGACAAAGCATGCATAGTCAGGAGGTTACTTTATCTGGAGTTCTTATCACCAGCACCCTGGACCTTGTTCCTGACCCGATGCCGGTGGGGTAGCCTATTTTTTTAATCGTTTTTTAATGCTTTTGTTTTTATATAACGAAAATAAATGAAATAAAATATACTTCTCAAGTTGTAAGTTGCCGCAGTTACCAACAAGCACCGCACCGCCACGCGCCGCGCGCCGCACTGTTAAATCAGCGTTTCAGAGACATTCAAATCATTTTTTTAAAAGTCACATTTTTTTCACATGGTATGCTAGAGGAAACTAATTACATGCCTAAACATATATTCTTTATGAAATGGGTACGCAAACGGAAGTCTGAGAATTTTTTCTTTAAAAATTTGTATGGAGACATCATAAAAAAATACGATAACTCTGCTATCACACAATTGGCCCTAATTCCCTTCTTTTGATATGACGTGTTTTTTTTTAAATTATTTTTTATGCATGCATGTAATTATTTTCCTCTAGCATTCCATGGGGAAATAAATGACACTTTTAAAAAAATGATTTGAATGTCCATGAAACGCTGATTTCAGCCCACAGCCGCACCGCTGCCATATTAAAACATAAACATTCTAGATACCTAAATATTTTTCAAATAATCAATATTTAGTTTCAAATTGACTGATCAGGCAATTCAAAACAATATGGTAATGAACTGTGGTACCAATCCAAAATATCAGAGTACACATCATGTTGTGTCATCAATGTTATCGGATCAGTTCGTGCATCACTAGTCTTCGTTTTCCACTGTCAGTTTGACACTGACAGTGACTTTATTTGTCAATTGTCATAGACATAAAGCTTGCTTCATTGCTTGGTTGGTTGGTAAAAAGATTGTTATTTCTAAAAAAAACTCGTTTAAATGCATTCTTACAATTGAAATCTGTGAAGCAACGAAAGAAACCATAATGGAATTAATATACTCCATGAGGCGCAAGCCTTTGAAATGCGAGCCGCCGCACTTTGAAAGGTAACAAACAACAACACAACTTGTTTGTGTTCAAAACAACACTACTTATTTGAAGAACACAACATCACGCCCGTAATCCCTTAACGGTTACAGAAGTGTACTCAGTTCACCCACAGTCGACAGTTATGTTAAAGTCTCATGTGATGGGGGATGAGTCTAATGCCATCAACTGGGCACAGATCTTGGCACTGGACTGCTACTTGGGAATCGAGTTTAAGACCTCATGCTCGCAAGCTTACATGTGTACTGCTGTACACAGCAGTGCTCAGCAGCTCGTTTTTTGGAAACCACTGTGTGGTTATCTTATAGCTGCTCCAGCATGAGATAAATGTGGCCACCACAGCATCCATTTAAGTTAAAGAGGGAAGCGCCAGGGTAGCCCACAATTGACGTGCAGTGTCAGGTTCTATGTTGATCTAAATATGGTTTGTGACCTGAAAAGATATGTACCTACTAACAGAACTATAATCACCACTCTAAGTGTGTGCTGACCTCAAATGTAATCGCCACTCTAAGTGTGTGCTGGCCCTAAATATCAAGTTTCCCTGAAATAGTCATTCATAATCTGCCAAGCCTTTTCCCAACTATTTTGGTGTCGGCTTCCAGTCTAACCAGATGCAGCTGAATACTAATATTTTATGTGGAGCTACTGCCTGTCTGACCTACACAACCCAGTTAGTTCTGGGTAATACGATTCCCTTTTGTAAGACTGGTTGTCAGACTTTCGGGCCACTGACTACCTGCAACGACTGCCAAAGATCTACAATTGACAGCCGGGACCAAAGCCTTAACGTGCGTTCCGAGGTATGGAGGAAACTGGGTACCTATGTAATGGGTGGTCACCCATCCATGGACCAACCTAGACAAGTGCAGCATAACCTAAAGATCTATCTGAGCGGCAGTTATTATTTAGCCACAAGCTCCTGAATAGCTCATGAAATATTCATTCAATAGATGGTAATACTATAATTGACATCATCATCATCTGCCTGCCTTTTCCCAACTATGTTGGGGTCGGCTTCCAGTCTAACAGAATACCAGTATTTTACATGGAGCAACTGCTTATCTGACCTCAACAAGACAGTTAGTACTGGGTTATAAAATACCCTTTGGCAAGACGGGTTGTCAGATTTGCGGGCCACTGACTACCTGTAACGACTGTAAAAGATCTATAAATGACAGCCGGCCGGGACTAGGCAGTCATCATCTCTATACAGCACCTAATACAGGTAACAATGTAACAGACTAGTTCGATATACATACAAGTTGCGGAAGGACCTATTCCACTAGGTTTCCTCATCTACCGCACCTAGCGCAGGTAACATACACAGACTAGGTTTTGATAGGTGGTCGAAGGGCCCACCTGCTACGATCCATACATACTCCATACACTTTGTCAACTTTACACTTTGTCAACACTTTGTTCACTTAATTCATTCCATCTTCTCCCCAGCACATCAGACCATGAAGTAGTTCGTCCAATCTGCACAATATCAACCTGCAACATCATTGCGTTCTCGTCACCAACCGAGCTGGAGGACACGGAAGGGGACACCTGGGGCGGCCACGTGTTTGTGTGCGACCTGGACACTCCATGGGACAGCCATAAAGTTACCAGCACTGCATATCCTGTAAGTGTTATTAGTTCTTTGAATAATTCGCTTTTGACTGCAGCTTCAACTGCATTTTTTTTTAGTTAACACGGCACCAGCTCCTAGGCGGTGGTGTGCTTCTCCTTGCCAATTCGCGAGAGAGACGTCCCGCCATTTTCTTCTCGATATGCCGCGACCCCGTCTAGCTGCATTATGATCGGAAATTATACCATGGGAAGTGGGAACATATTATGTATGTTGTGTATGTATGCACTAGGCCTTGTATCCCCGAAAGGTTAGGCAGAGGTGTAACTAACAGTAAATCACACTTCGCCAATTATGTTTTAAGTCCTTTAATAGCGTGAGCATATTGGCATCAACCGGGTACACATACAGACTCCGTGGCTGCAACTGAGAAATTCCAGATGGAAAAACCCAATAACACTTTGCCCGACCCGGGAACGCGAATGCTAGACCAACGAGGCCATGGGGATGTTTTAAATATAGTCTTTGACGCTTAGGGATAATGTAGCTTCTCGTTAGTGAACATATTTTCAGAATCAGATCTGTGGTTCCAAAGAACACTAAGAAGTAGTTCAAAAGATTACCCCCTACACCCAAGTTACAAGCTCTTTAAGTTATCAGTATACAGGGTGGCCGGAACATTGACGTCCAAAACTAAAATTTAGGTCCCTCGTACCGTGGGGTATCCGAATCACCCCCATGTATGTTCCGCGACTTTTCATAGTTTTCGAGTTATGAATGTTTTTCTGTTTTTTTGAGAATGATCGTTAAAAAATTACGTTCGGTAAATTATGGCTTAAATTTTCAACTTTAAATAACAAATTTAAACATGTGACTTCATGGTTCCTAAGCAGGCTTCATAATTCAAAATGGCGACACGCGTATAGCAGTAAACACAATGTGAGCACGACTGAGGTACTTGTTTTGCGTTGGCTTCGGTTGCGCGCTTAACTATCTCTGCTATCTCTCTCACTCTCGGTGGCGAGAGGGGCACCCCTCGTCACCGTTTACCGAACTTTGATAACCGAATTTTTCATAACTTCAATCACAGTTACGAAGCTGATTATTTTATGCATAAAAGTACTACTAATGAAGATTCAGTTGCAAAAAAAAATCTCAACAAAGTCTTGTACTTTTTTGTCAGTCAAAAAATCAGAAAAAAAATCATAATTCGAAAACTATGAAAAGTCGCGGAACATACATGGGGGTGATTCGGATACCCCACGATACGAGGGACCTAAATTTTATTTTTGGACGTCAATGTTCCGGCCACCCTGTAGATCAAAAGAATGCATGTCGGCGACCTAGTAAATCTTGGACTACGAAAACAACCCTTGTCGCTCTGAAATACAGTCTCTGTGAATGTGCGAAATTGTGGCGCTCATGCTCCAAAGCATTTTACGCTTTAATGCTTTCGCTATTATGCTTCAAAACAGTCGTAATATTAAATTAAAAGATGTAAGTGTAAAATTCATTGCATAATCATACCGCGCCACATACGCAGCCACATAACACTTCCAGTGCTTTGCTCATCTCAGTGACAGTAAGTGAGTATAATCCACCCACCCACCACACCGCCCAGTGCGGATTGGTGGATGTCAATCAAACATACTATGTCTTCCAATTTTGAATTATTAGGACATATGTCTGTCACTGTTTTCAGAGCAGTGATGAAAGTAGTGACACAAAGTCGAATCAGTCACAATCATAAAAAGTCATTTATTGAAATTAGGCTGATAATTAATCAGCACTTTTTGAATGTTAAAATTTAAATGAGACAGTCCCCCAAAATGCCCGTCCTTCGCAAGTTTCTGGTATTTTAGCTGGGAAGAAGAAGTAGATTGCCTGGCTGGTTCTGAACCCACGACCTACAAGTCGTAAGTCGGGCTCTGCGCCGCTACTTACTAAATATTGCTTTTCGTCGTTATCTTGTCAGGTATCAGTACTGGAATGGGACATCGAAGGCAAGCAGCTACTTGTAGCGACGACCGTGGGAGAGGTGTCCGTGTTCACTCAGAAGGATTACCTGCTCAACGACTGGAACTGCATCTATACTGCTAATTTTCCAGGTGCGTAAACACTTCACAAATGTAGAGAATAAGTAAAAATATTCTTTAATGATTACACAGCGTGCATCAGAAATGTATGGTCATAGTTAAGCGGGTGCTCACCATTAAACTGAACAACTTTCTCCATGGGACATGGGTCGTAGGCGCGATTGCTGATCAGGAATACCTGGATTCGATTCCCAGGTCTTTTCCATCAGGAATTTCTCAGTAGCAGCCAGGGGTCCAGATGTGTGCCCGAATACGCACGCTCTTTATTACATGGGACTTATACAATGACTGCCGAAATGTGGGTGCACTATTAGGTACACTTGTAACCCATCGGGGATTACAAGATGTGATCTTATGTTTGACATGTTATCATCAGGTGAACACATAATACGCGCCTCGTTCTTTCACAACGGGCGCCGACTGGTCCTGGTCGACAAGAAGCCCGACGCGCCCATCACAGAGAGGATCCAGATGCTGAGGCCTACGCCCACTCTCAAAGGATTCGGGTGGGTACACAGGAAATGAACTTTAATTAAATCCCTCGTTTTGGCATGTCCATACCAAGAAGGACGATTCCGTTCCAACTTTTCTGTAATTGACGCAACTTCCTCTTTTTTAACTTTATTCATTCTTCATCAGGTTCTAAAATGAGCCATACAAAATGTTTCAGTGGCATAGGCTGTGAAGGTGCCTGCGTCATCACCGCGACCGGTCTGATCGGTGTACTGACTCCGCCCACGGAAGGGACGCGCGCACACGTCGCGACCGACTGCCTGCGTCCGACGCGCGACCACATCACCGCAGCCAGTATCGCACATAAGAGTGAGTTGTTCATATGACTGCCTGACTCCGCCGAAGGGACGCGCGCTCACGTCGCGACAACTCGCTAAATGTTTTATTTGAATTATCTTCCCACTGCTGGGAGCCAGGCCTCCTCTCTACGAGAGGGCGTGCGCTATAATCCTCCACGCGGGCCCAGTGCGGGTTAGTAATTTACACATATCTTAGATTTTTGCTTCTAGGACGAGTCGATTCCTTGCTTTTATTATTTTTCTGTTTTAAACTTTGCCCCCCACTAGGAGCTCCTCCTGTATCGCGGGTGCGTTTACAAACAATTAAACTCACATAAACAAACAGCCAGACCCGGAACAGCTATCTGTAGGTCATACAAATATTTGTTCCGTGCGGGAATCGGACCGCGAAACGCAGCGCAGCAGCCACTTCACCAACCGTGCCGTCAATAGTTTGAGAGCACTGATAATTATACAGGGTTACTGGTAACTCGAGAATTCTTTTTTTGCACTAGAATTTTTTTTATAGCAAAAATTATAAAAAAATTATGTTTGATTAGTGATCTTTGCCAAAGTTTTTGACATTTTTGATCTTTTAATTATTAACTTAGAACTGCTACGGCATCAACTATGATAATAACTTAAATTTCGGTACCGTCGCGCCGTAAATCATTTTGAAATTGGTTTCAAATAATTTAATCTGAGATTTTTCATGAAAAATCAAACTCAAAAACTGCTGAATTTTGGTAGATCGATTAGTGGCTTAATTTGTTGAATTTTAGCCCTACTATAGCGTCCTGCAAGGAATACGTTGGGTTACCAGTAACCCTATATAAACTATACAAAGTAACGCACCTACCTGGGTAGGAACCCAGGACATACTACTTGGTCGTTAGTCCCAAACTAGGCACATTCTGTATCTTGTTCCTTCCCCTCTCACAGATGGCAGCCTAGTGATAGCAGCGCTGTGCCGCTCGGGCGGGTCGAGCGGGTCGAGTGGGTCGGGCGGGTCGGGCGGGCGCTGGGCGGTGCGCTGCGCGTGCGCAGGCGTGACGTCATCGTCGCCGGCGCCCGCAGTCTCGCTCAAGCCGCTGCCAACCATCTATCTGCCGCACCAAGACGCACCGCCAGGTATGCCAAATTACAAGATGTAAAGGGACCCTTCACGAAGCCGTCAACCAAGCATTCTGTACATCAAACTAAGTAACACTACGCAACAATTTATTGCTGGAAAACGACTTTTCAATTTATTGTCATATCAATGCATTAGAGTCGTAATTTTGTCTCTATATGCGGAGTGGAAGGGACATCGATGCGAAAACGGTTACCACGTATTCAGTACATCATTCTGACTTTGTTTCCTACAAAAGTGCAAATGTATGAAACAGCAGATTTTTCAGTTTCAGTTTCATGGTCTGAGATAGTATAGAACCCTGTAAAAAGTATTCCGATGTTCAAGTGTCTCTTTTTATTTCAGTTTCAATAACGTGGTGTCAGCGGGAAGACACGGACTCGTTGCTCATCGCCGGCGGGACGCTCACCATGTGGAAGTGCTCAGAGCGGGCGCATCAAGTGCACAAGCTGTTCGCTAAAGGTATGCAAAGAAACAACATTTAGACGCATTCAAAACGACGCAAAATAGGAATTAAACCATAAAGCGCAACACACACAGAGGTCGGTCGCGGGACGGGTGACGTCCCGTCGCCCGATTGTTGGATGGAGAAGGAGAGGAGACCAAAGACAAGATGATGATGAGAAGATGGATTGTGTGAAGAATGATATGAAGGAAACAGGAGTAGATGATAGCGTGACGTGAAAAAACTTTACGCCGACCCAAATAACATGGGAGAAGGGCAAGAAGATGATGAAGTAGAAATAATAATTCTTCGTCCGTGTCCGAATCCACCACAGATATAGATAGACCTAGATAACGCAAGAGCACCTACTTCGCGCGCCGCGCTAGTAGCTGTCAGAAAACTAAAGCTGCAAATTCGTAATCAAATTGCGGCTTTTACTTGGAGAAGTTGATGCGACGTTCTGTTTTACCAAGTGATGAATATCGAAACAAGTGAGACTATCGTATACCGCTTCGGTTTCGTAATACAGGCGCTTTTGTCAATTTTAGCGATTAGTGCTGTTCATCGTACGCAACACAAATCGATGCTCGAAAATCGATTTCGGACACAGATGAATGATTTCGTGAATGGTTTCCTTCCCAACGTTTCGTTATTTTTAGTTTTCCACATGATGGTATTTTAAACGAATAATTAATTGACGTGACGGGAAATAACGATGGGATCCCATCGAAGTGTAACACTAGTTGTTCGATAAATTTTGAGGAAGCAAGCTTTGTTGAAGGAAAAAAGCAAACAAATAAAAATTCGTTAGAGAGCTTAAAAAACGTTTATTAATGATGATCAAGCTAATGTGCTTAACAACCAACGTTACAACTCGAGAGCTTTATTTTTATTTTCCTGTCTCATTACTATGTCACATGTATTGATTAATAAATCGATTTAAACGATTGTGAATAATTCTTTACTGTACACAATTACTTATTAAATAGAATGCGTACAGTAATTGAGAAAGGGTGCTAATTAAACAGGCTTCTTTTTAATGGCATTATTCGCCTCCAAAAATTTAAGTTGACTTCTAAATTACTAAGTCAGCCACAATTAACGAGCATCTAAATAATACTATCCTAGCCACTAGTTATCGTCTATGTAAACCACTCTAAATACAACTCAGCATGATGGTTATTTTTTAGCATCTAAATTTGTAACATGCATTCTAACAGTAAACTTCTAAAATACTATTAAATGACATCAAAAAATATATTTATTAAGCTTCTAATTTTTTAACTCAGTACGTTTAAAATGTAACTCATCCCATATTAATTGATCGTCAAAATTATGCTAAAAATGTCATCAAATACTATATTGGCCGGTTCACTAATGTTTTACCTAAACTCCTTTCACAAATTTTTAGTTTACAACCAACGTTTCATATACTATTTATTTCACAAACAACGTATTCCGCAGATGTTTCATTTTTAAACAATTACTTTACACGCATTCCTTTGGCAAACGCTTCGCTTTACAAATGTTGATATTTAATCATTTATAAATTTTTCGCTTAATACATATTTTGATTCTTTTGGCAAAATCACGTTTCACCTAAATACCACTTTATAATAAATATTCTAAACCAGTCACAAAGTATTAAGCTATTTTTTTGGGTAGTCTCGTAAGTTTTTAGTGCAGAAATTCACCTAAAGTCCAAGGTAAATAATATCAATATTTTATAATAGGCGTAGTCGAAGTAGCCCCGCTGCGCGGGGCTCCTATTCCTGTTTGCAGGGTTTAAAGTAACCTAACCTAACCTAAAGTCGGGGTGCCCCAAGTCCCGAACTCGCTTCGCTCGCTCTTGATTCCTAAGTATTTGTTGTTCCGTTAATTAAAATTACCGTTGTGCCTATTTAATGAGTTGAATTTTTATGAGTTCTGTCGTTTCTCGTACTCGCGCCAAATCATGCAGTGGCTATTTTCACGATAAAAGAATATGATGTATTATTTTACATGCTAACTTATAATAAATGATGCTTTCTGTGGAAGCTTGAATTATATTTTTTTGAGGACATTGTGTTGAAGCTGTAAAACGTAAAATGGTGACGAGATGTAAAATCCGTGGCCGAGTTAGTAAATTAGGTGGCAATGTATAAATAAGAAGGACAAGTCACAATAATTGATGATCGTTACTTGACGCTTTCTATAGAATATTTAGATGGCGTTGTAAAAAAGACGAATTAGTTTATTAGAGGCTATGTCATTTTCCCGTTGCTTAGTTAAAAAAATTAGAAGTTTAATCACGTGACCAATAAATAATTTTGTGGCGAGACTTATAATTTCCCATTGAGAAATGGTATAGTGATACAGAGAGATTAAAATAGAGTAGAATTCCGTTTCTTTTTGTAAATACTACAACTTAAATTGATTATATAAGGTGTTTCAATCGAATACCAACGTGTAAAGACGGGTGCCGCATTCGGAATCGGTCTTTGAATAGATTTGATTTTCCCATCATTAAATAGTGCTTGTGACAGTTGTGACGTCACAGTAGGTAGTCAAAAAATGGCAAGCTTGGTTTTCATTCAGATGCGTAACACTTGCGTTATCTACGTCTATCTATATTTGTGGAATCCACCGATATCTCGCTCCGTTTGGATAGCAGCCGTGGTCGCTGTCTAGCCTAGTACGCCTGACCCGCGCCCAACCCGGGCCCGCGTTGTGTGTGAAGGCCATGAATAGCGCGACGGGCCCGACCCGCGCCCGAACCGTGACCGCCTTCTGTGTGTTTTGGGCTTTAGACCGCAAAAAAAATGATGTATGTTTAGGATTCCGTTGCTAAATGGCAAAAACTGAACCCTTATAGATTCGCCCTGTTCGCCTGTCTGTCCGTCCGTATGTCACATCCATTTTACTCAGAGACTGTTGAAATTCGTCCAACTCAAATGGTACTGGGCACTCATGTCTGCCGCATGCCGGACAAACTGTGCGCCAAATAGCCGGAAACTGGTGCCCTGGCCTCGGACTGTGAGGCGGGGTCGCGGCAGGCCACGAAGGAGATGGCGGGACGAACTGGACCGGTTCCCTAGGTAATGGAAGGAGGACGCGCGGGTTCGCGAGAAGTGGAAGTAGTGGAGGGAGGCCTTCGCCCAGGAGTGGGACATAGCAGGCTAGGGAAAAAAACAGATAAGTATGTTGAGTGAAATTATGAAAAAAAAAAAAGAAAATAGGAGTGTCCCTCCATACATTTAACTGAGGGATGGAAAAACAAATATCTACGAATATAAATGATATTGAGATAATAGTTGATGAGATAATTGGTTCAAAAGTCGTAAAAATTGTGTCAACGAACAATGAAAAACAAATTTAGTTTTGCTGTTAAGTGCAAATTGACATATGAATAGGTGTTAAAATATTGTTTGGTGCTGCGAAACCCGTTGTGCGCGACGTGGCCGGCTTTTAGATTATTTTTAATTTTCCAATTAATCTGCGACACACGACTCGAATGCATGGATAGCTTTTAAAAAACAAATGTTTGTTGTCATCAAGGTCCTCTGCAAGGTAGCACAACTCCTGGGGGAGCTCCCAAGCCTGGAACTGATTGTTTCAATACATTGGTAAGTACTGCTTTAAAACTAGACATATTATAGTTTTATATACCTACATATTTATTTTAGCTTGTGGCTAAGTAATAAAAATAGGGGGGCCCTCCATTGAATGGCCTCCACATGACAGCCTGGCTTCTAAAAGGACAATGAACATTATGAATATTATACAGGGTGTAAACAGACCCTTGACATACAGTTGTGAAAAATCACGTGATTGGGTAGGATGGGACGGTAGGAGGTAGACTCGATGGAAAGCACTCAAAGCATTGTGCTGATGGATTGAATAGTACAGGGGTTGTGGAGGTGTGTAAAGTAAAAATCTTACATTAAAAATATGTATTTAAAAAAAAAACTTGTGAAAAAGTTGGAACTTTGACCCCCAATATCTCCGTAACTAGAAGGTTCCTAGGTATGGTCTAGGACAAAAAAATGATCGCAAAGGCGGGGAGACCAAGTGCCTTTCGGATATGTTAAGGGTCTATTTACACCCTTTATACAAACTACTAATAGAACTAAAATAATTATAAAAGAAGACTAAAAGTAAGTACCTATGAATGGCGAAGGTACCATACAACTCGATTCCTACTGGATGCCCTTTGAATAGTCGCTCAGTCAGTATTCTATACGCAAATAATATAATCACAAGATATGTACTCCAGCTTAGCTCTTACATAAATTGACCCTTCACTACTGGTACCTATATAAGAGTATATAAATACAACGACGACAATAGGACAGTTATGTTAGTACTCCTCCGCATCGCTGTCATCTGGAAACGTGCCCAGAAGACTGGCAGCATTGCCACGCTGAATGGCAATTCTAATTCTTTCTAAAATATTTTTTTTTCTCGTAAGTGGTTGATGAGATATACACTTCTAAAACCGTAAGAGAAGGAAATTAAAAAACAAAGTGAGTTTGTAGAACGTACAAAGAACTTTCAATGAAAATTGATTTGAATAAGTTTTGATTTACTTTTTGAGATATGGGACTTTTTCTTGAATCTGCAGCAAGGAATTTTGTTTTTAATCACTTAATTTATTTGTCGGATTGTCAGGATTTATTCCGTTAGGCTCGTACATCATGTGGGCAGAAGATGGGTTTCGTGCGATGAAAATACCTGGAGGCGATACACTATTTCTATTAAACTAGCAAATTACTTGAACTTACAATTTAACACTATAACACGTGGCACAAATAATCGGGTACAGTTCCAGGACGTCTCAACTCCGCTGCGATCAGACATTGAATGCCGTCCTCGCCTCGAGCTGTAAACATCAGGGCTCTGTAGAAGCACGCTGTGGTGTGGGTAGACTTGTAAGTAGGTCGCGTGATGTCACCACTGGCGTACTTGCGATTTACTTTACGTCAAAAAAAAATTACGTTCGTACCAATCAGATCCGACATATTTATTAATTTAATTCAGACCTTAAAGTGTTGTCATGACCTTATTGTTAGTAAATAACAAAATTGCAAGAAATAAACAATATTCAACTGGGCGTGGATGGCCAAATCCGAAACTATAAGGAATATCGCAAAATGCTCAAAGGAGTTTCGAGCCCGATTTTGATGAAAACTAAAACTGCATCATTGGATTTTTGAAAAATCAATATTCCTAGCCAGGAATTGAACATGCTGGTTTTGAAAAAAAAAAAAACACTATTATTACACCATTCGATAGCGTCGCCATTAAAAATCAAATTCTGTGAAGTACGACCTACGACGCTCCGTCGCGTAGCGCGGGGCCTCAGATTTTACCCCACTTGAAAAATTCACCCCTTATACAAACAATGTTTAATTGGCGACATGGACGTCTGCGCACTCATGTCTACCCACCCAGTGCCTGATAAATGGCCCATCAATTTTATCCGTCACTGTGGCTAGAATATTCTCATTTTCGTTATCAGCGACCCCGAAAACCATGAAAATGAAATCCGTGACGAAAAAACCGAAAATTTTCATCAGAACCATCTTGGATTTTCATTTTGACCACAGTTTCGTTATCAGCGACCCCAAAAACCACGAAAATGACACCTATGACGAAAAAAGCGAAAAAAAGTAAAGAATAAAATGCAGAGGATAAAAAAAGAAAAGCGATTTTATCTTATGTAAATAAGTCAACAAAATAAAAAATCTGGTTGGTACCAAATACGATATCGACCATTACTCATTCTATCTCGTTCTCCCCTACAGTTCTTGTGTGTGGAATCCACACGAAAAAACTTACGCGCTTCTTTTAGAAAAAGTACAGAAAGCGTTCCTTAGGTTTTTGTACAAGCGGATACATGGCTATTACCCTTACCTTTATCCGACCAAATTTTTACTGGGTTGCCTCGGATATAACTCATTAGAGGTAAGGCGAGCACATGATCAGCTCACAATGGCCTGTAAGACACTCCGTGAAACCATTGACGCGCCTGATCTGCTTGCTATGCTGGCTCGCTTCTTTGTGCCGGACAATTACTGCAGGGGTAAAAAGCACAGATTGTTCGCTGTGCCTCCGTGTCGCACCGTAGCGCGTGCTAAGTCTCCAGTTCCTCGAACTGTGGCTGCACTTAATGATCTCCTGGATTCTAATCCAACAAACGATCTGTTTGCGGATGAATGGGCAAAGATTTTATTGGCATGTCAGAAGTACTGTGAGAGGGATTCATGACAGAGTAACTAACTCATTTTTATTTTATTTTTTTTATATTTATCTGTTTTCTGTTTTCCATTTTTGTGCATTTATGTTTATGTTTATGTTTAGTAGTTTAGTTATTGTAATTGGTTTTAAACCGTTTTAATTAAATAAATAAATAAAAAAAATAAAATACATACTTTCTTTTTCTGCCCCTTTCGTAACTCGATAATCTTCGGCTTACCGAGCTCCCTACAAAACGATACACTGCCAGCCGCGAAGTCACGTGTGCGCGTCCATACGATTTTAGTTCTGAATTCTGATACCCGAGCATCGGCTTATTTGGCGCCACCTGTTGCTTTATTTGTTGACATAAAAAACATTGTAATTTTTAAAATGTTTTCAATCATGATGTATTAAATGGCTGTTCTGTGATGTTATACCCAGTAATACCCACAGATGTAAATATACTATTTGACTACAGTGGACCCTAGACACTACGTAGAGTGCCTGTTCCCGAAGGGAAGCCGGCAGGAATGGGGTAAGGTGCCTTCGGGCCTGATAGCTGATCATCAATAAAGCCCTCTCGTCCATGACTAGGTTTGGCAGAAGACTGCCGCGTGGGGCGTGGAAGGCGGCGAGACGGCGGTGTGCGCGGCCAGCAGCAAGCTGCCGGTGGGCGCGCCGCATGCCGTGCTGGCCACGCCGCGCGCGCTGCATCTACTGGCACGAGACACGCATCACTATGTAAGTGTCACTAGATGACAACACTCATTATGTATAGTGCTCCACCGAAGCTTCGCCCACCTTTGACTTCAGCCGAAAAGGGCCAAAGTTTTGGCCGAAGTTGAAAGTTTCCAGCGAGCACCGACATTGGACGAACTATACAATAGCACGAGAGTGCTATGTAAGCGGCGTGGCAACGCGTGGGACGTATGGGACACATTTCGAAGCGTTATTATTTTTGACAAGTTGCATGGTAATTGTGATAATCTCGTTAAATTGTTTATTTCGCTGCCTCAACTGTTATTAGCAAAAACACTAAAATATGTAAACATAAAGTAGGTTAGCTGGTGGTAGGCGCTATACCCTATTCACAACTATAAACACAGTATAAGTAAATAATCAGCGACTGTTCAAGTGCTTGTTAAGGAAAAAGCTTTATGTGGCGATGCCTGTACACGTTAATTAAAAACAAAACTAAATGTCTATAGAAACAGGTAATAATGTTTATTTTGTAGATTAGTTTCTACAAACACTTGTTCACCTGCATTACAGTGCAACTGGATTCTGTAACAAATACAAATATTCGGCAGTTGTGCAGTCGCGCAGTCGTGTCGCACGGCGGGGTGGCGCCCGTGGAGGCCGCGTCCACGCCGCCCAAGAAGACCAAGTACGGACCTAACACAGCGCCTGTGAGTATAGAGGACCTTCACGACGCCGTCAGCCCAGCATTCGGGCTCGTTCCCACTAGGTCCACTAAACAGTTCTACGGTAGAACTAATGGGAATCATTATTCGCACTAGCCCTACGATATCAGGTGGCACAGAATCGTATAACTAGTGCTACCAAAAATTCCCATTTGTTCTAGTGGTTCTATTACACAATTCTACTTTTAAACTAATGGGGTTTTTGTTCTCACTAGTACTACGTTTTGGCGTAGATGCCCGGAATTAAAACGAAATATAGCGCACACATGATAATGTCCTCAAAATAACGCCTGATTCTATAAACCATCTTAAGTAATCTGTTGTTCGTTCAACAGAGTGGCTCCGGTTGCGCCATCGTGTCGTGTGTGGAGATGTCTCAGCTGGGCGGCGTCGTGCTGGCTATCGACACGCACGCACAACTGCATGTGTACAAACTGCCGCAGCCGTGGTGCGACATACGTGAGTATCATAAGCACTATACACAACCCCCTACGAACCAAAAACTTACCATCTGTGACAACTCTAATACCGTTAACCATGTTAACCAATAATTCCAAGACACAACTTCTCTAAAAAACAATTTATTTTAATTAGATTCATTTTCAATTTACTGTTAAATTAGATTTATATTTGCTTTGAAATCAATAAATAGTCGACTCATAGAAAATCTATGGGTACCTCGTTTTGACATCTCAAAAAAAGTACGTCGGTTGATTGGCGATGGGCGGTGCAGCTGCCGTGTTGGAAAACCAACTGTATTAGGGTTGTGTTATTAGTCTACCGGAATCATCATTCTCCATTATAAAATAAAAATATCACTTATTTCCCTAAAATTTGACAATCTATAATTTTCTAAAACTTAAAATATGAAGGGGTCATCCATTTCTGGATGAAGGTCCCCTCCATCTGTTACCACATATCTTGGGTCTGCTGCAGTCTCTCCAGTCGCCAGTGCGGCGATACCATGTATGTTTTTGTTTCTGTCTTTACCTGGATAACATGTTCAAGTAACCTTTTGTATAATTGCCAGCGACTCCCATAGCAGTGCAGCACGCCACGTCCCTGCTGGAGTACGCGCTGGTGTCGGGCTACGACTGCCTCGACGTGCTGGTCGCGTGCACCGGGCCCGCCAAACATAACATACTGGAGCTTATGTATGAGAGGTACTTAAAAAAAACTATTTCAGACTACAGTCCATAGCTTTGTTAGTATTAGTAACAATCTGGTGCTTCAGTAAATAGATTAGTGCTGTTAGTATTTACAATTTATCGATTTATTAAGACCTATGGCTGTTCCCACTCAGTGTCCCTGGAAGGGGCAGTGCGGTCCGGCAGCGATCACTTTCAGAAGGCTATTGCCACTGCCACGCAGGCGCTGTAGTAGGATGCCGCTTTAAAAACACACTTAAAAGACAAAAGACACCAACTAAGTGCACATTGTAAAATGCAAATATAGTATTGAGTATTGAACACTTACAAAAATATCCCTCTGTATAATTGCACAAAAGAAAAACATGCCAACCTGTATAATTGCATTAAAGAAAAACATACCACTCTGTACAATTATTCAGTACATATTCATTTATGTTTCACCTTCAACCATTTATAAGTATTTTTACCTCGTACTAACATTCCCGCATTATATCTGGACAGCCACAGGGGCGAAGCCGCGGGCTGTAAAACAAAACAATACCTATGCTGCTTTCGTTTTGATTTTTCTTTTAAAATTCCAATGTCAAAAATTCATCCTGTATTTCTACTATTATTTATCGAACACTTAATAATAATTGATATATGGACGTGAAGCCGAGTGCAATTAGCCAAAAAATACTGAACGTTTATAGTGGTCGCATTTTGATGGGACTTTTTATTGAGTTCCTAGAGGTGTGGAAAACTTGAAATATGCATTTCATCGAAAACAATAAACAAATCCGAGCACTATAAACTTCGTTCCACCGTATTGTCTAACTGCACTCGACGTAGCAGTATTCTGTAGCTTCCGCCTACCTCATGGGAATAAGAAGCGAGTTTATATTGGTATGTACGTAACAAGTGGGTTCATTCGTTTCCAGATTAACAGACTCATTCCAGCGTCAACCGGCGGCACTCCAACAATACTACTTCCATAGCTGGTTGAAACTCAGGATTGCACTGTGCAGGTATGTCTACTCATAATGTGACTTTCGAAGGGTTAGGCAAAAGTGTAACTAATAGTACACCCACGTCTCGCCAGTTATGTTAAGAGGGGACAGGGCCTGCTAGGAAAAATAGGAATTTGAAGAAACCTTTGCCGTCGAGCCGGCCCCCGTAGAGTACGATAGGGACAGCTGCAGCTCAAATCGATTGTCATAAAAATTTTGACGAGTTCGACGTTTCGTGTTCCCCTTTTTTCTCCGCGAAAACTGAGCCGATTCAATTATTATTGACATTTAGGTTTATCTAGGTTCCTATCAATTTCTTTTATGTTAAAAACTTTTCGAATTTGTCAAGTAGTCCTCTAATCAAAGCCGTAGAAATGGGGGCATTTTTTGTCAATTTTGGAAGGTCGTATTTTCTTTACTTAATAATTGCTGACAAAAAGGAAATGACAGGGACGTGTCTACAGTAGACCTTGGTTTTATTTTAAAAAAGATGATTGCTCTAGCTAGAGGCATTATTCAGGAAGAAAAAGGAGAATACGAGACGTCGATTTCGTCAAAATTTGTGTAAAGAATAGCAGCCCATAGTTCCATCTTTCCATCAACTGTGTTCCAAATCCAGACTCCTAAAAAAATCTTGAAGGACCCAATAACAATTAACCCGACCTAGGACAGTACAGTATCCCGATTGGGTAGGAGTAGTGTGGCGGGCTTGTACAACCTAGCAACTGAACCTGAGGTCCTCATGCTAAACAGCAGCGCTTGTAACCACTCGACCAACGAGGAAGTCCTTATTCATTGAGGATAGTGTAATCCGATATAAGGTTGCAGAAAAAACAAAGTCTGTATAACTTTGTAATCACTTTTTTAACACTGATTACACTGTTCTGAGTACAATTAACACGTCTTCACTCGAGGAGTGCTCAAACTCAACTGCCGTGCTCCCAAGTGACCATAGACAGGTAATCTATAATCGTTTGACAGCTAGTTGCTGATAACCAGCAACAATTATTATTCAATGTTATTTCACTTGGGCACATGGCATCCTTGCAAGATAAAATATGAAAACAAATGAAGTTATAGGAAACAGCTGTTTGTTTTCAATAACCGACGAAAAATTTTAGTGTCCCCGGGGTCAGAATGATCTACGGAATACATTGTAACCGTTTTAGCGTCTGTTTCCCTTCAGCCTTGTCTATATAAATAAAAAGAGAAGGCCTGACTGACTGACTGACTGACTGACTGACTGACTGACTGACTGACTGACTGACTGACTGACTCATCAACGCCCAGCCCAAACCCTTGGACCTAGAAAGCTGAAATTTTTCACAGAGGTTTCCTTTATAATGTAGACAAGGAATAAGGAAGGATTTTTTTAAATTCAACCCCTAAGGGAGTTAAATAGGGGATGAAAGTTTGTATGGAAAATCGTCATTTTTGTAGTTTAAACCATAAAAATTGGTGGTTACCATCCTGGTGAAAAATTAAAAACCACGTGTTTGAGTATTTTTCGAAATTCAACCCCTAAGGGAGTTAAATAGGGGATGAAAGTTTGTATGGAAAATCGTCATTTTTGGAGTTTAAACCATAAAAATTGGTGGTTACCATTCTGGTTAAAAATTAAAAACCACGTGTTTCAGTGTTTTTCCAAATTCATCCCCTAAGGGAGTTAAATAGGGGATGAAAGTTTGTATATAAAATCGCCATTTTTGTAGTTTAAATCATGAAAATTGGTGTTTATCATTATGGAGAAAAATTTAAAACCACGTGTTTCAGTGCTTTTCAAAATTCAACCCCTAAGGGAGTTAAATAGGGGATGAAAGTTTGTATGGAAAATCGTCATTTTTGTAGTTTAAACAATGAAAATTGGTGTTAATCATTCGGTTACAAATCACGTGTATCAGCGTTTTTCGAAATACAACCCCTAAGGGAGTTAAATAGGGGATAAAATTTTGTATAGAAAATCGTCATTTTTGGAGTTTAAACCATAAAAATTGGTGGTTACCATTCTGGTTAAAAATTAAAAACTACGTGTTTCAGTGTTTTTCGAAATTCAACCCCTAAGGGAGTTAAATAGCGGATGAAAGTATAAATGGCATCACGAAATATCGAAAACCGCTTGACGTATAAACTTGAAATTTGGCAGGAAGGTAGTTAATAGTTAGTAGACTTCCGCTAAGAACGAATTTTGCGACAGGGCCGGATTAAGGAGATCTAAGGGCTCTCGCAAGTTTGTATGGAAGTCCTTCATTTTTTGTGCTACAAATTTGAAATTTGGCAGGAAGGTAGTTTATAGTTAGTAGACGTTTGTTTAGAACGGATTTTGCGATAGGGTCGGATTAAGGACGCCTAAGGGCTCTCGCAAGTTTGGATGAAAGTCCTTAACTTTTTGTGCTACAAACTTAATATTTGGCAGTGAGGTAGTTTATAGTTAGTAGACGTTCGCTAAGAACGGATTTTGCGACAGGGCCGATTTATGGAGGTCTAAGGGCTCTCGCAAAAAGTCATTTAATGTTGTATACAGAATGGTATTAGAATAAAAGTGCCCAACAAGGTTCACTTTGAAAAAAAGTTGTATAGCGCCATAATACACCGATTTTAAAGCCATATCGTTGCCTCAACGCCATTTAATTTTGTTTCGGACCTCTGCCACCCAGAATTACAGCACCCAAAAGGACGCCGTTTGTAGTCATATCACCTTTTGATCTGGCAGTCAGTTCTCACAAAAAACATAACATCACGCCTTAAAGCCCCGAAGGGTTGGGCAGACGTGTACTAATCGTACACACACATTTCGCCAGTTTTATTGAAGTCCCATGTAATAGGGGGTGAGCCTATTGCCATCAACCGGGCACAGATCCAGATTCCGTGGCTGCTACTGAGAAATTCCTGATGGGATAACCCAATAACACTGTTATTCATAGTATTTTTTCATTTGCATATTTTAATGTTAAATGGAAGAGCGGAGTCACCTAAGGGGGCGTCCATTAATTACGTGAGACGTTTAAGGGGGGGGGGGGTCGCGCCCATTATCACCCAATCTCACGAGGGAGAGAGTTTCGGCAGATATAACCGGGTTTAATTGAGGTTTAATTGAGTCTCACGTGAGATTAGGAGGGGGATGAGGGGGTCAACCCAAATCTCACGACATCCCACCAAGGGGGGAGGGGGTCGAAAAATCGCCGCACGTAATTAATGGATGCCCCCTAACAAAAGCATCTTCTTGCTTAAAAGGTGATCTCCAAATCATGTGTGTGACAACTTTATGTAATTGAAATAAACAATTTTTTTTTTAACACTTTGCCCGACTCCCGGGGAATCAATCCCACGCTTAGTAGTCGCGCTTGCTACCACTAGACCAACGAGCCAATCTCACACATGCACAGCAAAATTTTCACGCGAACGAAGTCGCGGGCAACAGCTAGTATGTAATAATTATGTAGTATTGATTTATTTAGACGGTTCAAAAGTTCCTGCAACTGATTTATTTCAAATAAATGGTTTGAGTTACAGACCGACTGTAACTGTTATAGTACATTTTCTCCACCAGACTGATCCCGTCGGCTCAAACCAGCCTATCCTGGCTGACATGCCTCCAAAGCCTGCAGGCGTCATGGGCAGCGGTCTCGCTAGCACTACGGCCGGACGACAAGCCTGACGCCGCCCCGCTCGTCGCCATACTTGATGACCACACCCATGAACATGATAAGGTGAGAAACATCACCCACCTTTTCTTGTATGGCTGGTTGTCAGACTTTCGGGCTTCGGCAACCTGCGATAACTGTCAAAGAATAACAAATGACAACCCGGCTTAGCGTGCTTACCGAGACACGGAGGGGTCTCGATGGGTGATCACCCATCCACGGACTGACCTCGGCATGCGGTGCTTAATCTAGAAGATCGACTTGTGCAGCTGTTATTGTTTAGCCATAAGCACGATAATCGGAAGCCTGCAGGCGTCGTAGGCGGCGGTATTCTTCGGCGGCGGTAAACCGTTGCTAGGTCCAGACTATCCTAACCTGTACCGGTCATCTAGTATGACGGCGAGAAGAGCGGCGCGGCGTAAGTCCTAGTGCTAAGGGTACCGCCGCCCACTCCACCGCTTGTCGAGGTCAACCCGTGGATGGGTGACCAGGTGGACCAGGATGTGAACGTAGCGATAGGAGTATGTCTAAGCCTAAGCTGAACATAGCTTACACAAACACTGGAGGGAACACGTGTTGAGGTTTGAATTGCATGTTGCATGCTTATTTCGCTCTGCTCGCGGTGATACTTAAAGACCATACCATACTCATGAGCATGATAAGGTGACAATCATCATCTGCCTGCCTTTTCCCAAAGAAGTTTAGGATCGGTTTCCAGTCTAACCGGATGCAGTTGATGACCAACACGTTGCATGGAGCGACTGGCTACACAAAACACTTTTTGAGTATTGATGTTTGGGTTGCATGTTGATTTTCGCACTTTCTGCATTTGCATAATGTTGCGACTGGCGGGTGCTGAATCCCGCATCCAATTTTGCAGCATATTTAGTAAATGCGAAACATTTTAATTCTGAGCTAGGCTTTCAATCTTCTTCATCATCTTAAGACCTGAACATATATTATATTCTTTGTTTGTATAAAAAAAACGCGCCAAATACACTCCTTCACCGCGTATTTCCCTTTCCGTGTCCAACTGGCGACAACGGTCTCGCGAAATCCACACGCCTTTGTATTACTACACAATTCAACCAACCCGTGCACGGCTTGCGTCAACTGAGCACGTTTTTGCGATCAAGCAACGTTAAAAGAGGTTTTACAAAACAGTGTGCAATGGAACTAAAGGCGGTTTTTTAATTGGTCTGTTCAAAACAAATCCTGATGATTTAGCGCGTTCGTAAATATTCGGAATAAATCGTGCGGCCCGAGCAGGCGGGGAGCCAATAATAATTCCACAGAGCCTTCAATTCAAGAAAATTATATGATTAGGTACTGGGTATTGAGTCAGAGTTTATGAGAATAATCAAAGTACTTAAAGAAGAACCAAATAGGTTAGGTTAGGTTAGAACTGTAACGTAGGTGTGTACGTAGTAGTTGGTCACAGTTCTAACCTAACCTTACCTATTTGGTCGGAGTAAAAAAAGTGTTCAGTTCAATTCCACACTATTTTGTAAAACCTACTCCAGCGCCACTTGATCACAAAGGCGTGCCCAGTTGACGCGAATTGAACACGGGCTAGTAGAATTCCATAGTAATACAAAAGCGTGCGGATTTCGCGAGACCGGTGTCGCCAGTTGGACACGGAAAGGGAAATACGCTCCTTCACCGGCACCGGTGGCGCGGAAACGTATGCATGTTATGAAGAACACAAGTTTTTAAAATGTTTGAATCGCTATATCTCAGGATGATTCTGAGGAAAAAGTGTAAGACCAATTTTTGATCTATAATTTTTGTCCGACCTATTTTTATGATAAAACTTACCGTTTGGCTGTAAAATGCAAAAGACCCATTTTTGCGAACTTTGACCTTAAATATATTTTTTTGTAGATGTGGGACCGATGGGGACACACTTTGTATTTCATAATGGTGTTCCTAACATTTGTACCAATTTCAGCTCTATGCGAAGTATTGTAGCCTTCAATGTATATTTAGACCGGACTAGATCGTCTGGCTGTTCACAGTGGTGGCTATCCATTCTTAAAAAAATATGTCAGTCTCTTGGAAACGTCTTTAATTCATCTAACAAATTATATGAGAATGAGGTTCTCTTTTCATTAGCCAATCTTTAGACCAGCCCCTACGATTCCGCTTCTTGATTTAGCCTCTTGTTTTTTATCAAAAATAATGCAACTATAGCCAATGTGTCGTCTGTCATGCCATCGCGGAACGAAAGGAGTAAACTGCGCAGATTTACTTGTACGTGTGTGGGCCCATGGCAGTGGCGTGCAGTGGTTCTCCACGGAGGGTAGGCAACCGCCACGCACACTGACACCCAAAAAAAAAATTTGAAAAAAAAAAAAAAAAAAAAAATAAGCCTGTAAAAACAAAAGTTATAAATACAAGAACTCACCAGTTCACGTTATTCAAGGTTCAAATCACGATTTTCGGACGATGCAAACAGATGAAGGATTCGGCCACCTCAAATATCTTATCCAAGTGGGTGGGTGATAGTTACAGAACACGTCACTTGCAAGATATCCGAAGCGGCCTGTTAGGCCCTATTTCATGTGATTCGCATGTATAAATATATTTAATAAATTAACTACGGGTTTAAAATCGGTGAAAAAATCAACTCATTTATAAATTAAATCTACGCGCCGATCTTTTTTTAAATATGATTTTAAGACCTCGTCATAAAAATTAGGCTTGCGTCGTAGTTCGATCATTAATTCTTTTTCAATAGAAATTAAAGATAGATTTGTGAGTCGTTGCTGACTTTGTGTGTTTCTTAGATATGTGTGGATACGTTTTAAGGACGAAAATGAACGTTCTGCCGATGCGCTGCTTGCTGGGATAGTAACAATAAACTTCGCCAAACGTAAAACTTCTGAAAAAACTTTATCTAAATTATTTTTATATAAATTTTGAATGATACTATATATGCTACAATTCGCAAATTCAGGCGATCTATAAATACAGCGCAATTCGTTTTTTAATCTATCAAAATTAAAATTTGCCTGATATGTATTAGTGAACTCTCTGATTTCCTTTTCAGGGAATTGTTCACTATATTTACTAAAATTCTCACAAGAAAGTAACTCAAAGAATTTCAAATTTTTAATATTCAGATAACGATCTCTTAATTCGCTGAGTACATTATCAATTATTTCGGTAAAAATTCGCCGATAGTGTATTTTGACATCATCGACATTGCGCTTTCTTTTGGGTGGTCCGGTTATGAGAGCAGTTGCATCATAATTGATCTCGAACCTGTCTCTGTAACGAGCTAAAAATGACTCAAATTGTTTTATCTTTTTAACACAATACGCGATGTCACAAGTGTTTTTCTGTATAATGTCGTATAAAATATCAGTTTCAGCAAAAATATCCGCGAATGTTTTTAAAAAAAAATTAAATTCAAATTCTGCTAAATAAAAATGAAGTGACTTGTGACAATGTATCACCATCCCAGTGTTGTGTATTTTCATTCATTTCCTCAAACAACTGAAGGAGGTGTGTGGACTCGTTATTTATTATATTTAATGTGCGCGAGTGATATGTCCACCTTGTTTCGGCGACACGAGGCAGCTTTTTCATAACGGCAAAGTCGTTATAATACGCCATTCGTTTCGTACTAGTGTGAAAAAAACCGCAATTGATTTTATTATACTAAAAAAGCGTTTTGTTTCAGGAACCCGTTCAAAAGATTTCGATAAAACTAAATTTAATACATGTGCGGAACACCAAACATACATAGCTTGCGGACATTTTTGCCTCACCAAAGCCTGCACGCCGTTAATTTGAGAGGATAAAACTGCTGCCCCGTCATAAGTTTGTGCAATTAATTTAGAATGACAATCTAAATCTTCTAAAGTTTCCAAAATTAGAGAACTTAAAGCTACAGCGGTCCGATCCGCGCTGACATCTACGTATTTAATAAATCGATCCACTACATCGGAACCACGAAAATATCTTAAAATCAGAACTAATTGTTCTCGGCCGCTTATGTCTGGTGTTTCATCCACCATGACAGCAACATAATCGGACTGTTTAATTTCGTCTTTAACGTGATCAGTCATCACAGATGCAACGCTCGAGATCAAATCATTTTGCGTTCTGTTCGACATACCCGTGAAAGAGGTACTTGCATTTTGTAAGTGGGTTTCTAAAACTCCATCATACTTTGCTAATAAATCTACTGTTTCTAAATAATTACCTCTATTCAGTGATGATAATGATTCATCGTGACCGCGAAAAGCTAATTCTTGTTTTCCCAGAAAGCATACAACATCGATCAGTCTTTGAAAAATATTTCTATTCCTATCTACTTTAGAATTATGCCTTTCTATATCTAATCTTAAGTGGCTGTTAATACTAGTTTCAATACGTGATTTACCAAATGTATTTAACTTCAAGCATGCCTCTAGATGTTTTTCTGAGAGGTCGTGCTTCTTTGCCGACGAATGAAAATTATGCAAATCAATATACCCCTCACTCCACTTACTGGAAGCATTAAACAAAATGCACGGAAAACAAAATAATTTATTTGCGTGTAAACACCCACACAGCCAGCTAAATGTTGAATAATTTTGAGGATTGAAATGACGAGTACGAGATGAATTATCATATTTTTGGATTAATTCTCGTAATTCGGGTATACATCTACCTTTAGACACCACTTGAATCTTATCATTAAACGATAATTGCGAAAACTTATTGCTTTTAACTTCTAACAAACACACGTTATCACCACACACTTCACAAGAAAACACCATCTTTAAGTGTAAATGTACTTAACAAATAATATTTACATTAATGTACGTTTCAAAACGAATTACTTATAAGTTATAACTTAGTAAGATATAAAAACATTCAAGATCGCATATAAATTGCTTGTCACATGAAACAATATGGCCTCTCAAGAAAAATTGAATCTGTAAACTGGTAAAAAAAAAAACACTACCAAATAATATGGCATCATTGTCATACCGTGATCCTTTATAAAACAGCGCATAACAAAATTTTGCCGGATAATAATACTGACAGACGACAGTAACGGTGGTGTTGTCATTACTTATTTTCCAAACTCCCCAAAACTCAAAGCGAAAAATTTAATTCATATATGTTTTTAATAATTTTATAGAACTTTTGCAATTCTTACAAATATAATTTATCATTTTTGTGGAAGGTATAAATCGGACAATACCACCATGTTTTTTTAATTGTATCTAGTAATCATTAAGGAAACTATCATGTCTGTCTCTGTTTCTCGAATTCCCCGCAATTCGGGGAAATCTCCACAAACTGGGAACCCTGCTTTCATTCATTAAATCTTGCTAGCCAATCACAGCACGCGATGATCGTCTACAGTGGCAGGAGTTTACGCCTTTAATCTATACATGTGTGCCGTTCATGGCGTTCATACACACGAAAAAATGCAACAGTGTGCGTAAATTTATGAATGAGATTTAGGCCGTGCGTAAAATTGCCTACGAGACAATTTATAGCTACGAGCCTTGCACAATAATATGAGTTTGAGTTTCACACGGGCGCGACAAGTTGCTATAAGTGTTCTGTAAAAAGTAGTGCTTGGCGCTATGGTGACCTAACACTCTTTTCTCGTATTGATAGGATATGGTTTGCGGTAAAAGTTAAAGTCTCAAATTGTAAGGGAAATAGTCGTATATTAAATCACTATAACACACTTAGTTACAAGATAATGGTAATGGTAATGGTTTTGAGTACGCGGTGTCTCTAACGAGATCTGTACACGAACTGGCCCACATTTTGGTGAACGAGCGAATGTGCATACTTGCGGTCAATGCAATTATGCATTTTCGCTTAGTGTTCGATTTAAACTCGAACATATTCCCGAGAGCGAGAAGGAATGCGGGATGATAGCTAAAAACTAGACTATGATACTTATGGTGTATACAAAATTATTGAACTACTTAAACACATTCGTTTCTAAATGGTAATCTTAACTGGTAAGTATAAAATAATGATCAAACAAGGTAAAACAAAAACATAAAGGCTTATTGGTCTACTTAAATAATTATAAATGATTAAATACATTAACACCGAATTGAAGTTACACTATTGAGTCTTCCACAGTAAAAGCAATATTTTGATTGCCTGTGTTCGTATTTTTGTCCCCTTTAATCGCACTATAGTTCGCGCCAGGCCAGCGTTTGGCATAATTGTGTAAACGAAAACCGACTTCACTTTTATCTTTTAGATCACTGGCACTGAGCACTTCACTATATGATTCGTGTCTTCTGGTTGGTTTCGGTGTCAGAGGAGCCGCTGCAAACTCCTGTTTGCAGCAACTCTCGCTGCGTCGTCGAGGTCTCGGAGGCGGTGGGGTCACCGTGGTCTGCTTCCGGTGGGATCCTCCGCGACGCGGCCTAGCTGCGGCCTTTCGGCACAGGCGACAGCGCCCAGTCTGCCACAACCAGACTGCTGCTACGCAGAGAGCGATCGACATCAACACGTAACATATTACGTATTGGTGGATATCATGCGGCGATATATCTGCTATTTCTGAGTCGCTCTTCTTTAGTTTCTCTATCGCCTCCCCCAGACTTGTTATGGATATGGTAAGGTTTCCGTCATCAGTCTGTTTTTCGTCAGGGATTTTGATGTTAATCAAGTGGTTAATTTGATCGAATTCTGGTATATGTATGTTTGGTGAAATGTTCATTTGGTTGGACTGGTGACGTATTGAATATAATGAGAAGTCCTTTCCCTTGATGAGACACTCTTGACTTCTGCTAATGACCCCGGCTTGACTCAGCTGACGAACTGTTACATGGTCGCCGCATATTATTTTTATTGTGTAGGTGTCACAACAAAAATAAAAGTGCTGAGAAGTCGAATGTAATTCAAGCCATGCGTTGGTGCAGTTGGTTTTTTCTACTTTGCATTTAGCGGTTGCCGAGTTCTTGTCGCAAAAACTTTCGTCATTTTGCAGGTCTGTTATTGGTTTTAGCAGCTGACACATGTAAGTAGTTCCATGATGTAGGCATGCCGTTAGTTCCTGTGTGGACATGCTAAAGAAGGAATCCTTCTTCAGGTTGACGGCTACGTATTCGGAGACTGGTATGATTGTGGTTTTAATGGTGTTGGTTTGGTGCGGTACAGGTATTATCTTGTACAATTTGAAACTTTCTCTGGATACTAGTGGAAAAGTAACTTCAATTATGACAAATTTTTGAGTCGCTCTGGCTTTGACTTTCAGTAGTTTGTAAAGATACTGAAGATCAGTGTCTAAATTGGCGATTGGTAGTGTGAGATCGCTTGGCATCTGGCCGTATATGGTTTGGAGCTCACGTTTTAGTTGCGTTGGCGGCAGTAAATGTATGCTAATTTGACCGTGGTAGATGTCTGTTAGTGCATCGAGCAACGTGTCTTGAAGTCGTCTTAATCCTTGCAGCAAGCTGTTTCCAGACATCGCTGACAATGTGAAGTCATTGACGTATGAAATATTTTGTATTTCGCGTTGGAGAGTGCTCGCGTTTTCTTGCAAATTCATAAGCTTCTTGTTTATTAATTTGTGCTGCTGATTTACAGTGATCTCCATCCTCTTCATAAGGTTGAACTCTGCTTCGATTATGGATGTTTGGTTTTTCCATAAATTCGAAAGGTGTTTCTCATTGCGATGAATGGTTTCAATGTCCTTTTCATACTGGTCAGCAAAACGTGAGTCCAACACACCGAATAAGTCATTCGCTAGATACCCGATACCGTTGATTAGGCCTCGCCGGCGCCGACCCGTCTTCCCTGCGGCGCGTCGCCGTCTGGCGTGGACATCAAAATGCTGCGTTAGCAGAAGTTCATTGTAGTATTCGAGTTCCTGATAATCGTGTCGGGCTTGCTGTATGATCGTATTACAATGGCTTAGTGTTTCAATGGTTGCGCACAATTGTTCTTGTTATTTTATTATAAGTGGTTATGCCTGTCCAGTAGGGTCCCATGTCGTAGTACATGACTAATGTCCATTTATCCCTGATTAATTGTACCTTTGAAATGGGGTCAAAATAAAGCGTCTGGTTATTTGGAAATGGTTTTATATCGTGTAAACCATAAGATGGGAAAATCAGCATGAAGAAACTCAGTAAAACAGTTGCTACAGTTGCGATTTTTGATCTCGGTTTTCTTTTCATTTCTGTCAATCTGGTTGTTGGCTTTATATCTGGTTTTGGTATCGTTACGTTATTCTGGTTAACGGGCAAAACGGAGAGTTTCACAATAGGGCGTTTCATGATCCCATTTTTGGTTTTTAATGAAACCGCTCTGGTAAGGCCATCATTTCCTGGATGTGTGTCGATAACACGTCCAAGAGCCCATTTTCCTGGAGGCAGATTCTCATCCTGAATCACCACTAGATCTCCAATTCCAATGTTTTTTTGTGGTTGCATCCATTTACTTCTTGATGAGAGTTGTACCAAGTATTCCGACTTCCAACGTTTCCAAAGGTCTTGGAATAATTTGCTGGTTAGATGCCATCTGGTTCTAGCATCTTGCTCTGTTTCTATTACAGTTGTTCCTGGTCTTCCTGATAAGAAATGTGCTGGTGTAAGGAAGTTTACATCATCAGGGTCCTCGGATATCGCGCAAAGAGGTCGCGAGTTGAGGCACGCTTCTAGTCTAGCTAGCAACGTAGTGTACTCCTCGAAGGTTAGTCTTTGTTGACCGATAACCCTCTTGAGATGATGTTTTAGACTGCGTACTGCTCGCTCCCATAGACCGCCGGCATTAGGCCAGCTAGGTACATTGAAGTGCCATTCTATGCCCATCTCTGTAATCTCGGTCATAAAACTTTCACTGAATCCTTTGTGAAGCTGGTTAAATTCTTCCTGTATTATCCTGTTTGCTCCCACGAAGTTAGTGCCGTTGTCACTGTACATGTGTCGTGGCGCCCCTTTTCTGGCTGCCATTCTGGTTAGAGCTGCCAAAAAGGCGGAGCTACTCAGGTCTGACACGAGTTCTAGGTGAACCGCTTTCGTGACCATACATACAAAAACTGCAATGTACCCTTTTGTGGTTTTGATTCCCCGTCCTTTGTTTGCTTTGACCTCTACGAAGCCTGTGTAATCTACGCCGCAGTGATAGAATGCATGTTCTGGATTCACTCTTGGTTCTGGTAAATCTCCCATGAGCTGCTGCTGCCGTATGGGATTTTGTTTTCTGCATATGACACATTTTCTTATAAACTTTTTTGTGGCCATATATCCGCCAATAATCCAGTACTGTTGTCGTAGATTTGCTAATGTTAAACGCGCTCCGCCATGGAGAGTCAGTTTATGAGCTTGATCGATGAGTAATGTGGTTAGCTGATGATCGTGTGGTAAGATGATGGGATGTTTCATCTCCGGACTCATGTGGGCGTTTTCCAATCTCCCACCCACGCGTAACATTCCGCGTTCATCTATGGTTGGGTTCAAACTCAAAATCTTGCTTTTGGACTGCACTCTTCCGTGTTTGTTTAATGAGTCTAGGTCGTTTGCAAATTCTGCCTGCTGAACGTTTTTGATTATCAGCTGTTTAGCGCGACGAAGTTCGTGTAATTCGAGGTAGGGTTGGCGAGCTTGTTTGTTCGGAGTAGGCAATCGCAGTATCCACGCAAAAATACGTATGATTTTTGTAATGGAGCTGTGTTTGTTTATCAAATGCTTGATAATTGCGGTAGTCAGCGATTCTGTTGGTTGTTCAATGACTAACGCGTTGGTTTGTTTTAAAATAGACGGCTTTACTTCTAAATTCGTCTCATAAATGGTATTATGGTTTTCTTGGTTTGTATATGACGGCAGCCATAACGGCCCTTGCCACCATTACTTGTGGTCTTTCAGTTGCTTGACAGTCAAACCACGACTTGCACAGTCCGCTGGATTATCTGTCGTCTTCACATATTGCCAATGTTTTGATGGTATGATTTTGGTGATTGTTGTTACCCGATTTGCTACGAATGGTTTCCATCGGGCTGGATCTCCTTGTATCCATCCTAGTACTGCAGTTGAATCAGTCCAGCAGTAGACATCCGTAGGGTAATCTGATAAGCAGTTTCGGACTTTTTGCATTAGTTGAGCTAGCAGATGAGCGCCCATTAACTCCAGTCTCGGTATAGATAAGACTTTGCTTATGGGTGTCAACCTGGCCTTCCCCGCAACTAATGTGATGGTTGTCCCTTCTTTGGTTATTGCCTTGCAATAGATTACACACGCGTATGCCTTGCTAGAGGCGTCGCAGAATCCATATAATTCTATATTTTGGTTTTCTCCCATTCCTAACCATCTGTTGACTTCTATACTGTTTATTTCCGGAAATTCTTGCTTCAGTATAGTCCATTCCGAGTTCATTGCCTCTGGTAGCGCGTCATCCCATTTTATGTTAGATAACCAGACATTTTGAAACAGGAGTTTCATGGTAGTGCTCAAGGGGGTTAACCACCCTAATGGATCGAACAGCTTGGAAATATCCGAAAGTAGAGCTCTTTTGGTAATAGTTGTAGGTGACCCGGGTTCTATTTTCGAGTTGAAGGTAAAATTATCTTTCTGTGGGTTCCATCGGAGACCCAATGTTTTGGTAGAATCGTTCTGCTTGAACTCGTATGTTGAGTGGTCACATTGCTCTCTCTCTAAATCGGTTAAAAGCTCTGGTTTGTTCGTAGTCCATTTTCTAAGATTAAATCCTCCCAATCGGCATAATTTTATAAGATCTGATTTCAGTTTATTCGCTGCTTCAATTGAATGGCGTCCTCCGCAAAAGTCATCCATATAGAAACTTTCTTCCAATTCTTTTGCTGCGTCAGGAAACTTTTCTCTTTCATCAGATGCTAGTTGCTTTAAGCACATCATCGCTAAGAAGCCCGCTGGTTTGGTTCCGTATGTTAGCGTGACGAGTTGAAACGATTGTATAGGTTCGTTTCTTGATTCTCGCCATAGTACCTTTTGGTAAGCTTGATCTTCTTGGTGCACTCGGATCATTCTGTACATCTTCTCGATATCGGAAGTATATACAAATTGAAATTGTCTCCATTTCAGGATAAGCTCTTGAAGATCCTTTTGTATATTTGGACCCCTGTACATGACGTCATTTAGACTGTATCCTGATGATGACTTTGCCGAGGCGTTGAAAACTACTCTCAGTTTGGTAGTCGTAGATTCAGCCCGAATAACTGCATGGTGTGGTAAGTAGCATTCGGGCGTCTGGTTAATGCTGCACGGTGTCATGTGGTTTAATGCAAAATATTCGTCCATGAATTTTTTGTAATCAATTTTCAATTCCCTGTTCTTCTCAAATTTCTTTTCTAAGTTCCTAAATTGAGCTAACGCTTGTGGTTTGGTTTGACCCAATTTGTCATTGTGTTCCGGCTTAAGCGGTAGTCGGACTTCGTACCTTCCGTCCTCAAGTCTCTTTGTGGTTTTAATAAAGAACTGTAAACACTCATGGTCATCGTTGGACATCTCTATCTTCTGGTTAATGTCTTCGTTCTCCCAATATTTCAAAAGGTCTTCTGTGTTGTTGAGAATTACGTTGCATTGGTAGTGTGGTTTCATAGATCCACAGAGTAGCCATCCTAGTTGCGTCTGTTGAGCGATTGGTTGCTTGTCCTTGTCTCCTCTTAAGATTCCCCCTAACATTATCTTGCTGTAAACATCTGCACCTAGAAGCATGTCTACGGGTCTGCTTGTATGGAACTCCGGATCGGCCAATTGTATCCCTTGGATATGGTTCCAAGTTGTTGGTTTGGTAAACGTGTTATTTGGCAGTCGTTTGATCAAATTGTTCATAACAATAACGTTCGTGTCACAAGTAAATTCACTATTTGCAGACTGTAGTGTTACCTGTAACATTCCCTTCGCGTTATTTTCTTTTTCACCGACACCGTAAATTTGGCCTTTAAAATGATCCCTCTTTAATCCCAATATTTGCGCTGCGTTTTCGGTGATTAACGACAGTTGAGAGCCCTGGTCAACTAAAGCTCGCATCTTGTGCTGTGTTCCATCAGCCCCTTTTACTTTTATAATTGCGGTGGCTAAAAGTACTTCAGATATGTCATCCCAAGACACGTGCGATGACCTAGATGTGCGTTTTTTAGTTTCAACACTTTTGTTGGCGGTTTCTTCTGCTGACGCAGTTGGACTTTGTTTTGCTAATGCTTCGTGAAGTAGAGTATTGTGTGTACCTAAGCATTTACGACATCGTTTGCCCGACTGACATGGTTTATTGTTATGACTGCATAGGCAGTTTTGGCAGTAATTTAATTGCTCAATTTTGTTCGCCTTTTGCTCGTGCGTCATTTGCAAAAAATTAGGGCATCGCCACAATCCGTGCTCTGAATTGCACAATGCACAGGTTATTGACTGCGACACATGTAACGCGTTCATGTTAGACTTTGAATTGTCTTTGTTGCCTGATTGATGATTATTGCGATGAAAGCTTTTCTTCTGGTTTCGGTAATTGTTCTTGCTAGATTGATGCGGCGTGGTTTTTTGGTTAGATGGTTCCTGCTTGCGACGAGACGCTTCTAGCGCTGTAAATTTCGTTTCCAAGAATTCCAGGAACTCCTGTAGATCGGGTAGCTCTCTGGGATTCTTGACCGATTCTATATATTCGGTGAAGGTATCGTCATCAAGCTTTTGCGCTAGTAGGTGTACTAAAAGTGGATCCCAAGTTGTGATATCAACTCCCAGGTTCTGTATAGAGTGTAAAGTCTCCTTGGTGACTTCATGCAGCTTCTTTATTGTGGCTAGCGACTGCTGTTGTATGTTGGGAAGCCCGAGCAGTATATTAATATGGGACGTGAAAATCAATTTCTTGTTACCATACCTGTGGTTTAAAATCTTCCAACATACATGATAATTGTCAGAGCTTATCTGTAAATGGTGAATCAGACGCTCTGCTTCTCCAGTCACCTTACTCTTCAAAAACTGCATTTTTTGTGCATTAGACATTGACGGGTTTTTGTCGACCGCTTCGCTAAACAAGTCTTTGAACGGAACCCATTGGTTGTAAGTTCCATTGAACACGGGGATGTCCATCTTTGGAGCTGACTTTTCGCGGTGCTTCACTGCCCACATCTTTTTGTTGATGTCGTTTGTCAGCTCACTGTACTTTTCCTCGTGCTTGCAGAATTCTATTTGGTAAGTAATATCGTCGACTCCGTCCTCACCTTCAATTTCCCAATGAAGCTTGTCAATCTCACCCCATCGGCTATCCAGTGATTTTAGAGCGTTCTCGAATTGCCATTGATTCTCGAAATTATCTACTTGTATATTACTCACGGTTCTCATGAACGCTTTGAAATTAATATTCTGCTTCTTTATTAACCCGTTCAGTTTGCTGGTGCCTCTATCTGTATATAGTAAACTCTCTCGCTGCGAGGACTCCTCATAGCGAGACGACGACGTACCTGGTTGTGGCTGCGCCACCTCATCTTCCTGTCGACGATGGCCTGCACCTAGCTGTTTGCTAGCCCGGTTACCTGGTAATGGTTGTACCTCGTCTGCTTTAGTTCTACAGGGGTTTTCATCTCTCAGCTGCGTCGCACCTAACTGCCTCATGGTTTTGTCAATAATCTCTTTAATTTTCATATAAACTTCCTGGGCTGTTTCAAAACAACCTTTTTTGAAGTAAATGTGGTCAAAATCTGCAAACTCGATTATTTTCCTATGGTTTTCTTGATAATCGCGCCAGTATGCTTCTAACATATTGGCCTTGCGCTTGTAATTATCGATGGTCTTCCTCTCGGATCCATCTTTCTTTATGTTGGTTAAAAACTTGCTCAGGATTTCATGGAGTTCCGTTTGGTTGATGAACAGAGAATCGGAATCCATGTTTAAAGTTGATTTGGTACTATTTGGTAATGGTTAGTGTAAAGAAATGGTTCGATCTGACCTTATATGCTCCAACCGACCGTCTCTGCAATCCGAGGTTCTTCAAATTGCTGCGATCTTCTGGTTCGCGTACCACTGTATCACTTGGTAGTCACTGGTAAATAAATGCTCGAAGGACCATGTAAAAAGTAGTGCTTGGCGCTATGGTGACCTAACACTCTTTTCTCGTATTGATAGGATATGGTTTGCGGTAAAAGTTAAAGTCTCAAATTGTAAGGGAAATAGTCGTATATTAAATCACTATAACACACTTAGTTACAAGATAATGGTAATGGTAATGGTTTTGAGTACGCGGTGTCTCTAACGAGATCTGTACACGAACTGGCCCACATTTTGGTGAACGAGCGAATGTGCATACTTGCGGTCAATGCAATTATGCATTTTCGCTTAGTGTTCGATTTAAACTCGAACATGTTCTAATAGGAGTTTTAACTTTTTTTTTAATATTTTGTATTATTTTATTATATAGTTAAAATAAATGCATTTGGCATTGTTGGTAGGTTAGGCTAAGCCTTATTGCCTATATGGACGGCACGCCCCTGGCCCATGGCCTGTAGGAACGTAAGATTTATCTGTACAGTTCGACTGCACAGTTTTATCGCACAGATAAAATTGAAGGTGTTTGGCCCCTTTAAGGGTTCTACGTACCTACAAACATGAAGTCACGCCTTTTTCCTATGGTGCTAGGCAGAAACCACAGAAAGCCACCTGATGCGATCCTTATATATTCCTTTTGCCTCGTCCACGTTCATACATCTGGTCACACACGCTCGCCGGTTGCGAGTCCTACGCACCTGACCTTTTTGAAGAACCTCACCAATAAGGTCGGCGTATGCCCCTCTAGGGCGTCCCCTCCCGGCGTGGCTACTCACATCTGCCTTGTAAATACTTTTTGTTAGTCGCCTTTCCTATCCTGCCCACATGACCAAACCATGTAAGCATACTCCTTTAAATGTTTGTCACTACAGCTTCTTTTAAACCGCAACGTTTTAGTATAACCTCATTCCTCAATTTGTCATACAGAACAGTCACACGCTTCGCAAGGAATGCATTTTCACAGCATTCATTCTACTTTCATGCCTCGTTTGCCACACCCGACATTCGTACATAAGTTTTAGGCACCAGCACACCATTGTAAACAGCCAGAAGAGCTAGTCTGGTCAAAATAGACATTGAAGGCTAATAATAATAATTCGCATAGAGCTGAAATTAGTAGAATGTTAGGAACACTATTATAAAATGAAATACGAGAAGTCCCCATCGGTCCCACATCTGCAAAAAATATATTCAAGGTCAAAGTCCGCAAAAATGGTCTTTTTCCCTGTTTTCAGCCAAACGGTAAGTTTCATCATGAAATTGATTAACATACTAAAAACAGCTGTATCCGGTAAGACAGGAAGCTGACTCCGACATAGTAGGGTAAAGGCTAGACAGATGATGATGATACTACGAAAAATAATTTTTTTGCTTGTCACTTCTTCCGTGCCATGTTTCACGCCATAATGTATGTTACAGAGCCTCCTAGCAATAGAAGCGAAGCCCGAAGCGTTGACCGACGCGACCTCCCTGCAGCCCCTCCGCCTGTCGCTACAGCGGTCACTAGACATCGGGCTGACCGCGCTGCTGTCCCTCGCCTACCAGCAGCAGCAGCCCGCGCCGCAGCCGCCGCAGTACTCGCTGTGGAGCGACAGCGCCGCCGTGACGCTGCTGCGCAAGCTGGCGGGCGTGGCGCGCGGCGCGGGCCGGGCGGCAGAGGCGCTGTCGCGGCCGCTGGCCCGGCTGGCGGCCGCGCAGGCGCCCAAGCAGGAGCTCATCGGTACTGTGTTACTGTTACTGTTACTGCTGCGCAAGCTGGCGGCCGTAGCTTTAACTTACTATAAATGCGAAAGTTTGTAAGGATGGATGGTTGGATGAATGGATGTTTTTTACTCTCATGCTTCCATTACTCAACGGATTTGGATGAATAGTTTATAACCTGGCTGGATTAAAATAAGATACTTTGTATCCCTGTAGTGTGATCCCGTGGTACAATTACCGAATCATCATCATGATTTCAGCCGAAAGATGTCCACTGCTGGACATAGGCCTCCCCTAAAATTACCAAATACACGCGGGAAAACCCACAGGAATAAGCTAGGTGGGGATATAACATCACGCTTTTTTTTTTTTTTGGATGGGAAATCATCAAATGACCCCCCCACTCTGGGCGGAGCGGCAGGGAGTGTCAGACTTGTACTGACTAAAACCCATCCATGTTCCTTCTTTGCCCTTTGTGTTCCAGGGCCACGGTATCTCTTTCGAACAGTCCCGCAGCCCTGGCAGGATATAACATCACGCTAGGACCCTGAGAAGCTGAACAACAGCGAGTGAAACTGCAAGGGCCAGCTTGTGTTTTATTTGTGACGTGTTATGTCCTCAGAGGAGTGCGCGCTGCTGAGCACGCAGTGGACGGGCGCGCGCGTGTGGGAGGCACTGCCGCGCTGCAGCGTCGCCGCGCCGCACGGACAGCAGTGGCCGCTGTATGTGAGTACCAGTTGTGTCCTCAGAGGACAGCAAGGGTTCTCATTTTTTTGCACGGAACCCTACTTTTCTAAAATAAAAGTAGCCTAAGTTACTACTTATAACATCAGCTATCTGCCAGTAAAAGTGCCGTCAAAATCGGTCCAGCCGTTTCGGATTAGCCGGATCAAACACAGGCCGACAGACACAAATATTAAAAAAAAAAAATTTTTGTTTCAGTAAGAAGCTGTTATTTTGAAATTACAAAAGGACACTTCAATTTTATTTATTTTTATATATAAAAAAATGCCTATACAAGGTGTAAACGTACCCTTTACGAAGCCGTCAACCATGCATTCTGTACATCAAACTAAGTATCTCTACGCAAAAATTATTGCTGGGAAACGACCTTTTTTTGGGGTGAACTCAAAACATAATTGTGCTGATGGATGCATTGAACGAGGGTCGTAGAGATATTAAAGTAAAGTTATGACATTAAAAAATTGTATTAAAAAAAAAATCTTGTGAAGAAGTTGGAACTTTGACCCCCAATATCTCCGTAACTAGAAATTTCCCAGGTATGGTCTAGAACAAAAAACCGGCCAAGTACGAGTCATACTCACATGCACACAGGGTTCCGTAGCACCAAACAAAAAAATAAAAATATTTTGAAGGCTCATTCATAATTATGTTGTATTGTATTACGTTCAACAGCAAAACTAAATTTGTTTTTCATAGTATTTTAATGAAAAACAAAGTTACTGCTGCAGTTTGATGAAAAAGTACCAATATCTCATCAAATCTTATTCAAACCAATTTTAGTTGTAAGTTTTTTTTACGTTCTACAATCCTACATTTATTCAGAATTTTCGTCCTCTTACTTTAGAAATTTTAATTTTAAAGACCTATACAAGGTGTTGCTTTGCATCCTCGTCAAAATTCAGGAGGTTGTCTTAAAAGACGTAAATAATCAATATAAATTACGGAACCTGGTCAATAATAATAAACGCTGTTTTTTTTTGTTGTTTAAATTTGACACTAATTCAGAATGAAGCTCTTCGCAAAAGAGGAGAATCACCCGTCGCCTTTCATGGCGCGAGGCACCGCCCACTTACAACTACGACACACAAACATGCGGATAGCACGTGCGCGCTTTATACCTACAGTGACCGAATGGCGATGATTTATCCTAGTTCGAACTCGAAAATCGCTTTCGTTATTGTCATAAATTTCGCTTAATAATTAATTCATTTTTAAGTATCATAAGAATGCGGAAATCTTACTAATAAAAGTAGTACTAGTGCCCCAAAGAAAAGTTCACTGACCTACTGTAAGTACGGTGGTTATCAGCTGATTAACAAAATGTTAGTTTTGTTATGGCGTTTTATTGCAATTCTGCTGAATGAACAATCCTAAAATTGGTAATCTTAGATTTTAATAATAAAAACATGTAACAATCCTACTACCTACCGGTAAGATTTAGGTAAGTATAACCTGAGGCGCACAGCTGTTTGTTGCATAGATAAGCGCGCGCGCTCGTATTTACCTAAATGCGCCGAGTACGCATTGTAGGTAAACACAGCCCAAGGTTTTCGTACCGTTATGATTTTGTTTTTAGTTGTGGATTGAATTTGGAAATTGAAATTGGTTGATTTTAAATTTTCCTTCGTACTTAACGGGCTTAGGACCGGCAAAAACACCTTAGACCGATCTACTAAATCTAAAATGTGCTAGTTATGTAGGCATGTGGCGGTAATTTTGTTTGATAGGTATTATTGGCGTAGTTAAAAATTTGAAATCAACTTATTTACACTAATAAAATTGATTTAGCAAACGTATTTACAAATGATTGTCTATGTACAAATAAATAAATTACCTACTTAGGTTACCTGGAGGTATTGTTCAAAGTTTCCACCACCACACTCTAGGCACAGTCTAGCACGACGTCGCTGATTATCTTTCAGTTTACGCAACACTTATCAACACTAACACATTCGTTTTTAAAGTGTCGAAAGCACTGATCACTCTTGTACGTAATTCTGTTACACTTGTGACTTCCTCCGTGTACACTAACCTTTTAACGTCTCCCCACAAATAAAAGTCCAGGGGCGTCAGGTCCGGAGAACGCGGTGGCCAGGCCACAGGTCCACCGCGGCCGATCCACTGGTTGCCAAACCTTTCATTCAAGTACTCGCGTACTTGCCGAAGGCGACAGGCAGGGCTTCGCTGCCGCGAGCTTGAGCATGCCTTGGAACGTCAAACTGCCGATGATCTCGCAGTCTCTGCGTAGCAGCCAGCATAAGGCTCTGTGATGGGGGTTCCCGATTGGGAAACAGTTCCGCGAACAGCTGGATGGCTCGACGTAGGCTGTCTCCGCTGATGGCATACAAGCGGACCATTTCCACCAACTCAACATTGGAGTAATTGTCCGTCATCTTGCACTACATACGAGTACACGGGGAGCGTAATTTGCATGCACATGCACACGGCTCGCCGGTTTTTATTGCACTGACCGCGGGGCCGGGGTGCGGTTGGGCGGAGTTTAGGGAATACGAAATTATTGAATGAAATGAATTGGCGGTTTAGGGCTAGTATTAGACAGGTCGCGTTTTAATACGGGTGGTGTTACACTTACTATTTCCGATAATAAGAAAAAAAATACCTACTCATTTTATTATTGATTCGGGTCGAGAATCATTAGTATAGTGACCTCCTTGAATTTGACGAGGATGCAAAGCAACACCTTGTATATAGACACCCCGCACGCATAGATTTTCTTTTAGTTTCAGTTCCATGTATGGGGAGCCCCCCTTGAATCTTTTATTTTTGTATAAACATCGTAAAGCGGTTCACTACATACATCTACCTACCAAGTTTCAACTGTGCAGTCCTAATTGTTTCGGAATAAAGTGGCTGTGACATACAGACGGACAGACAAACGGACATGACGAATATAGATTACCCGTTTAATTTTTAATTTAATTTTATTATTTGTTGTTATAGCTTTCTTATAGTTTTCCTGTAATCTATGGGCAAACAACTATTTTTTGTATTTTTTTTTTCAAATTTTTTCTGTAGTTTCGGAGTTCGGCTATCAAAGTTTGTACATACATAGTTGAGACAATAGCACCATACTTAGCTTTAGTTTTTAATTTGTGTGTAGACCAAGGAGTTTTCCCTGAGTTAATGAAATACAGTAAAGTCATACCTCTGTTCAAATCCGGAGATAGTAAAGATACTAATAATTATAGACCTGTATCCGTGTTGCCAGTTTTTAGCAAGGTGTTTGAAAAGGTAATGCTGAATCAAATGCTCAATCATTTTAACACCAACAGAATCTTACACGATCAACAGTATAGTTTCACCAAGGGACTTTGTACAACTGGTGTAACCTTATCAAAGCACATTTTTACTGTGCGAGAAGAGTCCCAAGACGCCATAAGAATATATTTTGTGACCTCTCCAAAGCATTTGATTGCGTAAATCACGACACATTACTTTTGAAACTTGAGCATTGCGGACTAGGTAAACTTGCACTTAGTTTGATAAAATCTTATTTGAATAATAGACCACAACAAGTTCAAATAAATGGTGTAATTCACAGGGTTTAAAAGTAAAAATGGGAGTTCCGCAAGGCTCAATATTGGATCCTTGCCTCTTTTTAGTGTATATAAATCATCTACCCTATTTATTGAAAAACCAACCTCAAAATGTGGTGTTATTCGCTGATGAAACTTACCTAATTTTTAAGGTAAATTGACGGGCCCAAAATCTAGACGACGTGAATAATGCCCTACTTCAGGTTTGCTTTACCAAATGTTAAAAGTAGCGATTGTGATATAGTATTGAATAAAGAGAAGCTTGAATTTGTAATCTCTCTACATCTTTTTAATAAAAGAGGTGACAGACACAATTACAGTACTAGAAATAGAGACCAATTAGTTCAGCCAGGCTTCAGACTCGCTAAAGTAGACTCATCTTTCATGGGGTACTGTTTGAGATGCTATAATAAAATTCCACAAAGTATTCTTGAACTGAATGAAACGAAATTTAAAACATGCATTAAACGCACACTATGTAAGCAAGCATATTACAAGTTGGACGATTATATCGTTGATAAAAATACTTGGCTCAGTGCCGGTCCTGCTCCACAAGGACAGGGGCGCATAAATGGATAGCATTAAATAGTATGTTGGAGCTACTGAATATTGTACAACTATCTTTGTATTGTATAAATTCAATCTCTTTAGTATTATATAACCGCATAGCCCATATTGTGTGAGTACTATGTACTAAAAAAGCTGAAAGCTGAAAGCTGTCATTCGCTGGAAACCTACGTCTTTTCTTGACTTGAATGTGCCCTGGCGGTTAGGAGTATGTCATGCTCACTCAAATGTCTCGCTGATGGTGGCGCGTTTGTCGGATCATTTAGTTCCCTTCAAAATGGTTGAGTTGAATGGTGCTGATACATGCGTCATGTTCGTGAACGGGCGCTGTCAGTTGCGACTAGTCATCTCTTGGGTGCCACGGCTTCTTTGAATTGATTATTTTATTTTTGAATTATTTCCTTTTTTTAATTGTTTACTATGGACACTTTTAACGTACACATCTTGCTACATCGTTCTCACATAATGTACCATCTCAACATGAATGATGTACGAGGGCGGCACTGAAAATTTCGGGAATCAAGAAAGTGACACAACATTACTATTTAAAAATGTATTTATTGCTTTTCGAAGTATACTCCGCGAAATTTGACACATTTTTCCATACGATGGAACCAATCATTGAAGCAACCATTCCATTCGGAAGTTGGGGTCTCCAAAATGGCCGTTTTGTAGGCGTCCACAGCTTCTTCAGGTGATGAAAATCTCTGTCCACGCAATTTATTCTTTATTTTAGGGAAGGTATAGAAATCATTAGGGCTTAGGTCGGGGCTGTACGGCGGATGGTCTAATAATTCTATGTTTTCTTGCTCTAAAAACTCTTTTGTTCTGTGCGCGGTGTGAGAACTCGCATTGTCGTGATGGAGGATGATGCGGCGGTTGCAGTTCTCTTTACGGAGTTTAGAAACAACCTGTGGCAAACAAATGCTAGCATACCATTCTGCATTAACCGTTCTTTGTCCCTCAAGAGGAGTAGTCGTAACATGGCCGGTTTTGGAGACAAACGTGGCCACCATTTTTTTTGCAACACTCCGTGAACGAGCAATTTTTGTTGGTTTTAACTCATTTTCGAACACCCAAACTCGTGACTGGTTTTTTGTTTCGGGTTCGTACGCGTATATCCAGGATTCGTCACCTGATACGATGTTGTATACAGCATTTGAGGATCCTGCGTGGAATCTTTCGAGAGTTCTGACGCACCAAGTAACGCGAGCCGCTTTTTGCTCTTCACAGAGCGAATGCGGTATCCATCGGGAAAACAACTTTTTTACACCTAATTGTTCATGCAAGATTATTTGTATTTGACTCATGCCAATGTCTAAAGTTGCCTGAATTTCGCGGTATGTCACATGTCGATCTTCCTCAATCAGCTTACGCACAGCATCAACGTTTTCTTGGGTGACTGCAGTTTTTGGACGACCTTGACGGGGATCATCACTGAGCTTGACACGTCCACGTTGAAATTCAGCAAACCAGCGATAAATTGTGGTTTTGGATGGGGCTTCATCACCAAATGCAGAAATCATCCGGTCAACACACTGTTTTTGTGTTAAACCACTTCGAAAGTCATAATAAATCATCGCTCTTGAATTTTCTCGAGTCAATTCCATTTTCTCAACGACTAAACAAGTTTGACAAAACCTTGTGACAAGACCGAGAATCTTTTTTTAAATAAATAAATGGTATTCGATTTTTAAAACCAAGGAGTTTTCAATTAAAAAGATTTTAATATGACAGGAACAGTGGAAATATTCCATTCCCGATACTTTTAGTGCAGCCCTCGTAACCAAGGGTTTGTAAAAGTATTCTGATTTAAAAGAGTGTCCATGGAGTTTCTTGCCCGTTCTTCTCCATAGAGATCTACGTTAGGGAATGGGCAACTACAGTATTTTCACAGTTTTTATGCCTTGTGACTGGGACTGTAGCTATTGCTGTCTTTGTTTCGACAATTCAAAAGTGCCTGTAACTGGCCTACTTGAAATAAATGCTTTGATTTTGATTTTGGGGAATGGAATTTTCGCCTATTTTCTTAAATAACTTCAAAACTATTTATCTTAAAATTATTATGAGCTCTTTCATTAAAATTTGATATGCTTTTTTTCATTTTCTAATTTACTGATTTAAAGTTTAGTGAGTGAACTATTATGTTTAATGTCATAGTCATAGTAGTAATATCTAAGTTAACTAGCAAAACTTGATAGTCATGATTGGTTTCAAACTAAATCATATAAATATAAAAATACGATTAGATGTCCTTTTTGGGTCAATCACCCATCAAGACTGCGGAGTTTTGCTACCTAACTAAATTTGTACAATAAATACAGAAACAGACAGGACATAAAACGAAAATACATAAACATTAACGAATAAATCTTTTATCTGTTACTAGTTGGAGTACGGTGTAGAACCAGAAGCATTGCGATACAACCCGGAGCCGCCGCCGTACGCGCAGTGTGAGACCACGCCCTCCATCACCATGGACGCCATACGGTAACTGTACCGACGACCAAGCTGCTGTTACCTTGAATTCAGTGCCAGATTTTAACATAGTCATTTTCATCGGTTGAAAACAAAAGGCTCTTTATCAGTATTGCACTTTTGTAGGAAACAGCAGCATCACATAGTTTTCTAGTGAAATCTTTGCTGAACTTGAAAATGATGTGTTTCCAAGCGTCCTATAGACAAACTGAAGTTGTTGTCAACGAGTGTGACGTCTTAACGCTTGAATGCGCGGCGCCTTGCACACCGCAAATTGTTGCGTAGTGACCCGCGATAACGCTGATTTTGGCGGTGCAACACCGCAACGCGGTTATGTGTATGTATAGGCCCTTAAACCGTAAACCTCATCACGAGATGGGTGTAACTAAAATATGAATTGCTTAAAATGTATCGCACAGGTACATGTACATAGGCGGCGGGCTGCGGCCGGGCCGCTGGCGCCAGTGCGGGCGCTGCGGGTCGCGCGCGCTGGCGGCCTCGCAGCCCAACAAGCACCCGCTGCAGGGCGCCTACGACGCACGCTTCCTGTCGGCTTGCAGGTTACTCACTTATTACACACGTTACATTCCTTCATTTGTTTCACATTACGCATTTTATACATTTTTAAATATTCCTATATAAAACGATGTTTAAAAAAAAAAACATTTAAAAATATTAAAAAATTGTAACAAAATGGTAACTCACCAGCATTGCGATCAGGGACCAAGCTGCCGGTGGTCAGGGCTCTTGAGAGAGGAACCTGACAATACGCGCCGTGTCCCGAAGTGCAGATTTCTGAATCAAACCCTTGCTCCAGCTGCCAACCAAGAGCCTCCTCAGATGTTGGTCGAGGCTATTGGCTATTAAGCCATTGGCTGACACGACTATCGGCACAATGACTGCTGTACTCACGTCCCACATGTCGACAACCTCGCGAGCCAGGTCTAGTATATGAAATGCTTATCTTTCTCTGCTTTCACGAGGTTCTCGTCATGCGGGACCGTTATACCAACAATCATTGCGCGACGCACCAATCGATCTATCACAATTAACATTGTGGTAAGCCTGAGGGCTTATTGGCAAAATAGTCCTGTAAGTGACGATAGGTCGATCCCAATACAACACTATATTACCATCATCGAGAACTGGGTCGGGCGCAAACTTATAGTATGGCACTTCTGATTCCACAAGGTTGTACTTCAAAGCAAGTTGCTGGTGGATTATCCTGGCAAAGAGGTTGTGTCTATGCAAGTATTCTTCGTTAGCTAGACGAGAACACCCAGAAATAATGTGTCGGATCGATTCTCCCGGACGGTGGCATGCCCTACATAATGCCAACCGTGCCATCCTTCACAATGTATTTCCGGTAGTTATTCGTCATCATAACTTCACCCACAATTGCACAGACAATATTGTTATTATTTCCTTTATTATCAGGCAGGCCGTTGAGACAACTGATATCTGTGTGTGTCCTGTCGTTCCACACTAGATTTTCTTCTTGCAATATTGCTCTGATATATACGGACTCTTCACGAAGCCGTCAACCAAGCATTCTGTACATCAAACTAAGTAACTACGCAAAAAATATTGCTGGGAAACGATATTTTTGGGGTGAAAAATCTCGTTTTACTGTAGGACTCAATGTAACGCTCTCAAAACATTGTGCTGATGGATGCATTGAATAGTACGGGGGTCGTGGACGTGTTTAAAGTCATAACATTACACACTTAAATTTAAGAAAAATCTTGTTTTAAAAAGTTGGAACTTTGATCTCCATTATCGCCGTAACCAGAAGGTTCCCAGGTACGGTCCAGAACAAAAAATGATCGCAATGACGGGGAGAGCAAGTGCCTTTTGGCTTCTTTAAGGGTACTTTTACACCCATTTTTAGATGTTTTTCTGGTGGATTTTTGAATCGGTTTACATTTTAGGCTGAGACTACATCTTCTGGGAGCTTATTCCACGCTCTGACTGTACGGTTGTTTAGAAAGTATTTATGACTGATTTGAAATAAATAAAATTTATATTTGATAGCCCAATTCTTCAGAAACAGCGGGTGAAACCGCGGGGCACAGCCAATCTAATGATAAATCAATTATAATAAAACATAAATAACACCTATTTCCTTTTGTTACAGATGCGGCGGAAAGTGGACATTGTTTTCTAATATATAAATCCCTGACTAGTTTGTACGCATTATGAAAGTCAAATAGTATTAAAAGTTGTATTTAATAAATGAATTTTTGTACCATAACGTCGTCTCTTTTAGTTATTTTTTACCTAGACCCTGACAAATGACGTCCGGACAAAAACTCACAAACGTAAAAGATTTTGAACACAGAGGCACTAGCACGAGCGGCGCGGTGTAAACGTAACGTAAATACTTTGATTTTTTTAATCGAAAATACAATTATCCTATAGAATTCTAGTTAAATTGTTTGCAACAAGCACAATCAGTATCATCCATAGACATGAATAAATTCTTAAATATTATGAAAATATTATATGTGAAAGGAGTATTTTTAAAATCGACGCAATTACGTTACGTTTACACCGCGCGCACGTCCCTTTGGTTTAAGATCTTACAATCATACTTTACTGCCATCTCTCTCTCTCTTTTTCACTTACACGAGGCGAAACCTAAAGCGTGTTATGATGCACAACTACCAGGGCTGAGACGACCGTTGAGAACCCAACAACGCGCTATGACTCAGGCATTAATTTGTGAATCGCTTAGTGTTCGTGGAAACACGTATATTACACAGGTTAACAATATGTGATCGGGTTCCTGGCAGAGATCGCAGACCACGACATGACCTGCCATGATTGATTATTCTTTTGCAGGCTCCTTCAGCCTGCAAAAGCAGCAGAGCTGAATGTGTTCGGCTCGGCTTAATTCGGCACAGCCGGGTGGCTCAACTGAAAATACAGGGTGTAAGAGGACCCGTCACGAAAACATCAATCAAGCATCAACTGTTTCTGTAAAAAAAAATTGTGCTGGTGGATGCATTGAATAGCATAGAAATCCTGCAACAACTTTATTTAGTACTCTGTACATGTTACTCATCCTCTAAAAATCAAATCACACCTAAAAAATAAAATGGAACTTTATTAATTTAGTAAATAGCAATCCCAAGAACTCTAGGGGAGGGGAGGAGGGGTTCTTGAGATCAAGCAATTACTGGAAACTGTATAATGTTAAGTGAAAATCCATAACAGTCTCGAATGCACCGCTCCCACCCGCTGCAATTCGCGCATGTCATCCTGCAACCAAACGCCACCGCCCGAAGATCGATCGATTGACTACCAGATTTACGAGGTCAATTAAGGACGTTGCTGTGATCAAATGTAAATAGTTTTATTTATAGTTTTCGGAATGGAATCTGGTTAGAAGAGTTAAATGGAGTGGTAGGTCGCAGGGTTTGATAGGATATCCTGAAATGTCCATCAGTTAACTGAACATTTATTTTTAGGTAAATTATTATTTTCTACTGTTGTTCAAATTGTTAACCAGGTTTTAGCTTAGGACTAAGGCTAAAAAATCAGAGATTTGATTTAGGAAATATGAAAGCAAAAGCACGAGTCTTTAATCACAAGTAGGCAGGAAGCCTATGGCCTAACCATTTTTAATTTTTAGTACTGCAGCATACATTTTATTTCCTGTACTTTATGTGACTTTACAAAAACCCAAAAAATATTTCAGAAATTGTTTCTCAATCAAAATAATTGTTCAGAAAAAAATTAAATTTTAAAAATGTAATCGACTAAATAGTTTTAAGTCGATCGCCTGACAATGACAGCACTATTGAAATCACTAGTTGTCGTTGCGAGATTCCTGCGAAGCGTTTGCTGCGACTACGTCCAAGTTTAATTGCGAATTTCCTGTAATTCTCGCAGCCTAACACAAAATATTAACGTTTTGACTAATATTCAAATAGTTATCATATAAATGGCAGACAAAAAAGGTATGTAATCTGTTGATTTATTATTTTCTTTGTTCTTTTCTTATAATACGTTCTGACATGGGTAACGTCACGGCAGGGCCTTGAAATAGAAGTTTTCGCTATTAAAACAATGATTTAATCCCCGGACGCGAGATTATTGCGTCGGACAGGGGTTATTTTGCGTTGGTTTAGCTGTAAAATTGATATATAATAGTTGCGCGGTAGATCGATACTCGCGATAAATTCAAGATGGTCGTCCACCCTTAGATTTGCAAGGCGGGATCTATTTGTTCTAATTTTAGGTCCATTCATTACTAGTACTGATTCATAAGCCCTCGTTACGGCGGCCGAGGTTTTCTTTCAACACTACGATGATGTATCTCGCGAAAATTCGCCATTATGACGAACATCTGTTGTTCATATTTCATTATTAAAATACCGTGGTAGTAAAAACCTACTAGTGTATCGACCTGATGTTTTCAATCGATTTTGTGGAGTAAATATTTTATCTCCTGCTGACCTTTCCAAAACTAGGTCAACTAATTCTACAACGGTATAAACAATTATTATTCAAACAGCCATCTGCATATAGTTAATTATTCAAAATAATGTGTCTGTTTGTAACTGAAGAATATCCTTGATTGTTCTAAGTTGAGAGCAAGGAAATGTGGTCCAATTATCCAATATTCTGATAATATCATAATCATTTCAGCCGAAAGACGTCCACTGCTTGACATAGGCCTCCCCCAAGTGTCACCACATCGACCGGTCCCGTGCGTCTCGCATCCAACTGATTTGAGTGAATTGGAGTGATTTTGCTGTTCTCTCCAATCATTGGTATCCTAAACTGATAATATAGTCTGATAGAAATATGTCTTATAAAGCCATGATAAAATTATTGTGGGGAATGGTTTTTTTAACTTTTCTTCTGCACATTGACTTAATAAAAAACAAAACAACCAAAGAAATTGACTGAAAACTTAACACAATTTTTGATGCCAAAATTTGAAGACCTGATTTTGAGAATATCTTACTGTACTTACCAAGTTTTGGAAGAAGTTTTATTCGCTGATGGGATATCTGGATATGTCCATTTGTTTCGATTTTTAGCATTAAGCCGAAGATCCTTACTAAACAGAAATAACAGTTGTCGAAGTGATTTTGCCGTTCTCTCCTAATCATCAGTATCCTAAAGTTCATTTGCAATTTGTCCCGTGCTTCAAACGTTCACTGCATTTTTTACACACAAAATGAGGCACCCAAGGCTTGTTTTGATCCTTCATACTCTGGTAAAGCAGTAAGTTGAAGTAAGCGAAATAAGCTTTTTTCACAAGTTCTGTTTGGGATTTTCGGTATTCCTCAAAGGTATATTCGTGTAACCTCCATATGAAGAGCACACCGTAGCACTAAAACAACAAAATTGTAGAAAATATAAAACTTGTGATACTTTGTTGAAGTCAAAGTGAAAGAAATTTAAAAATTAAGGGTAGTTGTGAAATTATTATCCTAAAATTTTGCATGCTATGTTCTATATTAGCTAAACATATTTGAGCTATTTTAATTTTATTTAACACCATCGTATACCATGTTTTATGCAAATAAATGATTTATGTTTATGTTGCTGATACAAGTATGAAAGTTGTAGGTAAGTCGTCAGAAACACGTCTAAACTAATTTTAACTGCACCAAAACCAAAGTTTTTTTTGCAGCTAGTGTTATTTTTAGTATTGAAAAAACATTAAAATCATTAAGTATGTTTACATAAAACATAAAAGAATATCAATTAAAATATAACCTTGGGTGGCGTCACAAATGTCAGAACGAGCGTCCAAACTCCATAATATAAGCTTCGTAGTTCATTATGTTTCCAAATATACAATAACTATGTATATTACGAAATCAGACACTGGATGTATGCAGAAATACATGTGTCATTTAAAAAATTATATTAAAAATGTAAGGCCTAAGGTTGGCTGCAAACTCTCAAAAGTCTTGAAAGTTGGGAAAAATGTTGGAACCAATTTTTATTGGTAACGAACCTTGGATATACAGAGAAATCTCATTCATATTATTGACTTGACATTTGCAAAAATAATTAATGACTCAACGTTTTGAGCTAATAAGGTTAACGACCCTGGTGTAGTTGGAGATCAAATAATTGAAGATTTATTTTTTTGATATGCATTGTTCTGGCTTTTGATACCCTTTTTTGAATGCTTCTTGTTATTTTCTTAAGATTTCCAGCCACACTGGCCTTTGATAATTTAGAATTTGTCAGAAATAAGGGTGAGGTTTCTCCCGCACAGCGTGAAGCAGCGTTGACTCTTGCGCGGCTCATAAGACATGATGATAATACAAAGTTACCCGCACCCCCTCCCCCCCTCCCAGCTGCCGGCCCCCCTCTACAGGAGCCGCGGGCCCGCCGCCGCAGTCGCCGCGCGGCAGTCGACTAATCGCTCTCATGTAATGAAATCATATAGAATTTTTCTTTCTTTATTTTTCTTTTTTTTGGAAACATAGTTAAAGAGAGACAAATATATGATATGTGCGTATCGGCGTGTGGACGATCGTATGTGTTATTAATTCGATTGTAACCCGTTCGTTTGGGGCTAGTCTGCTGTAATCAGTAAAGGATAAGAACTCCAAAACTATCATAAACATACTACTACCCAGTTTAACTAACACAGCACCTTAAAAAAAACTTATTATATAAGCTGTGTTTTTTTTGTAAGCGCATAAAAAGAGGCGTTGATGGACTTTCTTGAGGAGCTGCGGTATATCGAATGATCATTTTTTCGACCCATACCCAAAATACGTACATTGGATGTGGAGCTGCGGACACAACCTCAATGTACAATACAATTCAATTGCACGAATTTTAATGCTTGGCTTACGGTACGGACAGATTGCGGACCGTGACAGATACTTCTCGTGTCGCAATTTGACTGACACTCCTAAAGTTGAAAATCCAACAGAGCAGTAATATTTAAATATTAATTTGTTAGTGGAAACAGACAAGGGAGTAACCTTTCCACTCAGATTATATTGAATTAGGAAAGGTCACAAAGACAGCCATCTTCTGAAAAAAAACTTTTTGAAGTTAATTTGAATAAAAACTCAACCTTGAAGTAAATTACAGCAGTCAAGTCACCATTATGGTTTTCTATACAAATCAGACAAGTATCTATGTTTGAAACTATATTTTTTTTTGCAATGTTTTTGTAGTAATGGTAAATGTTTTAAAAAAATAACAAAAATCCTCGTGGACATGAAGCTAAATGGTTGGCTGTACAGTAGATGTCTTTGGCTTGAAACTATTTGTATAGTGTTATGAATAAAGTCCAGGATTTGGTACTGAAAATAAAAAACATAAATACTCATCTGGTTTCTTAGTTAACAATGTCTTAAAAAAATAAGTTGTTCTAAGTCACAGAGTACCGTCTAATAAAAAAGAAGTTTTTTTTCTAATTTCTTCGTAACTATTAAGATGGGACTCTTTTATTTAATTATAATATGTGTCTTAGCTATCTGATTATTTTTCTTGTTTTTTTTTCTGAACATTTAGTTTACAGCTTATTTTTTTATTGTTTTTTTAACACTATAATTTTTAGTTGGGATAATTACTGGTGTAGAATTTAATTTTTCTTAATTTTTTTACAAAAACTAATTACATATTTAGAAAGACCAGTAATGATTGTTGCTAGTTTTGTGCACCTTAAATAACAATGAGACAATGTTTCCTATTAAAAAAAAAAAAAATCTCTATCATTGTCTCATTAGTTATTAAGCTTCCCTATTGTTTTAAAAATTACTAAATAGGGATGTCTTGTGTTTGTTTTGTTTTTTTTTTTCGTTTTCCTTATTTAGATTAAGCTAACTATTTAGCATTAATGTTTATCAAAATGAATGACGAATAAAAACAAAGACATTAAAGTATGAAGTAATTTGTGAAAAAATACAAAATAAGTAAATATAATGTTCTAAAATCCGTCATTTATTTTAGTTTGTTCTGGATTCTTAAAATAATTTGGAATCTATTACAAATGGCACTAAAAGCTAGCTATTTTTGTTACTGACAGCTAGATTCGACTTTTACTACATAATTTAGATAAAAATAAAATTAAGATATGGTTTTTTTAAACGTAAAAGTCGCGTCTATTAATATTTAAGGTCGTGTCTAATACTAACCGAAATAAATGCAAAATAGTAACAGAAAAAATATACAAAAAAAATGATTGGATTTACTTACTATTTTGCATTTTTAATGTTTACAAATGTATGTTTGTAGACATTTTAATGTAAGGTGATGGTGAAATTGACACTAACGAACAAAGATGCCTTTTAAAATTTGTTCATAAAAAAATTCTTTGTTATTGCCAATTTTTCTAGTTGTATGTTTAATTTACACGATATGTTTAACAAACGTTTTAGATTTGGTATCTTTTTTATAGTGATACACTATCTAAAATGCGACGTTTAATCCTTGCTGAGGTTTTTCACATATATTTTATTTTATTTGACCACTTTGGGCTTGAAACAGGAAAGGATTTCAGGTCAACACTGACTCAATATGTTAACAGGAATGACACATTGTTAGTGCGTGTGTGAATAGATTTAAGTTAGCGAATACATACCACCAGAAATATAAGAAAAAATTAAGGAACAAAACTTAACAAATTTTTACTTATAAAACCATTTTTTTGTGAATAAATTGTTCTGGTGATGTGAATTTGTTTAATGTTGCCTTTACCATTACAAAGTGGTACAGGCAGCAATGCATGCAAAAATAAGCTTAATTGAAGGACAGGGAAGTATGTCAGTTGTGAGGGTCTCAAGTAACACAGGACAGTTAGAACACTTTAAACTTAACCACGGACTTAATATATTTCAACACCATTTCTATAGGAACCACATTTTTTTATTATTATTTTTTTTCTCAAACTTCTTTTTGGTCTTCTCTATGTCGGTTCTTTCGAGTCTTTTACAGGGATCCAGAGGCTCAAAATAAGTTTTTATTAACTAAATTTATTCACAGCAGTCGTAAGCGATCTTCAGTTTGCTTTTATATCTCACGATATGGCAGTAAACTCCCCCTGCTTGTTGCAATTCAATAATAAATTAAGCTTTTACAACATTTGACAGTATTTTGTGTCAGCCATATTGAAAAGTTTGCATATTTTTAACAGAAAGCTAGAAAAGAACTGAAGTATAATGGCATTCTTTTCGGTAAAGGTTATAATTTAGTAATAAATGTTTAGGTGATGGATGTTACCAAGTTTTTTGTGGTTTCCCAACATCCCTGTATATGACAATTTTGCTGTTTCTTAGCAGCAGAGTTCTGTTTTATTTGTGACAAGCATGCGTTGCCGCAATTTTGTTTTTCCTCGAAGCTTTTCTAGTTGTTTATCGTTTGATGTTTTACTGTTGCTAGTAATAGTTTTTGATGATGCATTTTTAATAAGTAGGTAGGTACTTACGTTTTTTTGTAGTTTGTCGTGTTTGTTGGTGCATGTTTAGAACTTTGTGTTGTCACAACAGCATGTTTCTGTGTCCTTCAACGCACTGATATCATTTATAAGTTTTTTTTTTGTTTGCTTTTCCTGCATCGAAATGCTTTTTTAGATTTGAACAGCAAAATATCGTATATGAAAGTGATAAAATCAACCAAAAATCTTGGTACAATTGTTGAATAGTTAGTAAATGAATAGAAATGAATATATTTTTTTATTTCAAGGAATGTTCACATGTACACGTTTGGTCGTCTATTTTGGCGATCAATTCTTATGACTCTGAACTTGGTAAAAATAATAAACATGCTAACAAAACTGGGACTATAATATGAGTAAACATTGTAAGGAAACAATACTTTTCTCATAGTTACTTTATTGTCACCCTACATTGATAAAATGGGGCCGCCATTTTGTCAATGTCACAGCCAAAGTTCATAGTCATATTATAAATAAATATTGTACTTTTTAAAAGGTTCCTTATCGTGTGATGATTGTTTGTTATTTAAGAATTTTCTTAATGAAAAGACGTTTGAATGGTCACACTAGCTACTTACTGCACAAGGCTTGAAATGATTACTGATTATATGGATTTTAGCGCCCCTTTTATTGTATTAGCTTAGTAATACAAAATGGATTCTGACAACTGTCCATCGTTTACAATAAATGATCGTCACTTAATTGGTTGATTTTAAGTTTCTTTAACGACAACCGTCCAGCGTTTACAATGAATGATGGACACTTGGTTGATTTTAATAGTTTTTTTAACAAAAATGTCTTCATATAGTCAGTCCAGCTAGGGTGACCATTAAAAATAAGGAATGCATTGTAAATAACTAATTTGGTAGGCTTTCAGCACTCACAAACTGTGTTGAATCATTAACTCGGCCTACCAAATTGACTGTATTTTTCTTTGGCTCGGAAAGATGAATACTTTTTAAGGAAAAGAAAAGAAATTCATTTTTGTGGAGCCGAAGTGTTGTCACCACACTGACGGGTCTTTCAGAATGGTATTTTTAGTGTTAAATTTTTTGAAAGGCTCAGTTTAGTGGTAACGCGTTGTATGGGCATCGCTTGTCGTTAACACTGACGTATGTGAATATTGCGTGGGTGAAATTATTAAACAAAAAACTAAAAAAAAAATTACCTCATAATGATGGATTAGTTTTTTTGGAGATATTTCAAGAATGGTTGTATTTCACCCACGTTCTGGTCATGCTGAAAGTATTGCTATAGTTTTTTTTTGTTATTTATTTTGTCTTATTTTCACATGTAAAACGAGACAAAACGATCAATTATTATATTTTTTACGTTCTTCGCAAAGGCTTCATATTTTTTTCTATAACCTGGTAAGTATAACAAAGAGGTGTAACTATAGCAGTATTCAAGTAAGCATGACAACACCGCTGCGTCAAGCGTGAATGCTCGGGCTTGGGTTGCGGCGCGCCACCGCGCGACTACGCGTGCGACACACTGACTTACTGTCACATCACTTTATATTTATGGGTATTTTAATTAAAAAAGAATCTGAAACTTATCTGTCAAAATTTGAAATGACAAAAAAAAAATTAAACTACCCGCTCAGTTTATTTTAATTTACAAACGCGTGTTGTCGTGTTCAGGTAGTGATGTGGTCGATCAGTATGCCGTGCGTGTGTAACCGTAGAGTGGGGCACCGTTAGAGCTGAGTGTTGTTGCAGTGACGCCGCCGCTGGGCGCGTACCCTCAACCTCAGCCGCCCCAGGGACCGTTCCTGCCGGCGCCGCCGCATCAGGCTGCTCCGCAGTATGGAGGTTAGTATATCGACGTTATTCATCATCATCATTTCAGTTGAAAAACTAGACACTTGTGACATAGGCTTCCCCCTACCTTCGACACACCGACCCGCCCTGGAGGCCTACACGAATGTCATTTGCTTTCAAATTGTTTATATTTCTACAATGGCTTGCAATGGGATTAATAAAAGATTTTCGATAAGTTATGTTAAACCGACACATTTATGTGTCGTCCATCGAATGAAAGAAGAGTGTCACTTTGTGTAGGCTTCAGTTCTCACATTAAGCGGATCCCACTGGCATTTTAGTTTTGATAATATTTCTCAATACTGTTGAAGTGTCTTTCCAATTCCAGGACTGGATTCTATTTTTAGGATGAATCGCTATTTGAAAACTGACAAATTTATACTAATCTTGACTTGAATGTACCTATGTACTTTCGATTTTATAAAAATGAAAAATGGTTTGGCAATTCATACTTGTAATTGGAGGGTTCACATTTTCATCGATAAGAGCGCCTTGTCGTGTGCAATGCAAACCAATAGTACGCATTGGGCGATGAGAGAGCCGCGCCCAATGCGCGCGCAGCTAGTGAAGGACCGCGCCCGCTTGCAAGTTTTCCATCTGCCTCTCAATGGCGAACAAAAGTTCTGATTACACGATTTATTCCTTCACCGGTAATTGTAGCTGCTGTTATAGAAGCTATTCAAAGGCTGATTTTTAGCATTGGTTTGTACATATCCATGAATACTAAGATTTATGGACCAACAACACATGCCGAGAGCAATTATGGACCAACAACACATGCCGACAGCAATTAAATTGGAATAGAAATGAGATGGAGATAGAAGATGGGGATAGAAGGTTTAACAGTAGTTATAATGATGATCATCGAATACAGTAGCAGTACTCCCCCAGCCTCGTACTACACTTAGAACTAAGCTAAATCTTTACTTACTATTTCCTGATATTAACATGTTCTGTTTTTTTGTCTGTTTTTCTAAAAAAGATTGTTACCGCACAGTGGCCGGTGGGTCGCCTTACGGGGTAACGTTCGGGGGAGCGGGCGCGGGTGCCGGGGGGGTGTATGCGCCCCCGCCTTATGAGCAACTCCAGCACCATCAGGCTATACCGGCGCTTAGCCAGCAGCTACCGGTAAGTCACAATAAAGTGTGTATTTTTTGGGGTTAGATGAAAAACGGAGTTTCGAAAGATCCGGAAAAACACCGGAGTTAACGACGCAACCTGGGGGCCTAAAATGGCCGCTTTATAACAATCATAATAGGATAATAATATGAATCACGTTGAAATGCTCACAGACAGTGCAGTTAATATTATGAATTGTCACTTTGTGACCATTTTACGAATTGTAACGTAATTCATATTATTATCCTATTATGGTTCTGCTAAAGCGGCCATTTTAGGCCCCCTCTGCAGTGGCAGTAGGCTAACCATGTTTGTCAAGGGCTCGATAACTGATGGAGCAAGCGAGTCCTGAGTGGACACCTCGTATTGGCTAGTAGTGTTGGAAGTCCCCCACCTAAGTTGATCGACGACCTTAAAAACGAGGCTGGGTCAGGCTGCGGCAGAACGTGGACGACAGGGTGTTGCAGCGCAGCTTCAGAAATAGATGCCCATGTCGTGCACAGCGAGCGCCACACAGCTCTTTTACATTTATTAATTGACTCACTGGTTGCAGACCTCGGTGCAAAATATACAAGCCAGGATAAGAAAGAACAATCCGCCCATCCTTACTGTCCACCAACTTGCACAGATTGAAGCCATAATAAATCCACCACCGTGTCCCAGCTGTGTTAACTTTTTGGCAATCTTTCTTGGCATACATGATAAAACTTTTGATCTGAACTCCAACATTTTAATTTAATAGTGTTTAAAACAGTTCACTAGTGTTTCGCATACGTACCACTAGCAATAGCTATGTTCATATAGTTTTAGAGAGGTACTAAATCGAAATGCCAACAAAATTCGAAGGTCTCGATGACTTCCCCAGCAGATGTACAGCCCCGCTGCGGCGATGTACGCGGCTGCGGCCGGGTACCCGGGCTACATCGGGTACCCGGTGCAGTACTACCCGTACTACCCGACCGCCGTGCAGCCCTCCATCCAGCCGCTGCGGCCCACTATCATGATTCCCGTAAGTATACACTTGATTTCTGTTTAGTTGTCAGTTATGGCACGCTTGCACCATAAACTCACTCAATGCGGTAAAACGCTGTTCTGTTTCTGACAAATGTTTGAAGATACAGAGATAGGACGATGTTTGAATGACCTTTAGCGCTTAAACATAATGTAGTTATTTGTGGTGCGAATGAGCTTGGTTTAAATCTTGTACTCATGTATTATAATGTTATTTCCTGTGTTGTATATATTGTGTACATAAATAGTAAAATAAATAAAACATCTGAGGATAATTATGTCATCATGCTTACAAAAAAAGTTGCATTGATTTTGTATTTTGTACATAATTCGATTTTAAGGCTTCAATGAGTACATATTGATGGATATTCGTTTCATTATTATTTATTGAACATATTATATGAGTCCTTAGACCTAGTCGGAGTTTTTGTCAGTGTTAATCACAACCAAGATGGTCATTTTAACGTAAAAATAAAAGAACAATAATGATTACCGTATAGCCTAACAGCCCGTTCACACATGGTCTCCGTGTAACTGGTCCGTTTTATCGGATACGTTTTTTTCATCGAAGGCGACTGGAGTTGTTTGAGCGACTTCACACATGATACAGTATTCTGTATACAGTAAAAAATACCGGTCCGATAAATTATGACATTCCGTTTTGTCATCGAATACTGGATGACGGAACATTACAAATAAAAGGATCCGTACAACTTCGCTAGTTTTTCCTCAGGACAGATGCTTTTCCCCCAACGAGTGTCTTGCTTTTTTTAAATCCTTTTCCAATAGTTTAAGAAGTTGATCAAAAGTAGACATCGACATTCGAAAGTAATTGAAAAATTTTGAGTCGTCTCCTCGCAACTGACTCATGAGTATAAGCACCTTCACTAAATCTTTGAGTCAAGAGTGGATGCTGCCAATAACGTCGATTTTTTTCTTCTCTGCTAACGATAGTACCAACACAACACGACAACGTCCATCCTTGTAGAGAAGCGGTGGTATACTGCGAATTTGCTGTGTGAACATCGCATCCAGTAACGACAGATCCGTTGAACATAATACGGTGCCTATGTGGGAACAGAAAATAAATTTTTGTCGTATCCGTTAAAAAGGGTACCGTAAATACGGAGACCATGTGTGAACGGGCTGTAATTTGTACTACTATATCTTACAATGATTTATTCATAAAAAACATCGATTTGCAAAGAAAAACATCTTTTTTCAACTTGCCACAAGGCACAATGCTATGCCCTCCACTACTCCTAACTTAACTTCTCTCCATACAGAACGGGTTCGAAGCTGGCGGTAGGTTCGAGGGCTTGGCGCAGACACTGCTGCCGCCCGCGCCGCCCGGTGTGCCGCCGTCGCCCGCGCATCTCGCTGCCATACAGCCGCATCAAGTGCTGTGAGTCGATAGCTAGCTTTATGTTCTTATTTCTAGGTTCTAAACAAGACTTCGTCTGACGAGATAGTTATGATCAGATCAGCAACACAGGAATGGAATAACTACGATTGTATAGTGTCCTCTCCCCATTGTCTTATAATTAAGTACCAACTTTGTAATTAGACTACATTGCTAAATCACTCATCATCTACCGGCTTTCGGCTTCTAGTCTTAACTGGATGCAGCTGAATGCCAGTATTTTACATGGAACCAATGCCTGTAACTGGGTTATAGAGGTCACATACCTCTATAACTCAGTAACTGTGTAACACAATAATCCTCGGCGAGAGAGAGTCTGGTTGGCAGACTTGCTCCCTGGTGAGACCGGTTGTCAGTCTTGCTCCCAGGTGAGACCGGTTGTCAGACTTGCTCCTTGGTGAGACCGGTTGTCAGGCTTGCTCCCTGGTGAGACCGGTTGTCAGGCTTGCTCCCTGGTGAGACCGGTTGTCAGACTTGCTCCCTGGTGAGACCGGTTGTCAGACTTGCTCCTTGGTGAAACCGGTTGTCAGACTTGCTCCCTGGTGAGACCGGTTGTCAGGCTTGCTCCCTGGTGAGACCGGTTGTCAGACTTGCTCCCTGGTGAGACCGGTTGTCAGACTTGCTCCCTGGTGAGACCGGTTGTCAGACTTGCTCCCTGGTGAGACCGGTTGTCAGACTTGCTCCTTGGTGAAACCGGTTGTCAGACTTGCTCCCTGGTGAGACCGGTTGTCAGACTTGCTCCCTGGTGAGACCGGTTGTCAGACTTGCTCCCTGGTGAGACCGGTTGTCAGACTTGCTCCCTGGTGAGACCGGTTGTCAGACTTGCTCCTTGGTGAAACCGGTTGTCAGACTTGCTCCCTGGTGAGACCGGTTGTCAGACTTGCTCCCTGGTGAGACCGGTTGTCAGACTTGCTCCCTGGTGAGACCGGTTGTCAGACTTGCTCCTTGGTGAAACCGGTTGTCAGACTTGCTCCCTGGTGAGACCGGTTGTCAGGCTTGCTCCCTGGTGAGACCGGTTGTCAGACTTGCTCCCTGGTGAGACCGGTTGTCAGACTTGCTCCCTGGTGAGACCGGTTGTCAGACTTGCTCCCTGGTGAGACCGGTTGTCAGACTTGCTCCTTGGTGAAACCGGTTGTCAGACTTGCTCCCTGGTGAGACCGGTTGTCAGGCTTGCTCCCTGGTGAGACCGGTTGTCAGACTTGCTCCCTGGTGAGACCGGTTGTCAGACTTGCTCCCTGGTGAGACCGGTTGTCAGACTTGCTCCCTGGTGAGACCGGTTGTCAGACTTGCTCCCTGGTGAGACCGGTTGTCAGACTTGCTCCCTGGTGAGACCGGTTGTGAGACTTGCTCCCTGGTGAGACCGGTTGGCAGACATCATCTTGTCGTCTTAAAACGCTAATATGGAACCTCACAATTATATATTTAAGTTAACCTCTACTCCCTTTTTTCCCTTGAAGTTTCATGACACTTCTTCGTGGCTGCACATGCATAACCTACCGTATATGGCGGGGTTTAGACACACTAACCTAGTCAAAGTTTTGAACAGGTACAGAATACTACAATATTATCCTTCACTTTTTCAGTTGGCGCTAAACAAATCATCTCACAGATATCCCGACGTCGGACATCGCACTACGTTACATTACTTATCTTAGAGAGTGAATTAATTCAGTTCATTCACTGTTTAAGCCGTTCACAGCTTGGTCACTGAATGAGGCGACTGAAACATTTTACATGCTCTTTACATTCATTCACTTAAAGAGTTCAGAATATCTGCTGTCAATATGTTGACAGGCTTTTGGAAACTTATTATATCTAAGAAAAATAAACTTTAAGAAAGATGTATTTTAAGTTGGTTTTAGATTAAAAACTCTCGAACATGAAAACAGCTGTATGTATAAAGGCAGCTAATTTCAAAATGATGTGTAATTTATGTATGAGTAAAGAAATAATGTTCATATGTACGGAAAAAAAATAAAACAATGGTTGCCTTTTCAAAACTTAGGGATGATAAGAAATTAAACAAAATTAATCTAGTTTTTTTTTTCAGTGATAGAATTATTTAAATGCTTTAACTTATTTAAAATCAGTCGCCTCACCAAAAGCTGTGATTTTCCAAAATTATGGAAGCAAGTCATTGTACGTAAATGTACCTTTTTTATTTAAACTATATTATACAATGTATTTTAAAACTTAAAAAATACACAGAAGCTATACTTAAACATTTATCTGTATAATGCATACAAATCTTTGTATAAATTATACAAAGATTCAAGTATGTATACGTTATGGAAATATACACACTACCCCTATCAACTAAAACTAAAAGCCAAGTCACTGGTCAGGCTTCTCAACGTAACATCTCGCCAGTGTCCCGCCAGTAGTAGGCAGAGGTGTATCTAAAGTACATCCACATTTCACGAGTTGTGTTTAAATCCCTTGTTGATACAAGGGATTTAAACAATAGGCTCGTGCGCTCGTGAGCCTATTGCCATGATCCAGTCACAAATCCAGACATATATTATCTGTGTATATTTTCTAACTTTGTTGTATTAAGACTAAGCTATATTTAAATATATATTACGATATATAAACATATATATTTGGCAGTGCGTGTCACAACGTCGGTATCTTAGCCTGTTATTTGACTGTGATGTCGCGTGCGACCGCTACGCTCGCCGCTTCTAATAAATCGACCTTATCATCAAGAATTAGGGTTTAAAATCAAAGAAAGTATTAATTATAAGCAACGACGTAGGAATACCTACTTTGTCTCTGGAAATTGAGTATGAAATTACGTGGAAAGTGATCTGAAGTGATGAAATATCATTTTTATAGCTATAGGTGTAAGTGCGGAAACTAAAGAAAATATCATATTTAGATCTGAATATAATAACAATGCTCTCTAACTTAGTCTAAGTCAAAAGATCTTAATTTACAAATTGCTTTAAGAGTCGAAACAGAATCTTCTAAAATATCAATTTACGTCAAAAGCATCACATTTATCGAAACTACCCTACGTGTCCGCCAGAGGGCGCTAGTTTTCTGCAGACTTCAGTGTAGTCGCGGCGAGCGAAGCGAGCGGACGCGGAAACAGCCGCCGGCTGTCAACGTTCTAGTATTATGCCGGTGAAACTCCGGACACACGAGTAAGACTAGTTTAGATGCGTCGACGGCTGTCGAAGGGGAGACGGAGAAAATATAATTTAAATACTCGATAGGCAGAATATCTGAGAAAGAAGTAAGCGGGGATGTTTTTGTGTTTGGTTCTCGGTGCAATGGAATTTATTATGAAAATAATAATACAGGGAGCTTAAAAAATGTTTTGCTTCTAGCAAATAAACTTTTCTATTCCGAAATTTCATTTTATAAAACTACAAAACTAAGTGAAAGTGATATTAGTATCGTTTTCATTTAACAAATAAAATTGGATTTAAAATACACCCGGGTTTTTTTTAATAAGTTAAATTAAAATCAAAAATTAAAAAATGTTTTGACTGATTTTAAGCCATTAGTTTGCTCGGCTAATGGAGTAAGCACAAAATTAAAAAATAAAATTAAACACGAGCCGTCGACGTAATTAGTTATTATAATAAATAAAAAATATAAACAAAAAGCGGTTGTGCGTGACGCAAGAGTGTGAGAGCGAAACGGACATATTTCTGTTAGTTACGTTTGAATAGGGCGTGTTGGGGGGGAGTAACGAAGTATATATCAGAAAGTTACTAAAACGTTAGACTCTAGTCTATATATTTATATTATAACTTATTTTACTAGTTTTTTCACCGACTATGTTGTGGTTGGCCCATGTAGCTATCAGTATGTCACATGGTGCGACTGCCTTTTTCATCTTACCCTGTTTAAAATGAAAAATGTTCTATATTATAGACATAAAAAATATGTATTTGTTTACGGGGAGCTTCTGTTGCAAAATTGGCCTTTTTTGGTAAAAACCTGTCTAAAATATTCCAAATAATAAATATATGAAATATTTTTAGTTCCTTAATCACGTCCCTACGAACGCAGCTTAATGATATAATATGTATATTTCAGCATGAAAGGCATTATTAAAGCCAATCGGTTGTTCGTATGATTGGTCCGTCGACTGCCAGTTTTCACAAATGGCAACACTCATAACGTGTTGCCAGATTCGACGAAAAAAAGCACAATTTGAAAAAAAAAATATTAAAAAAAAAATCTTCATATTTTTACTAAACAATGCCAAATAATTTACTGGCAACACAGTTGATTGGTGTTGCCATGTGTAAAAATGTATCTGTTAGGTATATATCCAGTCTTTTAGTCTTGGTTTGTAAGCATGTGATTCTGAGTAGACGGGCGATGGGAGAATCTCACTTATATTATTATTATATTAGTATAATAAATAGAAAAATCGGTTTGTTTCTTGAAAAAGTACCAACTGGTTAATTTCTACTGTTTTAAGAACACCAAGTTAAAATGAGGAATCTCATATGTATGTTTACAAGTTTTCAGTGTGTTACTTGAATTTAGTATCTTGAAATATGTGAACAACCAGTTAAGCTGTTAGCCGAGTGGCTATTTACATGTTTCAAGGTACTAAATCACGCACTAAGAACGTGTAACAGAGCTTAGTTGGATAACTTCAAGTCAATAATGGCATCTTACTAAGCATTTAAACTACAAATAAATTGAATATCAGTAACATTCAGTAATAATTTCTGTGTTCATAAGCTTTATATCTGCCTACCCACGTCATAAAAATGTCAAATCAATGTTGATAGATATTATTTTTTAGATAGTAAATAAGCGTGTAAAACACATGCCTGTAAGGAGTGTTACATCACACATTGTTCGGGCTGCATTTGATTGCGCAGTATATTTTTTTATCGACAAAGTCGAACTGTAGCAATGACCGCACAGGTTCCATTTGGCGCGTCCCGATCGATAAACTAAATCGTCATTTCGGCTCGGCACAATCTAACTGCCGAGTAGCTCTTTACCGAACGTATACCGGGTGCCGAATTTTGCCGTGCTGAACATATTGTGTGTAGTACCTCTTATAGACAAAATGTGTATACGGCTTTATTCGACATTGTAAGTTAACACCAAAACAGAATTCAGTGGTTATTTTCTCGAAAATAATGTTATGAAGTTCAAATGATGAATTTGAAAAGCATTTTTGTGCAGTTGCAATTTTCTTTAAGGATTTTCCAATAATTTGTTGAAAATGAAACATATTTTTGGTAACGTATTTGTAATTTGTAATATACTCTCGACTAAACTATGGTAGATTAGAAAGATTATATTATCATCTAAGCACTATGTTGGGGTCGACTTCCAGTCGAACCGGATGCAGCTGAATACCATTACATTACATGGAGCGACCTGCGGCCCAAGTCTGCTATTTTTATTATTTCTTCATTCCAACACGATCCCATTGTCATTTTGCTAAAAGTTCGTAATCTGCTAAATTCGTAATGGTCGATCATTGGTCGGTCAATGGTCTCGTAATAGAATTGTGTTATAATGACATTGTCGTATTGCCATTATTATAAAACCCGTTAGTAGAAATAATTTTCGAAAAACTACTACTAAAGAACATTTCATGCCAGATTTCATTTAAATATATTTTTACATATTATTTAATATTTATCAGATTACTATTCTATGCCATTTCTTTCAATGGAGTGGTTGACCATTGGAAAGTCATAATGACGCCATTATATTAGTAGATTGCCAAACTTGTCAAAATCAACAATAATTAAGAAATCAACGATAGACTATTGTGACACAGTTGTAATAGCAGACTTCGAGGCCCTGATCTCCACAACCTAGTTACTATATTATCTGATACGCCTTAAGCTTGGGTCTACTGTTACCCCTATTACAACTTACGTATGTGTTACTAAAAATTGCAAATAAAAAGCATATTCCAATATGCATGATTGTTTTAAATGTGAGATTCGTGGGCAACTATTATATTGTTTGCTTTGTTCTTGGGCGATCTGACCATATTTGCCTCCACAATATTCTTGCCATGCATTCAAAAATATCTAGACTAAGTCTAAATCATATCTGTAGACATAAAAAGTATTTTACGTAGATTGAAATAGTCTATGGTCATCTTTTTTTCTTTAGTGGGGTAATCTTGGTCACCTTGCCCCCAAACAATTTTTTGCCCAACAGTGGGCGTGAAAGATCTTTTTGTACTAGTTTATATACTGAGCCTTTTTGATTATATTGCATTTTTTTGTTGATCGAATCATGTTATTGTGTGAGTGAAGGAGTCTGTGATTGTAAAGCGATCTTGTTAGTGATTATAAAGCAGAATGTCAGCCATTCGAAAATGAAAGTATTTTGGACGAATTAATAAGAAAAGATCTGATTTTAACAATATTTTCTTAACTTTGACTTAGCTTTTGCAAGATTCTATGATATTCTAAAGTAGATCTTAAAATGACAAAAAAAAAAATATCGAAATTATTTAACTTAAAATTCTGATTTTCGAAGGAAATGATTAAAAAACAGTTTTTATAATCACTTACATAGTTGCAAAGGAGAGTACCCATTGCGGTAGTTATTAATTCCCGGTAAGGAAGGGACCAGCGGCTCTGCGGGCATTACCGTGGCACTAAATTATGTCAAGTCACGACAAATGTTACGGCATAGTATCCTCATCATCTGCCTAGTCTTTCCCCAACTAAGTTGGGTTCGGCTTCCAGTCTAACCGGATGCAGCTGAATACAGTATTTTACATGGAGCGACTGCCTATCTGACCTCCACAACCCATTTAGTACTGGATAGCACGATAAACTTGGCAAGACTGGTTGTCCGACTTTTGGGCCTCTGACTACCTGTAACGACTGGTAAAGATCCAGAAATGATATAGTATCTTGTCACGATATTGCACTCTGGGCCGCCTGATTGATTGAAATTACTTTATTTTACAAAACCCAATTTCAAAATAGTTTCCAAAGTATGTTGTTAACGACAAGAAATATCGTCCGAAGATTTTGTCTATGCATTTTTTTTTCTTTCAAAAATATAACAAAATTTTTCGGCGATAGTTCTTGTTTGAATCTTATGAGTGACCCAAACATATGTGATGTTTGGGTCGCCTAATACGGCACAGGCGGGCGGCACTATCTAATGTATGTCTTGCTGCCCAGCTCTGCCGCATAAGACGGCTCCGGACGTGTGTAGCATGCCTCACTCAACTTGATGTTTTTTGTATTTGGTTCTTAGATTTCAAACTTTGATTTATTTTGGTTTTATCAAATCAAAAGAAATCAGCTTTTGTAAAAATTATATTTGTCATTTTACATCTTAACTTGACATTAGTAATGTATGATGCCAACAAATGTTTAGTTTCTATAACTGTTTGCTAGAGAATGAAATTGTATTGTTTCAATATCAGATGTTTTATATTCATAATGCAAATTTTAAAATATCTATGAAAGGGATTTTCATATTCATTTATCAGTAGTAAAGATTTCTATTTTTGAACGTAACAAATAAAATCTCCCTTTCTAATAAGATTTTCCTGTAACAAGTTTTATGAGCAATATAAAGAATCTTTGTGGTGAATATTCCATAAAACAGGCATCTAAATAGTCGAAACAATTGACTGTCAATATAAATATCATCAAAATAAGTATTTATATTCTGCATCAAGTTTCAAAATTAACAGTTTTAAAGTTGAAGGGTATAGAACCGAATTGGCATAGTTATCTTGTCCCGATTTTGGATTTTCTGCAAAGTGCCGAGATATTTGGAAGGTAGTTCTCATTGCTTGCCAACGTGGCACTGTAGAGCATATCCCAGGACAGCTTTTTGTTTAAGTGTCATAACATCACGCCTGTTACCACCGAAATGTTAGGCAGAGGTGTACCTGATAGTACACCCACATTGCGCCCGTGATGTTGACAAGTCCCGTGTGATGGGGTGATGGTGTCCTCGACCCATATATATCAGTTTACAATTACGATAAGATGACTATGCCAGCTTCCATACAGGATAAAAGGTTCAATTATCGTTTTGTTCGTACCACTGCATACACCGACAGCTTTCGTCTGAATTGTGTAAAATTAAGTGAAAATGGGTTTTGCTCAAAAGAATGTATCTAGACTAGCGAGTCACGTGCAATATATAGCATAATTATTATTATTTTTGTTTTGAAATAAAACTTATTAAAAATCGAGTTTTGCGTTTGCTTTTTCATAACCTTCCTTGTATGAGATTCATTCACACTGAAGTTATTTTGTTGAGCAACGTTTACAGGTGTTAGTGGGCAACAACGAATCACAAAATGTTCCTATACAAAAGGTTAAATCGGTTTTATTGTGACCATATCTTGACACTACCCACATATTATCACCTGAAAAGCTAAAACACACGGTCACAATTACATTACGTCCCAGGGAGTGTCACTAATGCAGGTTTCACACGAGGGCAGAACAGTCACAGTCAGGCAAAAGATAATGGAATGTAAGATGTTTTTAATATGGGTTCTAAACCTGAAATAAATGAATTTTAATTTAAAACAGTTTGGAAAGACAGTGACGTTTAAATATAGGACAGTCCGCGAGTGATAGCGATGGAGCGTCGACGATGACAACGGCAACATTTACGCCACTTACTTAAAATTGCAGCACAAAATGCTTTGAATGGGGAGTAATTGAAATAGTAATAAATAGGAAAGAAAAACTTAAGACAAGTCAGGACGTGCGCACCCACACTGTCCTGCTCTTTGCACTGCACTGCCCTCGCGTTCACGCGAGTCCAGCCACAAGACAGGCGAGCGAGAAAGGTGGTGGGGGGAGCAAACTGCCCCCGAAAGAAAAGACCGGTTAGGGTTACTGTCAAGACAGTACTATTCTGTGCGTTCAAACAGTAGCAGTACTGTGCTGCCCACTGTTCTGCCCTCGTGAGAAACCAGCATCAGGGCAGTTGAAATCAAATTCGTTATTTAAGGCGTAATACGTCGTAAGAGATTTTGCGGAAAACAAAGGGAGCTCGGAATTCATACGCGACGATAAGACCCGCGGCAGCGTGTCAAATTAAAAGGGAACTGTTATGGTGATTATTAAAATGATCTTGCAATTTTTCGAAAATAATAACACTTAGAAATGTGTGACCCTTACCCCCACGCGCGTCGCCTCTTTCATTGGGCTCCTACGCATTCCGCAGTTTGTTCAATTTTGACACTTGTTTATACCTTAGGCCTTCGGTTTCGGCCAAAACTTCGGCCTGTTTTGGCCAAAGCCGAATTTTTCATTTTATTATACTGGGGAAATGTGGGTGGACTATTACGTCACATGGTGGCACATGAAGCTGTACATTTCCAGTATAACTTGGTCTCGCTTTGTATAGAATTTCTATACAATGAGAGATCCGCATAAACTGGTTTTGTATAGCTTGATTGGCCGTCGTGCGTACACCACTGCCTAACCCTTCGCGGGTTACAGGCGTGATATTTTGTTGTGTAGAATGACGCACAGTACGCTCCAGTTTTGTTATTTCTTGTTCGCCCGACATTGTAGGTATTATTTTTTCTAAATGAAAAGATGATGATGATTTTATCTTATTCATGTGATTTAAATTAATTTTTATGTGTGTTTTTTTTGTGTATGTTATATGCATCACAAATGACCTTAAAAATTATTGTATGGTGTGTGTATTGTGTGGTGACTGGTGAGTAGGTATTTGTCTCTTATTCTTTGATGACTAACATTATTTTTAAGTGTACCTACTAACAAAATTACGGTACGTTGTCTGACTCAAATAAATTAATTACATTTGTGTTTTTCCAGAATCTTAAAAAAATTCTTAGATTTAAGAGGCAAAGAAAATAGCTTTTTTCTTATCGAAAGGATGGTTAAGTATAATACATATAATAAAACTACAAAAAACTAACAACAATACCATTTATTTGGTTATACAGATTTTTACATATAGCAACAATAATAGGATAGTTTTACTAATTTTGTCTCACATTATAAGTGATCAAAAAGTGAACAGTATAATGCGTCTAAATGCTAAACCTTTCGAAACACTAGTATATAATAAATACTATTATATCTATTATTCATATATACATACATATCATATAAAGAAAATTAACACAATAATTGCAAAAAGACAAGAAGAAGGAAGACAATCTTGGAAGACTTCGAAACTATAAATTTATATTATTTTGACACTGAAAATATATTTCCTTTAATATTAATTATACATAATCTTACAAACTAAGCAATTTGGAAGCACTGCGATTCAATTGTTATAGTGACATCGGTAGAAAAAATAACTACTCTTCTAGCGTACTGCGATCTGTTTTCGAGTATTAGAATGAAGATTCTATGAGTAATTTAGTCAGAAATATTACTTTAACTAAAATACGCATTAGAAGCACAAGTAGCCCAGCTAACGATATTCACACGCTACATATTTACACATTACTAATATTATAATTTGACTGATAGTGTCATTTTAATTTCGAAATAAATATTTCTTAATAATTTCTGCTATTGGCCGCTAGAATGCTAACTCAAAACAATTTTGCCAGAAACTATCATTTTCGTTTATCTAATATTACCACAAACACGACACCTATTAACTTTAACCCGCCCTCGAGATTGTTTCTCCGTCACAAACTATTCTACTCTTTCTATTGTCATCGTCACATCATATTTTTCGTATATTTACATAGGTACTTATTATGTACTTAGTAACTGCAAGATCAAATAAACGACAATATTATCTTACAAACCAAGTACCAATAATAAATTAAAGACAGATTAAAAATTGTAAACAGAATAGTATACAAACAGAGTTACTAAAAAAAATACTGATAAATACTTATTGAATAAAAAAAAAAACAATAATGCAGACAAGAATTTTAAACAAAATAATAAGTACACCTATCCTAACTTATATCTGAACATCGAGACACAGATCTAATACCGATAAAATAAATAAATATACGTTATTGCAATATTACACATGAAATTTTTCGTCCTAACATTATTTAACGCAGCGCTATCTTTTGTCAAAAAGAAAAACATTAGCTTAATCTACTCGACACAAGATGGCGCTAGTTGTTTCTTTTAAATTTTTAATGTCTCCAAGACATGCCTTTGGCGGTAAATTAAAATATTTTATTTTGTAAATAAGCACCGAAAAGCTGTAAACTACAACGCGTTTTTACAACATATAAAATTTAACAATACTCTTTAATTGGCAAAACGGGAGATATGTTTTGTAAAATGTGATTTTGATATCAATCAATATATATTTATTTTATACTTAAGATACCTAAACAAAGTGAATGATATAGAATAACAATTTGATTAAATTAAATATATATATAATATACATATACAGAGTGTCCGGTAATTCATGGATAACCTTGAAATGGGTCATCATAAAACTAATGGCCAATCACAAAAAAAAAACAAAAAAAAAACAATTTGCATTCGTTAAATTAATTTTGGCGAATGTTAGGCGTAACCTGTTTTAAACAGACTTTACTTCATTATTACTATGCAATACTAACGTCTATTAATATTATTTAAACACCAATGATCAGGCACAACAAATATTTCAATATCTTGAACCAAATTTCACGTCTTTTGAACGTGAATAGCAATAACTCACTGATCACGTTAGGCACATTAATGACGCACATATTTCCTTTATTTCTTTTCTATACATATTTTTTATATTTTTAAATATTTCTATACAAATATAAAAAGAAAAAAAAAAAAAAAACATTTAAAAATATAAAAATAGTAGCCCACCGGCATCAGGAACAGGGTCCGATCTACCAGACGCACATATTATTTTTAAATTATTGGTCAATTTGGTTTCGATACTTTTTTTATAATAAGGACGCTTAAAATTTGTCAAAATGATTTATTTTTACAAATTTTTCACTAGAACAGTAATTCAAGTATTGTTTTAAATGCCGTGACATAGCAGTCATACTTTTTATTGCTTATCTGTCAGGTCAGTTAGCGTTCGTTACTATAACAATAAAATACCGATGGAATACATTAATTTGTGGTCTTGGTTTATGTAAAATAAGGTAACTAAGAACATCGATTATTACTTGGTTACTTTTTATTTGTATTTTTTTTCAGAATGGCCTTAGTTCTATGATGACCATTTTCAAGGTTATCCATTAATTACCGGACACCCTTTAAATGTTTTATAATTTAGGTATCATTCACTTTATTTCATTTGCGTTATAAATAATCTAAATATATAAATAGTCAGCAGAAATAGTAAATTTTGATATAAGTGGGGAAACTTTGTTATTACATTCGATGCGGAATTCACACCCGACCGGAAGGCGACGTTGTTATGGAGCCGACAACTGCAGTAAAAAATGCCCACGTTTATCAAATGACGTTTTTCAATACACTTTCTAAGAAATAAAATAGAACGAAAAGTATTTTTGTCATGAATTATTAGAGACCTGTGATTTAATTTACATTTTTTCGCGCTTTGCTTTCACCAGGTTGAAGAAAAAGCAAAAGTATGAAGCCGCGAAACAGCCTAATATGAAAAATAGAAAATTCAAATATTTTTTCATTTTAGACACAAATAAATGTTATGTAATTTGGTCATAAAAGTTTTTTTTTAATAAACATGTTTATTTATGTTATTCTTTTTATAAATACAATTTAAATATCCAAAAAATATTTACGCCATGAAGACGCATATCTCTTTGCCGAGATTAAAAATAAAAACAACGATCACTGCCGATTATAGGAATTGAACCAATTTGGACTTTATTTAGTATAGTCATCTGAGAAAATTTTTATTTCCGCACATATTGTGAGAAATGAAAAAAATCCTACGTGTGTGAAATACATTGCATGTTGAACCTAATCGTAGTGCCATAAGAGTCGAGGAAGTGTATTGAAAATAAAATTATAGCTCTCCAAAAATAGTCACTTAGTTCTAGAGTAATCAACCATTGATAGGTATTTTCTTCCAGGTCTCTAACTTTTCTTCTTTCATGTCGATGATAAGTCTTGCCATACTACTAAAGTACCTTACATAACATAGTTATTTTAGATCAATGATCAATGCCTAATTTAGTTTTAATATATAAATAGACGTTTCAATTGTAACTATCACTACACACATAATATCATCCATATCCATGTCATTTACTACACATTAAACACATACGCACATACATCATCTTTTGCACACACACTCACCCTCTGACACAATCTACACAAACATTTTTTTACACAACAACATTGCCATAAATATTTAACAGAAATGACTACATACGGTCAACTGACCAACTAGACAATTTGAGCTTTGTAATCTCATTTTTTTGTTTAACCCTACTTTAACACTATTTGAAAATACATTTTCAATGTCAATATTTAAATATATATTATAAAATATATACATAAATATTTATGTGAAGGGATCAACATTTAATAAATAGGTATAATATTTATTTTATAATATTTTAATGCAGAGATGGCTCGTTACATTCTTATAAAATCATTCTATTTTTTAGAATTATTTAACGTTTAGGGAATACAGTGGACCGCTAAGAAGAGATGAAGAGAATCATGTTTATTCTTAAAAATAGTATTATTGGAATTCTCTAGAAATATGCTAAGTGTTCTGTTCAGATTAATCCTAAATATTTATTATTCTTGTTCGAAAAGTCACGTCAAACATTACGAAGATTCGTAAGAGAAAAAGCGGGGATGTAACTATTTTATATTTCAAAAGTAAAAAATGTGTCGTTGTTGATTTTACTAGAAATACTAATTTCTATATCGACTTATCCGTTGAGACTCGTCGAGATGCTAATAAAAATCAGAAATTCTAAAATTGTTCTAAAATTTGCTAAAAGTTTTAAATTACTTATTCAAACGAACAAGACACACTCGGCCAATTTATAAATTCATTCAAAAACCAATCAATTCCATTGTTTTGTAAAACTTTCCAATTCGACAACAAAATGTTCAATTTTAGTTAAATTACATGAAACTTAGTTTAGCTACTCCTCAATAGATGGCGATAGTGAAGCTTGTAGTTAGTAGTTTTTATTTTAATGAGTGATTATTTAATACTCCCTGGCACACCTAAGATTGCTATGCATTTTTACAGCAGATAACATCTAGATAAATAAATCACTAGATCTTTTGATACATGTATGTAACATATGTTTATAAGTACATAATATTTGGTAACGGCGGTGAAAATTTCTTAACCAAAACCTCATAACGTTAAAATGCACATTGAAAAACACGTAGACTTTAAAGGAAAACGAGAGAATATTTCAAAGTCACATTTAACACCAAGAATTATTCCAAAAATCTCTAGAAAACAATTAAACAGCCAAATACGGACTCCCCTCCACAACTTCCCTTCCTAAACTAAATAAAATGTCTCCGCCGTTACCCGATTCATTTAAAGCTTTAATCAACGATGATGTCCTGTCCGAGACGGTCCATCTCCGCTAGCATGAAGTCCACGTCTTTCTCGTTGACGGCTGCAGACGAGATGATGCTGCGGAAGAAGTTCGGGCGACGGTCATCGGGTTGGTAGGCGACCATCAAAGTTCCCGACTGCATCATTTTGCCCTTCAGTTTGGCGCACACCTGAAATTTGTAAGTTGCGCTATTAGGTACTAGGTGGCGCTAGACGTGTTGACAAGACAAGACAAGACAAGACATTTATTTGTAGAAACATGAGTATACATGTAGTCATTAGTGTTGACAGTGATTGTGCAACATTGACATTTTAGTCAGTTTTTTTTCATTAATTGCATCCTGTTTCAGTAAGTATTATTATCATCAAACAAAATACAAATGCAATTTTAATCAATTTGCACAAAACTAAACAACAGTACAAATGAAGACTAAAAGATCAGGTAATTATTGCTTCACAGTCCCAATCCCAAACACATCAGTTCAAACATTATAGAATCGACCCATCTTGAACTTTCTTATTCTTTATTTATTTAATCGACTCTACAAGATCATATAATAAATTACCTAGTTAGTAAGTCGCAGACATCGAACAGAGATAAAACGAAAAAAAATAAAAAATATATTTCGTTTTTTGAGATGAACAACCGCTGATAGTGCAGTAACTTGAATATGAATTGAGAAAATTCGTTACCTCTTGTTTTTATGAATACCCGTCGCAGAGCTCAGCTAGCTAATTCAATCTTATAGATATAACAAAATTAAGTAACATCAAAAACTCCATCAGCCCACCTTCCCCAACTTGATCTCCTTATGTGCGTCATGCGGCAGACCCCGCAGCTGCTTGGGTAGGTACCAGAAGGAGACGTTCACCATCTCAGGCTCCATAATGAGGTGGAACTTGTCCGGCTGCTCCTTGATGCGGCGCACCTGGTACTCCGCTAGCTCCATCAGGCGGTCCATGTTGCGCTCGAAGCCGGAGGTGCCCTGGGACGAGGGTAGGAGTTAGGAGATCATCATAACAACAATTAGTAAGTCAGTCAGAACGTATATTAACAAATTGCAATATAGGGTCAGAAGTTTTGGAACAGATGTCCAAGGTGATAATATTATTGGCCTTATTGCAAATTCAAGCCTAACGATTTATTTAATTAAACCTATTTTTAGTGACAACGTTTTTATGGAAATGATTCTAGTTGCCGACTCAGTAATAGTAATGTTACTTAGATCTATACTTATTTATACTCATATTATAAATGCGAAAGTAATTCTGTTTATTTGTTACCCTATGACGTCTAAACGGCTGATCGGATTGTAATGAAATTTGGCAAGGAGATAAATTATATCCTGGGCCCTTCCCCAGGATATAATCTAACCACGGGTCAACCAGTTCCGTGGCGGAAGCTACGCTCAACTATGGCTAGTTGCCGCTTCAGTGCAAAAGTTCATAAAAAATTTAAAAACTGATATTGGAGCGTTTCTGCAATGTTGTTGCTCAAACCTGTCTGCGAGCCTTCGCATTTCTTCCTAGCTAACACACTAGCACGTGGTAAAGGGCTGTCGTTTATGACTTTTGAGATGCAAAAGGTGAAAGAATTTTCTATTTGGTTGCCTGTACTCCAGCAGGACATACCTTGCCGCGCCACTGCAGCCACAGCTTGAAGATGTCGTTGTGTCGGCCGCACTGGATGACCTTATCCCCGGTGTCGAACTTGGGATCGTAGATCTTGTCGGTCATGAACAGATACTCAGCTGACATCGCGTTGCAGTTCAGAAGGATACCCTGGAAAGAGAACGAGGTTTGAGAACAAAAACTCCATAATATTCATCTCAGAAAGACTCGCACAAACCAGGGACGCATGGAATAAGAGGAAGCGTGCACTTTGCAGTGCGCAGAACCAAGCTGTTCCTGATGATGATGATTAAGGTATTAGCCCAAAATGTTCGCCCTCCCACTGCTAGCACAGGACACTGGGCTCCACTCTTTGAGGGGAGGAGTGGGCCATTGTGCACCACTACTGTAGCTTGGCATATATTTATATCCTCGAGTTTTGGTTTTATAGGATGTTTTATCACAACTTGTTCTTCATCGTACTGCCGAGTGGTCGCAAGCTGATGAGCATGAGGTTCTGGGTTCGAATCCCGGGTCGGGCAAAATGTTATAGGGTTTTTCCATCAGGAATTTCTCAGTTGCAGCCACAGAGTCTGTATATGTACCCGGCTGATGTCAATAGGTTCGCCCCCTATAACATAGGATGTAAAACATAACTGGTGAAATATGGGTGTAGTATTAGGCACACCTCTGCCTAATCCTTCGGGGATTACAGGCGTGATGCTATGTTTCTTCAACGATTTAATGCGTATGTTGGTTGCTTGACACCGCTTGGGATGCTAGGACACTTGGTACCGACCCCGAGACCCTGCGCTCAGCAACAACGCACTTCATCAAAATCATCGTCAATGTAATTCGATAATTTCATTGTTGATAAGATTCCACATTTTGAATTAAAAATACAGACTTATCATTCAAAACAAACTTATCTTTGGACCGTTAACAAATTCAAAATAACACAAGCTAAACTCCTCAATCTCTGTATGAACAGTACCATAGAGTTTGTAGAGCATTATGTAGATTCGCTATCTGTCGCGCACAGCTGTTTGTCTGTGTATTTATATGCTAAATAGACACACCCCTACTCGAGTGATAGGGTAGTGTTTGCGGTGAATTGGAGGACCTACCTCCGTGAAGTTATAGAGAGAATGGTAAGTAGGTATACGAACTCGTGCCAAGATTTATTACCAGAACTTTCAGCCAGTTTGTGCTCAATCATAGCTGTATAAATTATACGATCAGAGTAAACTAAGTCAAGAGATTCCTCAGATGAGATGGATAGGTATCTTATAATTTTAATAAACTAAAATACGCCATAACTGCCAATTACTTCGCTATCAGCAGCCGTTGACCCACTCTAATCATCTGTGACCAGTTTAAGGTGTTGACTAGAAAAACCCAATTTACGTTTCCCCGAAATCAAGAACTCTCGCCCGGCATTAGAGCTTGCGGCCACTAAAACGAGACACGCATCTTACTCTACAAACAAATAACAATCCATACTCTGAATATGCCATGCGACTGTAGACCTTATTTCATTAAAGTAAGCCAAACAATTTGGCTTATAAATGGTTGTAGCCTGTCAGAACAATATGCTTCATGATAAATTCCTGTGGACCCCGCCTACACTCCATGTTTGAGGTTAGGGGTGGCACTGTATCGATATCGATAGAGTCGTTATTTCATTAAAAAATTGTAAAAGCAGGCTCTGAGCTAGTGTTTTTTTGGGACAAACCCACCACGTTATTCCCAAATCACTGCAACTCCTGAAAGCCAGAATCAACAGTGGCGACCACCAGAAAACCGCCGAGGCAACGAAGCTCGACGAAGTCCCAGAGAAACAATTTAACCTTCTTAGATCCCGCCACGAAATTAATCAGAAATGAATAGCGGAGGTGTATGAAAAATCTAATTTACACATCACTGAGCTGGTGTTGTGAATATTTTTTTCCCTTACATCTTTAGGGTTTTGTACCCGAAGGGTAACCAACAGGACCCCATTACTAAGCCACCGGTGCCCGTCCGTTCGTCTGTCTGTCAACGGGCTGTATCTCATGTTCCTTAATAGGTAGACAGTTGAAATTTTCACAGAATGTGTATTTCTGTTTCCGCTACAACAACAAATAATAAAATAAATTCATAAATAAACGGGGCTCCCCTACAACGATGGTACGGAACCATTCATGCGCGAGTCCGACTTGGCCGGTGTTTTATGTACCTGAAGAGAATGTCACACAGGTTGTGACTGAAAATTCGATGTCAGCCAGTCTGTGGTTGTTAGTTTTGTTTCTTTTCATATGAAATTTATTGCGATTCAATATTAACTTGAAAAGCCTGGGCTTCAATTCACTTACAGCCACTATTTTAAAGTGTTGTCCCAATGCCTTATAAACACTTAAACATTCTGCAGCGTACCACACGGCGCTGAGCAGACAATGGACTATTGCCCGCTGGACAGAAAGGACCGCTGCGCTGAAATGAATGCTGTCCATTGGTTGCCAGTGTTGCCACTTGCCACATTATTTTTTCATCGATTGGTTAATGCACATTGTCGGTGGGCGAATTGACCATCGCCTGCTTAGCGCTCAATGATCCCTTCAATTTGAATTTTATCGATAAACCGAAACCACGTTCACCTCCCTACCGTGTCAGGAACGCGGTACATTTAATTAAATTCCTCTTTGCGACACTTGCCAGCATATGTTGCCAATTTGGGTCTACCCTTATCACCGCTACAGATGAAAACCAACCTTATTTCCTTTTCGGAAAATCTTAACATCCTTTGTGCTGTTGTTATTATATTTTGGTACGAATAAATGGTTTGTCGTTTAACGGAAATTGGGCTTTGTAACAGGGTGATAAGGTTGGAATTGTTTAAATGAAGTCGGAAATGTTCAGGAATTTCGATATTTGTTCTGTTAGCAAGTGGCTTTTCATATTAGCTACTTTGCGAATATTAATATTATGAAATGCAGTTATTTTTTCACGGAATTTATAAGTGTAATGTTCGAACAATCTTGCTTTCTGGAGTCAGAAAATTGGTGATTAGACGGATAAGTTTAACTAGATATTTATCCTTCCAGCAGTGATTATCAGTGGCAGCCTGGAGCCTCGATCTGTGACACAGTGTATGGGACCTGAACGTAACTGTTGTACTATACGTACATCTGTGCCTAACCTTTCGGGTATTTTTTGAAGTGTGTTTAAATGTATGATTTTAATTTTACATTTTTTTTAATTTTTTATTTCCTGAGATCATGAGCGTTTCCTCAAAAGTTCTATTTTAAAAATAATAGCTGGTCTAAAACTTTTCAAATAATGTAAACTTATGATCGCTCCGCACTCATTAATCAGAATCACCCTGCTATAACATTGATCCACTGCCATTACACGCAGACGTTTACTGCGCGTCTGCAAATAATTACCATAACGATAAGAGAAACATACTTAGTTATTTCGTATTAAAGCGAGGACAGAAACTTTCTATTTGGCAATTAGATTGAAGACGATTTACCTTTAACATTAGGGACTTATAAATCTGAATCTCTTTACGGCTGCGTGTAGTAATGGATAAAAGGCGACATAAAATATCCCATCTAGACTAGGACAGAACGCATACCGAAATAATATAGTTTTCTTACAAAGTAAGCCTCAAGTGTCGTTGTCACAACAACGACGGGTAAGAAGCTGTAGGATTTGAGTACTTACCTCATACTTGAAGTGTACGGTGGAGCATTGCAGCAGGGTACCCATCAGCTTGTGAGGGTTCCACGTCACGGAGTCGGCCCTGAGGACAAACAAAATACTCGGTTATAGAACTCCTTATCACCTGCCTGCTTTACCAAGTTGAGGTCGGCTTCCAGACTAAACGGCTGCAGCTGGATATCAGAATTTTACATGGAGCGACTAACTGTCTGACCTCCACAGCCCAGTAACTGGGTAATACGATACCCTTTGATAATGCTGGTTGTGAGGACTTTCGGGCTTCCAAATACCCGTAACTTCTATGGAAGATTTACAAATGACATCCGGGATCAACAGCTTAACGTACTCGCCGAGACACGGAGGAAACACAGAATGTAATAGATGGTCACCCAGTCTCGGACAACTCAACCTAGGCACGCGCTGCTTTACCTTGAAGATCGAGCCGTGTGCTTGTGATTATTTAGCCACGAGTCCCTCTAATCTACCTTCAAATAAAATCCCACAATTATTATGGAAATTAAATCTTAAATTCAATGTTGAATTTTGACAAATCGAAGGTCACTCAGCTAGCCCGGGGTGACATCGGGCAATTTGCATAATGCCGTAATCAATTGTGAATCAACGCTGATGCTACCTACCCCTTCTATTTGCTTGTGGGGAATTGATTCGCACTGTGTGGGGAGAGCAGCCTAGGGGAATAGGGTAGATAGGGGCATTGTGTGATGAGCTAGAAAACTGCTGTGGATTATGATTTTGAGATTATTTTTTTGGGGTCATTGTGTTTTGGTGAAGTCACACTTTGCGTTTGTTTGATTGATTTATGAAAATGGCTCGAAAGTGCTTTATCGAATAGCGATACTGAAGTGTCTTCGTGGGACGCATCAATCAGTTAGCCTAGATAAAAAAATTACTGATGAATAAAACAAAAGTTATTGATGAGTAGTCGACGAGTTACTGGCCATTTGCTGGCTAACCTTGTTACAACGCGATGCATGTGTATAGTGCATACTGGCACGAGAGAGAGACTTAGCAACACAACAACAGCGGCACGGTTCGAGCTTGCCAAAGTCGATCAATCGTCGACCATCCATAGCATACCGAGATCCTCCCGAGCCCTAGAAACAACGATAAGCTTTTCGTATCGGCGAATCTTAACAGTCAGATGCCCGAAAGTTTGACAACGAGTCTTGCCATGGGGTATCTTGTTACCCGGTTACTGAGCTGTGGGTGTGGAGATCAGATTGGTATTCAGCTACATCTGGTTAGGTTGGAAGTCGACCACAACATAGTTGCGGGAAGTATAAGTACGTAGATGAGGTTGGCGCCGTCAATTCAAATTAAAGTTACCATGTATCATTGGGCATTGTTAAGTACTTAATTTTTACACGACTGCCCAAAAAATTTGTGTAATGGATAGTTCGGAAGTTTGGATCCAAAAAAAATGGTTTACTACCTAACATATGGAGAAATAAACGTTTGCTCCTGTTTTCCCTACAATAATCCAATTTACTCCAAGACTTCACCCAACACCTATTTAGCTAAGTAATGCAAAACAGATATAACTTAAAATTCATGAGCTCGCAGCAATGTAAGCACAAAGTTAAACAGTACGTATCGTATTGACACAGTCACACAGTGCTGTAGTGGCGCGAGTGGCGCGCTCTGCCGGGACTTTAGGTAATCCTCTGTGTTTACAGCTTTGGGGGTCGCATACGGCAGCACTTACACCGAAGTGTAGTGAAAGGGGTTCAAGGTTCACGTTTTTGTATTTATTTGCTACGTGTTTTTTTTGTTTCTGCACAGAGGTTTGTGTGTGTGTGTGCGTTACCGAAAAAGCTAAGTCTTGACTTATATACATTCAAAATTGAATTGGCTTTTTCTACTTTGCGTTTGTGAGACGCTAAGTTTGCTACAAGTTCATTATTTGAATGGCATTTAAGTTTCATCTTCTACTTTACGGTACCTTGAATTGACTACAAGTGCATCAAATCCCCTTCAAATGGTGTACATCCTGATCCGATCAGAAAGAACTTTATATCCACGCAATAAATGCTAACAAGACTGCATTGGCTTCGTTTGTGTTAGGTCCCGCAGTGGCGTGCCTAGGGGCCAACAATACGGCAAACCCATAACACAATCAGACTGTTCAGAAACCCTAACATCATGACGAGTAATAGGTTGTAAGGGCAAGCCAACCTTTTAGACGTGTATGAAAGTACCGCTACGAGGTTGACGTGACTTGACACCGTACCAAACTAAATTCGATAAATATTATCGATGAAAGCCGATTTCGTGTCGTTAAATTACTCTTTTAAATTCGCGACGGTGTAACTGCGGCCCAACTTTAAACACTCTATGTTGATAAATGAGCTGCGCGCGAGTGCAGACGTATGTACGAACACTTTTTGTTATTTGTTACTCACAGACTATACCCACAGTCCCTCCGTATTTGTTAACCTCAGACAACTACAATCTAATAGCAACCTTACCAGTATTACTATAAAGATCACGACAATTTTGACAGCGATTCAAGAGTGGAAGTAAAATAATTTTAGAAAAGACCGTTTACCCTGTGTAGAGGGAGACTTTTAATTAATCTTAAAAGAGGTTTAATAGCATCGCTTCTGAAGGGAGGGAAGAGGGATTGTTCTTTTTTTTATGAGAGTCTTTTTTAGCTTTGTTGGAAGAATGGCAGAGCTAATTGTTTTCTTTTTTGCCGAAGTTTTTAGTGGAATTTTGCCTGCAAAATAGGAGTAACCTAAGCTATATACAGTCGCGTTTATTCGGAGTGTAACAAGCAGTTCCAATGATGTTTTTATAAGAAATATTTTTTGCATATGCATGTTACATGTCGCGCAGCTGGATTCTTCAAACATATGAAGCTAAGGAAATTGCCTTAAAACCCTTTGAATATTGAAATAAAGTGTGTTACTGAATTGGGATGCGAGTGAGTCATAGAGATCTTCATGTATTCATATTGGTAATACTTGCCAAATCTATACTTAATATTATAAAGCTGGTGAAGAGTTTCTTTGTTTGGTTGAACGCGCAAATTTCAGGACCTACTGGTTCGAATTGAAAAAATATTTTAGTGTTGGATAGCCCATTAATCGCTAAAGGCTATAATTATAACATCACGCTACGACCAACAGGAGCGGAGCATCAATGAAAAATGTTGCAAAAACGGGGAAAGTAGTATTTTTATAGTAATTTCACGCGGACAAAGGTCGCTACCGCTAGTGAGATTTAACGCTAAAAATATGACGTTACAGGCCACAACTATCTACATCATCATCTGCCTTCTCCTAACTGTGTTGGGGTCGGCTTCCAGTCTAACCAGTATGCGATATGAAGCTACTGCCTGCCTGGTTGTCAGACTTTCGTGCCACTGACTACTTGTAACAACTATGTCAACGATCTATAAATGACAGCCGGGACCAAAAGCTTAACATGCTTTACAAGGCACGGAGGAAACTCTGTATGTAATGGATGGTCACCCATCCACAGACCGACCTTGGCAAGCGCTGCTTAACCTTGATAATTGACCTGTGTGGCTGTTATTATTTAGCCACGAGCTCCTTCTTAAATTATAAGTTAAACCTTCATTTTTAAATAAACACAGCACCTCTCAGTCGACTCCCGATCAAAGCGATCAGCTGGAACGCTTACCCCGGATTGAGAGCTACGAGATTGACATGTGAACTCACGGCCTGCTACGGGCTACGCGTTCACGCGCTACGGCGTAGCAACGTAGCGCTACAAGCTACGCGTAATCCTTGACGTGGAGTGTAGGGTTGTCAAGTGGGACAATTATTGAGATATTATTTTAGGAAAATTATCTATACTATACAGAGGTGGAGGAGTTCGATGATGATTTGTTGTCATAGGGGCAACAGAAATCATATTCTGCGAAAATTTCAATTGTCTACTTATTACGGATCATGAGATACAACCCGCTGATAGATAGACGGACGGACGGCGGACAGCGGAGGCTTAGTAATAGGGTCCCGTTGGTTACCCTTTGGGAATGGAACCTTAAAAACCAGCAGTCCGATAGGAGACAGCAGCTTTTTTTTGCGATCTTGTTGATTTTGTTTTGATTTGTTTGTCGGCGCAGCATGTCTTCTTCTTCCATACTTCTCTATTACTCGTCATTTCAGCAGTCACCTCCTTGCTAGCCATATCATCCTTCACACAGTCCATCATCGTTTTTTTGGTCTTCCTCTACTCTTATAGCCATCTACGTTCATACTCAACATTTTCCTCACTATATTTTCCTCATTCCGCCGCATCACAAGTCCATACCACGATAACCGATATACAAAATATACATATTACAAAATCCCTTCATCAAAAAACTAGTTTCTGCCACCCCTACCGTTACTTGTCACACGCTCCAGCGCCTACATCTGCTGCATTTAGCAAGATTTCCCCCACCACCCGTACGGCGCTCCCCACCCGTTGCCCCCTCCCCCCGCGGGGGTACCTAGCGCGCGGCTTACTCCGCCGGCATTTAGCGCTGAACACTCATGATTGATGGACGTTAATAGCGCGCGGATTAACAAGGGATAATAAGGAAGTTTGAGTGTAGGTAGCTTGTTTTTAATCGACTTCTGCATGAGGGTTATGTATTTCATCAGAATCTTTTTATTGATTGTATTGAGTGGGGTAGCAATTAAGTGTAAGGGTATGATTAAGGGTTTTTAGGAAAACTATTTGGAGTATCATTAAAAGCGTTGTTGTGGCTGAATTGGAAATCTCTAAATTAATTTTGAACCCAAGTCGGCCGGAGCAAATACAATGTTCACAGATAGGACTTCATAGACAGCTCAGATCTTAAGTGCGTATGCGGGGTTACCCCACAGCCACACACAATGGCAATTCAATGAGTTCCGACTTGGGCGGCATGCCCTGTCAGTTGTGCACTAGATGACCATATGATTGCATCAGTGAGGTGGAAGCTGAGCCAAATAAATTTGAGATTTTTGCTATCGATACACTAAGGAGAGGAATTTGGCGTGTGTGTACTATAGGTCTCTAGAAAAAAGGTAAAAATTATTTAAAGGTAAAAGTTATTTATTTATAACCTTCAAAAAGTCCCCGCGAACGGCCATCCTTCATCACCACTTCTTAGTGTTTTAGCAGAGAAGTGGCAAAACAAATCCTCAGTAAATCTGCCTGTTATGTATAACGAAAAAATGAAGTATATTGGATTCTTAGTGTTCACACACGTCTTTGGCGACATTACAGTTTTAGTAGTTTAGAAGTCGATCTAAACCAAAACTGTCTCTTAAATCATTTCCCTGGGCAAACTACTAACTTACAAGTTGACGATTTGTAACAATGCGTAAGCAAAACTAATGATAAACACTCTGAGGTAGGGCAAGTGCAATTTTATATAGTGGCGCTCGTCTAGCCACGGTATCCCTCGCGAGCTGTCCGTCCTGTGTCGGCTTACTTACTCTTGGTCGAGAGTGTACAGCCACCCTAAGAACTATGCATGTCTGCGTACCTAGTTTAGGAGCCCGGAATCCTGACTATAATTTTAAACTTGGTAATAGAACCCATTGTTTCCATATGCTATGTGTGTTGTTGTTTTTATGTACTAATAAACTAAACCTCTTATTATAAACTTATTAAAGCTTACCTCTCAACGCCGGTCAGACGAGGATGGCGGTACTTCTTGGAGAACAGCAGACCGCCTCCCCAAGCCGCCTGCGAGCAACAGAAGACTTTATAGCAACAAGCAAGCAAGAAAATCAGAGATCAAAAGAGGAAATTTGTAGTAAATTGAATTAGTAGTTACACAGTTTCTATATAACTGTTTAGATTACTCAGTGATCAAACTTACGAGTACGTCATGTTAACCAGACTCTGATTTTTGTTATTTTGTCCAGACATAGGTAATCCAAACTAGCTACATAAAAATGTGAATTGATTTATTGACAACAGATTTATTGTGCAGACATTGTCATATTAAACCAACAACCAGTGGTCCACATTAGCCCTGGATCGAAACAACTGGAAGTCGTGGGGAGAGGCCTTTGCCCGGCATGCAGTGGGATGACGCAGGCTAACAGTATCAGGATCATTGTCATATCTTGAAATCAGAAGTTTGACTGATTCATTTTAATTTTAATGGCCGGGTCTAAATTTAATCACACCTTTGGGGTGACTGCTTAACATGCTTACAACGGCAACACCAATCATTGTAACAATTCAGCAACATTCAGCAGGATTAGGATTTCCTTCGGATTGAGAGTGTTCTTGTGCGCAATAGGGGTGTTGTTTTGTTCTGCCTATGATATAGATCATCTGCTGAATGTTGCTGAATTGTTACAATGATTGGTGATGCCATTCCAGAACATAGGTTCTGGAAGTGAAAAAATCTTTTACTTCGATATACTTACATCCACATGCATCCACATGTCATGTTTCTGGCAGATGTCGGCGATCTCGTTGAGAGGGTCGAACGAGCCCAGCACTGTGGTGCCAGAAGTGGCGTTCACGAAGAATGGCACCTGGTAGAGAAGACAGAGAATTAACAATTACATTTGTCTCGTATAATCGGAAGAGATGTTAAAGTTCGTCTTATGTTTAAATTCTTCAATAAACTTAACAGAATTTGAGCCGTTCAGCTGTTCTTCAAACATGAAACTCACTGATTGTTTGGAGATGTCATAAGTTGACTTGCAGGTGCATGTTGGCTGCCTTTTTGTCACTTTGTGTCGTGTGTACTTACGTATAGAAAAGGAAGTCAATGCATCCCTTGCCTCGGATTTACACGATGCGACGCCGCCTTGGCTTACCAGTGAGCGACGAGCCTAACATTGCCCTGTCACATGACTCGAGTAGTAGCACTGTTAGCGATATTACTATACTTACATGGCCTCTATCCTTGTGATAGACGACGAGGCGCTCCAGCTCGGCGGGGATCATGCGGCCGTGCTCGTCCGACGGCACACATATGCAGTAGTCGGTGCCGAGCCCGCACACCGAGGCGCAGGACTTCACTGAGTAGTGGCACTGATGGGAGGAGAAAAACATCATAAATAACTAATTTGTGTAATTTATTTCATCACCGCTGCTCTCAAAACGGTGAAGGTCACACGGAACATCGTGAGGAAACCGGCATGTCTTTGAACCAAAAACTCTAAGACATGTGACATCTACCAATCCGCACTTGGATCGCGTGGTGGATTAATAGCCCATTCCCTCATAGAGAGGCGGCCAGTGTCCGAGCAGTGGAAAAATGTTTAGGCTGATTATGCTAAATAACTATTATCGTAGCTTATTACGCAGTACTAACTGAGTTGTGGAGGTAAGACAGGCAGTCGCTCCATGTAAAACACTGGTATTCAGCTGCATTAGGTTAGACTGGAAGCCGACCGCAACGTAATTGGGAAAAGCTTAAGCAGATGACGATGATGATCAAAGCACCACGACCCATAAAACGGCACTCGAGGGGCGTATTAATCTTTCCTTGCTTCCGCATGTTCAATGTTATCGCGCTGCTTGTCTCGAATCAGGCCGAATTAAGTCGTGTCGAAATGAACATTTTTATTCCACCATTACTAACCTGGTCAGAAGTGAACATGACGAGGTGTCCTCCGATGCTGGAGAGGCCCTTCTCCTTGTACTGCGGGAACTTGTGGTGCCGCGCCGCCAGGAACGCGTACAGATTAGAGATGGAACCACCTGGTCACGAGAGGTGTCATATTATTACGTGTATATGTTAAGAGCAGATATTGGTGTAGCAAAATGCCACAGGTATGCCGCGTATACGAACTTGCACCCATTCATTAACCTTTAATTCACATGAAACTGGCACAATCCATTGCAGAAATTATAGTTTGTCACTACCTCATTCAGATCAATTCTATGATAACTAGACCCAAACTTGCATAACACCACTTCTTTCTACAATATTCTCACCGGGCGCCAGAATAGAGTCGCCGGTCCTCCAACCGATCATACTCCTCATCTTCTCCAGCACTACATTCTCCATGAGGATGAAGACCGGTGCTATCTCGTACGTGAACATGTTGGTATTGGCGGCTGCTGTGAGCCACTCGCCCGCCAGGGAGATGATGTCCAGACCGCAGGACAGTTGGTTGAAGAAGTGGGGGTGACCTGGGGGCAAAGAAGACGTTATATTATAGTAAGTAGGTACCTAGGGATTACAATTAAAGAGACGTTGGATTGAGTTGACTGACCAAACGACAGCGTAATTGAGTAACAAACTCCTTGGCAATGACCTCGATGTGACATTTAAATGGCGAATATTGGTTTCAAAGCATTGACGCTTAAGAATTTCTTCTGTGGTGTGATTGCGCTTAACCGTCCCGGAAAATCTATATAACGTAAGTACTTGAAATCTTCTTCTTCTCGAATCGATGACTCAGATTTTGTCTGACCAGTACGTAGCGACCTGAACAGATCTAACGTTTGCTTCATTCAAGTCCTTGAGGGTACAAATAGTTGTGCACGACGGACAGGAGATACGGTGTGGCATATCCAGTGTTGGTCCGATTATACACCATCTAGCCAAATTGGATCTGCAGCGGCCAACTTGTGCCCACATTCGGTACAAATACTTCCACTGCAGTTCGTGACCAGGGGGTAGATATTCATTTCTCTACAATGTCTTTCATTCGTCTGCTGTTCGCTGTCTTCCGAAGAGGTACTCGTAATGTACAGACGCTAGCACCTCAAGCTACCCTAAACTCCAACCAAGTATTAGGTAATTTGACTGTTTACTCTCTTAAAGAAACTCCAATACAACAATTGGAAAGCTATTTTAATGTACCTCCTCCTAGTTCTAAAGTGATGGCATATCCATATCGCGCATAAAATGCAATTAATATCCAACGATACTATTACTACTACAGTCCATTCAAAATTATGTATTTTACCTCTCACAGCAACCAAACGGTAAGCTCATGGAAACGAGAATATTGTGACTGTAACTATCTTAAATTGTATCTAAGAAAACGTGGCAAGAACAACAACTAGCCATCTATCCGGTTGGGTGGCGATCCGATTCGGATGTAATAGCACACGCGACTACACCGCGATAACATCCGGTCTGTCACCGGAAATAGTCGTTTTTGTAGCTGACCGCATCGATCGTTTTGAGAGAATGATTTTTTTGAGATATTGTCACGGCCTGTGATTTTTTTAGTGGGTTGTTAAAAAAATGGGATACATAGTTCTTGCTTTCCTTTTTAAGGGCCGGAGTCCACCGAAGCGGAGACCAGACGAGATATTATGTGTTTTAAACCACCAATAGAATTTCGTTATTTACACTTCTCGTCTCCGCTTCGCTTTAGTGGAAACGGTTGAGCAGAGAGGAGAGGAGATATCTTGCAATTGTTTAGGCCAGCGGGGACGAGCGGCTAGGTGAGCGGTATGCTGTGAGCAGCGTGCCGCTTTGCACATCTCTGCACAGTTTCGGTGGACACACCCTAACTTTTCCGCATCTCGTCTCCGCTTTGGTGGAGTCCGTTCCTAAAGGTTGAATAGGGCCGCACTCTGGCTGATAATGTATTGGCGTATTTGTCAGTGTCCCGTCCGCGCGTCCGCAATATGTCCGTACCGGTTCGACCGAACCTTGACACTAGGTATTTCTATAAAAATGAGTTAAGTTTTTATTAGCTAAGCAAGTTTCGACTTGCAAACTCAACCACTCAAAATCAAATCCTTCAACGTACAAAAGTATCGGCGTTCCCATTATTATTTTAATCAAATAAACACATACATATCATCATTATCTGCCTAGCCTTTTCCTAACTATGTTGGTGTCTACTCCATAAATAAACAAGATACGTGTCTCTGACAGCTTCCATAGACCACAAATAATGAAGATAAGAACTCTTTGGTAAAAAATATGTGTTTCTGATTAACAGTTTTGTAGGGGACATATTTTTTGTGACATCTCTGAGGCGGCAGCACAGATAAAAAATATAAATGAGAAATGAGAGTAGCGCCCTCTAGGGAGTGTGGAGGGATGTGATGATAGACGGGAGGGCTTTTTATCGCGTGATAGGTTATAAAATAAGTCCTTGGGAAAAATAATGGCCGACGCGCCGCGCGCCGTGGAAGTTACTGCAGTGATTATTAAGATTACCATTTTTCACATTGTTTTTATCTTGAGCGATATTTATAATTTGTTCATTAGGCGGAGGCTGAAAGTCACTTCACTGTACAACTTTATTCACTGTGCGTTTCTTTTTTTTTTTTCCTTGTGTACAAATAAAAATATATAATATTATATAAAGTTACTGCAACTACACTAATTCAGAAAACCATACAGGCTGTTACGGCTTAGGAATTAGCTCAGGTACACAAGTTGGTCGTCTTACACTGTGACTATTTTATAGACCGAACATATAGCTCTGTCGGCAAACTAACAAATTACGGACTACAAACAGTCACTGCTTTGTATCAATCAGCTTAGACATAAAAAACCGGCCAAGTGCGAGTCGGATTCGCGTATGAAGGGTTCTGTACCTTCGTAGTGGGGGAGCCCCTTTATTTTTGTTTTTATTATTTGTTGTTATAGCGGCAACAGAAATACACATTCTGTGAAAATTTCAACACTAGCTAATACGGATCATGAGATACAGCCCGCTGACAGACAAACGGACGAACGGACGGTCAGCGGAGGCTTAGTAATAGTTTAACCCGTTGGTTATCCTTCGGGTACGCATTTCTGGTTTCAAGCATAGTCAATGTTTGAAAATTTGTTAATGCCATTTAATCAGATAGAAACCCAGCCATGGCCACGCCATCTAGAATTGCCTTTGACAGTTTTTTTTCAGCAAGTTTAAACAAGGGGGTCTCCTGCGTTTCGCTGCTCTGTGGCTTTTACGAAACATATTGATATGATAAGCTGCCATTGTATTTTTATCTGTAGTACTTTATTGATTCGTGGCGGGAAAAGAGGGCGTGAAGTTTAATTCTATTTTTTTGTGATATAGCGATGTTAATTTTAGAAAAATTTCGCGTTTTCAGTAGTTGGTAGCTAAAACTGAAATGAAATGGAACCCTTCACGAAGCCGTCAACCAAGCATTCTGTACATCAAACTAAGTAACTCTAAAAGCTTTAGCTGGGAAACGAGTTTTTTTTGGGATGAAAAGTCACGTTTTACGGTAGGATTCAATGTAACACACTCAACTAAACACTGTGCTGATGGATGCATTGAACAGTACGAGGGTCGTGGAAGTATTTTAAATAAATTTATAACATTAAAAACTTGTATTTAGAAAAAAACTTGTAAAAAGTTGGAACTGACCCTCAATATCTCGGTAACTACTAATATCACAATGACGGAGAGATCAAGTACCTTTCGGCTTCGTTGAGGGTATTTTTACACCCATTATAGTAGGTTAATTAAACAGTTATTGTTCTTCATTTTAAATCAAAAGAAAATAATCAAATTTTCAGTTGATGTAAAGAAGTAACAAAAAAGTGGTTTGTAATAGTTTTAAGTGGATTTTGGTTTTGATGACCTTAATTCCTAGTTTTTGTCAATAGTTATTCGATCTCGTAAATATTCTACATATTTCTTTTTATTTCTTCCTGCACATTTAAAAGTGTGAATAGATAAACCCCCGCGGATATGCCCGTATTACCCCACTAGTGTAATCCGGTCATACCCCGGGGACTGTTTATCACGCCCCGCAGCTGAGGGGATCAACTTGAAGAGTAAACAGAGGGCTATCCACTGGGATTTAGAATTAGAGGGATGAATTGTTTTTAAAAGTGATTTTGAGGGATGTGGTGGAATCTAAAAGTGATTTGTGTGTTTTTTTGGCGACTTAGTGACGTAATCATGGACTGATTATTTTCCACGGCAACTAAATATATAAATTATTTTCTTATTGAAATAATCGTGTTATAATCAATCATTTACAAAAACTGCAACATAGAAAAATGCATACTTAAAATGTAGCATTACATGATGCCTGTAATGTTCACTGCTTAAGGTGCGAGCGCCAGGGTAGCCCGCCAAATTAAAAAAAAACCTATTTGATTTGCATCTTGATGAGACTTGGTAAATAATAAAGGACTTGACAAGTGTTTAAAATAATTGCCAAGACGCAGTGACTACATGAGTAGATGTGTTGAATGTGTGTGACGTGTTGGCGTGTTGCGTATGAGTGTGACGTGTTCAATGATTCAATGCTTCAATGCTCGTTATTTCTCTGCGTGAGCTAGGGCCTCTTGGTTCTTGCACTTCCCTGTAGGACAGTTACAGACCAAATTGATTGATTGGTTAAATAATTGTAACAAGTTTTTAAAAAGATTACCTATTATTGTCAGCGCTAATCTCGTTGTCTTCACTTATTCTTCACGGGAAAACATAAAATTAAAATAAATATACCAATGTTGACATATCGATGCAATTTTTCTTGACAAGCAGCCCCTCCTTGAATTGTAAACTTAGTCATTTGTCAATGGCAGTGGTCATACTTTAATGTTTTTGTTTGTGTTTAAAGTCTAGACTGAGACTTGATTGCCCCCTGATAGTTTTGCGATTTTTGGGGGCTATCACAAAATAAATGTCGACTACAACTAGCTTTATTTAAAAATATGTCGCGTGAACACGATTCCACATTTCCGATATAAATAAGAAACGTGAACTAATTTATTAATAGTTTCATTTCATTTTATTCAAAACTATGAAAAAACATGGTCGAGATTCTTAAACACAAACATTACCCTGCTGGCTATTTCACTCAAACTAATCTGGAACAAAAGCCCCATTCCATAATAACAAAAACTCCCCCACGCCAGTGGCGCCCTCTTAGATTAAAGCGCGGCGGCTTTACGCAACACCTGACAGTGGCCCCGTCTGTCGGCCGCGCGAGGGATTAATATTAAATTCCTTTTGACATGTTAATATCTATTGTACTGGTTTCTGGACTTTTAGGTTACGTTGTTGTTGGAAGTACCTATATTGTTTTTTGTTTATTCAAATAGGGATAATTTAATAGTAAAGCAATTAAAGATTGTCTACACAATTGATGGGAATTACAGAACACCATCATTAATTACTTTACAGTGCTGCATCCTGTTTGTGGCGCGTGGCCATCGTCGAGACTCACTCCAATTGTTTATTCATTCCAAATTTACAATTTCATATTTGTTTGCCAACAGCCCTCTTCTGTCCAGAAACCATTCATGTTCATTCATCCTGTAGCTTGTGGGATTATTCCAAATAAATATTTAAAATGCGCTGGGTCTATTGAATAGACGCTTCTCTTCATAGGTTGTCTCTCATACCCCATAAAGTAATCAAGAACATCTAGATGTTCTTGGTGTACGATCAGTTTGTACACCTGTACAAACTGGTCGTACACCAACCCATTTTATTACAATTAAACACTTATCTCTAAACAATAACCTACATAATTACTAACTCCAGACAATCTAATAAATTAGCACACTCCATCATCCGACTAGGGTGTCCACACAACCTACTCAGTATACGACACGTCCTCAAATGATTCAATTTGTCCGCAGACCGCACGTGATCTCTGAGGAGACTATTCATCGGTTTAATCCAGTTTGTACCGGTTTGCAGCGGTGGGAACCGCAATCAAAGATATTGTTCCCGTGTGCGTGAGCAGTTTTATGATGTTAGTTTAGTTTTTAATGGATAATAATATGTTCCGTGGCATTGGATTGTGGAGTTATTTAATTATTGATATGTTAGTTAGAACAAATTCTGTGCGAGGTAGAAAATAAACTGTTTATTACTGTAATATGATTTGAATACTGTGCATAAACTTATAAAATTGGTTAGCTGGAAAGGTATTGTTTTAAAAAATTCGAATCTAATCTATCTAACTGTAAATATTATCAAATTGACGAAATAACAGCTAATATTGTTGGTAAGACCACCACCCCATTATCAGTACGAGTTCAGTTTGATTGTAAAAATCAGTTGAATACAATCCTGAAAAAAATCAGGATTAAATTAGGATCGGGATCCTAATGACTAAACTCAACTGTTTTTCATACAATTTTATACTTAACTGCAGATGTTTTTTGCTATCGTCTACCAAACTATGCAATTTTGTAGAATATGTACAGCCATGTCTAATAATTAACCCTATTTCTATCATACATTTTAACTAAGTGCAACTCACAAGAAACGTTACCCATCGTCCTCCAATATTAGCCGTCATCTTATTGCTCGATACATTCCAAGCCACCCAAACCTCTAAAGCCCAAGCTCCTATAAAACTCCTCTCTCAGACCCAAATCCCACCATAATCCCCCATTCGCTCACGAAGAGTGTATCAAAATAAAATCAATCCATAACAGAGGAATCCTGATCTTAATGCAACAATGGATGGGATGATGCAGCGGACGCGGGCGGGATGATCCATCAAACTATGTTAATACGGGAACAAGGGGTGGGGTAGGGTGACCACGCTTTGTATTAGTAGAATAGGCCAATTTTATTAAAGGGAGAAGCGAAGAATTCATATTATCTTAGGTTTTTGGAATCTACAGGTTAGTGTTAGGCTGTGTGTTAAACAAAACTAATAAAATAATAAATAAAATAATTGTGACCGTAACACATACGTAGTTAAAATGTAATTAGAGTAAAGCCATATTTGTTACGGTCGCGAATCATATGTTAATCATTATACAACACGACACTGACCTGTAAATTGCAAAAAACGTAAGATTTGATTTTGCGTGGTACCCTGGTTTCACCTTAAAGGGTACTTAAGAATTGCGACAGGAAAACCCACTTAATTGTTTTAAACTTGTCCCCAAAACTTCTTAAACATCTGCACCCTATTCTAAGCGCGCTCTAAAGTCTCCAACCCGATGATTTGCGTGATATTAGCGTCCCGCATGTCTATGCTCTCTCCCGCTACTGTTGCCCGCTACTTTATCGCCATATTTAACTTTTTATGGCTATTTCCCGCGCTTCATAGTTTTATAGAGCTTGCCTGTAAGCATAAGTCTATGGTTATGTGAGTTTATAAAAAATGTTGGTGCTTCTATTTGCAAGGGAGGATAGTAAGGTTCGATCAAACCGCAAATTCCCACCAACTAACATTTTTTGAACTCTTGAACTCAACAATCAATCCATTTGCATCGCTTAGCGTCGCTTACCGTCGCGCGTCGCCCAGACAAGCGCCTCACACTCGGCGTCGCTCAGACAAGCGATTGTATCACGCTCAGCCGAGCATATGATCTGAGAGGGCGGCTGCTTTTGATGTGCTCAGAGTAAATGTCAGATGTGAGTGTATGTGATGGCGTGTTCTGATGGTTCTTGAAGTTGGTATTTTTTACGTTTTTTAAAATACAAGATCATTGTGTATCTTTATTTTTCGACGAAGTTAAGGATCAGTTAGTGGTATGAACAATTTGCGGACGGCAGCGGACCATGGACACTGTCAGCTCAGTGGCGGATTTGCCCTAAGGCCCAATAGGCCCGGGCCTAGGGCGGGCAGATATTAGGGGCGGCAAATCGTGACAAAAAATTCACTGATGATAACAAGAAAGAACTCAAATGCAAAGTACCTAAATATTTTAAATTCTCGCGCACATTATGGTCTTCTATCTACACTTACCTACATTAATCTCAACAACTGTTCAAATGGGATTCATTTACGGCCACACATGCCTCCGCTCGTTTTCGTAGGATTCCCACTCGAGAATCTAACCTCTGCATACATCCTACGAGCCTCGTTCAGGTTATCACCCGCGATGGCGTAAAGCCGTACCATTTCGGTCCACTGTTCATTTTTGTAAGCACTTATAGTTAACTAAATTTCTGAACCGATTTCGATAAAAGTAAATTCAGTATATACCTGGTCTATGATAGGTGCTGAGAAAGGGGCGGCATATAGCCCGGGGCCTAGAGCGGTCAAGACTGCAAATCCGCCACTGTGTCAGCTACTTCAATAGGTTCGTTCAAACGTTGTGTTTGTGTGTGTTTTATAAGCCTTTATTTATCTTGCCTTGTTTGTTTGTTAGTGTGTTAGCTGAATTAATGTTATTTATTTTTCTAAATAATAGGTACCTAAAACAAATCTTAAACTACCCCATAGAATCCTTTAAAAATCTTGCAGCCGGTGCAGCTGAATACCAGTATTTCACATAGAGTGACTGCCTATCTGACGTCCATAACCCAGTTAGTACTGGGTAATGCAATACCCCTTATATAGACTATCTAACGACTGTCAAAGATCTACAAATGACAGCCGAGACCAACAGCTTAACGTGCTTTCCGAGGCACGGAGGAAACTCGGTATTTAATCGGTGGTCACCCATCCACCGACGAACCTAGACAAGCGTGGCTTAACCTGTTATAATTTAGCCGCGAGCTCCTCCCATACCATAAAAATACCATTCCTATTTTAATCTAAAACAATTCACACAAGAGTGCACCTAAAATCCACAATATCCGTCTGCTCGCCCATTTCCGAGTAGATACATCCGACCTCACCCGAACAATGCCGAACATGCCTTAACCCTCCACCCGCAGCGGTATCAAACAATTCAATTACGTACTCAAATGTATCGGAATGATTGCCCCGAGTCCCATATATTACAAAAGCTTTGTTTTTATGTGAAGTAAAGATCTTAAATGTTATTTATTTTTTATTATGATAAGTATTATGTCAAACTGTATTCTTTTAAGTATACTCGGTCCTTCAGTGCTTAGGAGCCATCTTGTTGTTCTTATAATCTGTTGACCTAGAGGATAAATAGAAGAATGCAGTAATGCTAATTATGGGTTTTTAAAATATTGTCAGTAAAAAAATATGAAAAGAATTAGGCACCTTCAATTCAGTTGTGGCACATCTTGGAAGAGGCCTATGTCCAGGGGACTGAGATAGGCTGAGTCACATAATATAGGCTGAGTTGATTAATTCATTGAAGAAAAAAAAGTGAAAACTTGTTAACAATAGAAGTTTCACGAGTCTTCGTAAACTGCCGACCATGCCCGACCGCGTCCGAGATCACCCGAACCCTCCACCGCTGCACCGCACCAGACAATTCAATTACTTGCTCAAATGTGTCGGAATGATAGCCCTCCGTTACTCACAGGCTGCTAAGCGGAATACTGTGCAGTCGCTTATAATTGCATTCTATGGCGATCCGATACACTTGCTTGTAAAAAAAGGGGGCAGGGGGAAATGCTGGGAAAAGTGCGTGGGTGGAATTTTTAATTTTTACATGGTCCGCTTGGAGGTTGGAACTTCATTCAGACAGAGACTACTAGTATGAATATTCCTGGATATCAAAGAGTTAGCTTAGGTCAGACAATTACGTCACTACAAAACTGGCGTTTCTGCGTTAGACAGGTTAAAAAAAAAAATTAAAACAACTTGTCAACCTACTATCTGATATTTTAAAGGCAACAATAATTCCACCAGTTTTCCTTCTTTTATTATTAAATTGTACTGTCCATTTCCTAAATCTTCCGTATCCTGAAATCTAGGTCCTAAAAACCAAGTGATTCACTTACCTGTCTTGACCTGGTGCTTGAGAGCGACCTTGCAGTCCTCGAGGAGTTGCTTCAGAGGAAGAGGCTCGTCGTGCAGCTGGAAGTCGCACATCTTGAACATTTCCTCAGGCATACGGAACTCCAAGATCTAGGGACAAGGCAGACATGGATATAACATGATTTCAATTCGGTGGAAGATGTGCATAATATCGGATCGATTTAATACGAGACTGACCATGAAACGTTTCGGCATTATACAACATTGTTTTTAGTATATGCGAAACCTGAATATAGTTTGTTCAGAATAAGTAACTGAATCGATTCCAATAATTTTTAACCCAACATGGGTTTTTATTTTGTCCCAAAAATATTTCAAAAAAGTTACAAGTTGGATATCGAGCGACATTAAGTACCTATCGCAATCATTTAGGTACCTTCTGCCAAATTATTATTATCAAGCTCAAGACGACGCTGGAGGCGCGCGCTCGGGCGTGCTGCGTGGTGACCACGTTTTTGTGCGGACAACCAGGTAACAAAACAAGCTTATAATTTTATGATTTTTCAAAATACAGTTTTGAAATTTTGTACAAACATATTCTTTACATAAAAATACTACTTTACATACTTTTTCGTTCCAGGTTTTTGTAAAAAGGATTCTCACCTCGTTTATTTATTTATTTAATAACAAGGCTAGATCTGCCTACGGTTATCACCAGCCTTAGCTCGAATTGTGCAGGCATACCTGACTCAGAGATGGTAGATGCCGAATATGTAAAGCTTAATTGCTCCCGGTTACATTTGTTGTTCAACAAATCGAATCAACGGAGCAGCCTCCAGATATATGAAACCTGAGGTATATCAGTGTTCTGACTGTTTATCAGCTAAGCTATCAGACTTTGCTGACTACTCATCTTTTTATGACGGCGCGGCGTTAGCTAGTCTTGCCTATACGAGAGGAAATGAGTAGATGATCACGCACACAGCGTGTATTTCTTAGCACCAAAAAGCTGCGATGATCAGACTTCAGTGTCTCCATTGAACATTCTCTCCAGCAATCTCCAGAAGGATATCTACAGTAACAAACTCCTCAGCCAGCAATTTCACGACGCATACCTTCTCGTTCCTGTCGTTGACCTGGTGAATGTAGTCCAGCAGAACGTCCACCACGCGGGAGAGGAACTCGCGTGTCTGGGGCTGCGCATCCTCGCGGTAGGGGAGAATGGCTGCAACAAAGATAAGCGGGGTTATTGTTGTTAGATAGCTAAGAGGCACGAAGCAAAAGGAGTACACGACGTAAGGGTCGTTCAATAGTTTCTGCTTAACCCCCTAGGATAAGGTGTGAGTTTATGTTGTATGAGGCCGACGGACTACTTATAAACAGGTGCCTAGGCAACAACAAGGACTTGTATTTGCCGGTGTTACTGTCCGAAGTCATAAGGTGAAACGTTACGATGGTATTTGCATCAGATATTTTACGACTTCGGGCGAAGGGACCTGTGTTGTGACCACTAGCGTCAAGAGACACTCGCGTCGTGCGCGATTCAATTGTTTCGTCAGCGTGCAGTACCTTCCCTCCGCAAGTCGTCTAAGCTCGTGTCACGGGTCTAAGCATTTATTTTCGTCTCGGCAGGGTACAGTTAATGATAGGAGAATTGATCAGACTTTCAGAAACTGTCGTTTGTTGCCCGTACTACCAGTATTACTATCGGGATTAATACATATGATCAACAACCATAATTTCAACATTGGAAATCTCAAAACCATAATGTCAACAATTCAAAATCTCAACACTTTAAAATATCAAACGTTTCATAAATCAACTATTCATAATCTCAACATATTAACTTATTATTACAAATAAAAGATTGTACAAGATGGGTCTTATGCTCTGATCAAAGCCAAGTTAAACAGCATTGTAAAATATGGATTGTGCACTACGAACCGTCATTCCATACAGTTTCTGAAAGATAACGTATCGTTTGAGACAACCCACTGAATTTCAATAAGGCAAGTTCTGTATCGCCTTAATCAATGCACATGCTCAAAAAAAGCTAAAATCTCCCCTATTATTCATTTCCTCTTCTGTCAAAGTTCAAGCAATCCTTCACAGGAAACAAAAACTGACTGATCAGCTGACAAAAGGTACCATCAACAATACAGCATTTACCAACTTACACGTGCACAAAAATGGAAGAACTGCGATCTTATCGCTTAAGTTTACGGTTAAGAATTATTTTTTGGAACCGCAGCAATAATTTGGGAAGTTGTAGTATTGAAAATCAGAATGCAAGGTATTGTTGGCAAAAGTTGTGCCGAATTCTTCTAGTGTTGTGTTTAAGGGATGTTGCTCTCTATCATACTGGGATAAAGTTTATTTTTGAGTGAATTGATATGGAAGATATGGGATGGTTGTATAAATCAAAGTCATCTGTGCTCAGCGCAACTTTTGCATGGTGACTCTTTGTTTGGGACTTTCAGAGATTTTTCAATATTTCAACCAAAAATAAAACTCACAACACAATAGTAATCAGTCATATTCGACTACTTAAATAATAGGTAGACCGTATGTCTTCTGTCAATCGTCACCTGCCTAGACTTTTCCCATCAATGTTGGGGTCGGCTTCCACTCTAACCGGATGCAGCTGAATACCAGTATTTTACACGGATCGACTGCCTATCTGACATCCACAAAACACGATTTTCACACGACACCGCTTAGTAAGACTGGTTTTCAGACTTTCTGGGTCCTGAATACCCATAACATGAGGACTTGAATTATTTAACCAAGAACCCCTGCAGTTCCTGTAGGAATGTTTCCTGTGTAAAAAAAATATGATTCTTTTTAGTCCGTCAATTACATTATTGAAAATTATTGGATACGTATTTTTTTTTTATCAAATCAATAAAAACTGACGAAAATAAAACGCATCAAAGATCATGAGTGGGGCCTGTAACGTCACTTTTCGGTAAAAAGTCAGTACACTTTACTTACAAGTATGACGTCACACTAGTTTTCGGCGCACTGTATCGTCTTCATTTTTAGTTTTCGTGAAAAAAGAAAAAATAAGTGTCCAATATTTTTTGGAAATCTGTCTGACGGACTAATTAGATTTTTTCAGGAAACAACCCTATTGTAATACCTAACCATAATAATAAGTACGTAGGTACTTCTTGTCTTCAGTATTTGTCCTACAACAGCCCAACCTCCCAACACCCCACTCCTCCACAAATTCCTGGACACACAGGGGTAGATATTAAAAGCGGTGACTTTTTAATCATTGCAGAGGCCCTTGCGACCGGGTGCTGCAGCGCGAGGGTTAACACAGATGTGTGTGATGGAAAATGTTTCGGGTTACATGTGCATGGGTTTAATGCGGGAAGTTTAGGGTATGTTATAGATGTTTCATAGAACTTTATGAAGTTGAGATTTTTCTACAACTGACATATATGACATGATGACATATATCTAAATTTCTGAATCTTGAAGGAAAAAATGATTCCATATACAGGGTGATTGGAAGCTGGGTGCAAAGCTTTAAGGCGAAGATATTACAGACAATTTAGAACCATTTAAGTCATGGTTGTCTTAGACGAAGTCTTACCATTATTTTTAACCTTTTTTTGTTTTTTTTTTTCGAAAATTCCCAAAATTTTAACTAAACTGCTTATTTATGGCCAAATTGAATAATAAATTAATTCATTTTTATTTTATTTAATTAAAGTAATGTGTAAGCAATCTAGCAATCTAGCAAAGTTTTAGGCCCCTGTGTCGTTACACATTTTTTTTACAGACATTTAAAGTTCATAATAATTTTAAAAATTCATAAATACTTTGTGTAAACCTTATTTAAAAAATAAACGGAGAGTACTATTTTTGTTCAAACCTTTTTGAAAACATGCTTGATAATCGGTCTTTCTTTTGAGGTATCATTCTTCATCTTACAAATTATTGAAATTAGGACCTACAAACCAATTTGAGGGAGAAATTTTAAATTTTAGGCAGACTAATTAAAACAACATTTGAAGCTTTTGCTAGTTTTGCTAAATTGCTTACACATTACTTTAATTAAATAAAATAAAATTAATTCAATTATCATTCAATTTGGCCATAAACAAGCAGTTTAGTTAAAATTTTGGGAATATTCGAAAAAAAACATAAAATTAGGTTAAAAAAATGGTAAGACTTCGTCTAAGACAACCATGGCTTAAATGGTTCTAAATTGTCTGTACTATCTTCGCCTTAAAGCTTTGCACCCAGCTTCCAATCACCCTGTATAAACAAATAAATAGTAATATCAAAATAACAGCTTTTTACTGAATGTATATGATAAATGATAATATATACGGCACTTATAACAAAAACATATTTTTTTTAAATTTTTGTCTGTCTGTTTTATCCGACTAATCTCCGAAACGGCTGGACCGATTTTGACAGGACTTTTACTCGCAGAAAGCTGATGTGATAAGGTCTAGGATACTTTTATTTTATAAAAATAATTAGTGTTCCGTGCAAGAAAATTAAAACCTATGAATTTGTTTAAAAACTCCGATTCAATAGTGAAGTAATATGTTTATAATAATTTCACGCGGACGAAGTTCTTGGGCAACAGTCTTGGGTTAGAACTTGAGACCTATGACTTGCTTTTCGCTATTATCTACCATTCAACCATTTTTCTAAGATACCAAGCTGTCAAAATCGATTCTTAATCCCAAACGTACCGCCGTCAATGAAAGATTAAACACATGCATCTGACAGCACTACGGCGTTGTGAAGCGATGCGTGTTATAGAGGGGGGATTAGCGATAAGTGCTGTCCGGGAGTAAGTTACTGTGCAGTTGGTGCCAGAGATGGGATAGTGGACCATTTGGAAGGTTGACTGCAGGATAGATAGCTGCAAAGGGTTGGATTATGTTCAAATAGCTTATAGTCGGCTACGCCAGCGTGGAGTTCAGTTTTGTCCCACGGGATCAACTTAACGGGATAAAAATGATCCTGTGTTAATCCAGGTTATAAACTATCTATGTGAAAATTTTCATCTAAATTTGTTCAGTAGTATTTGCGTGAAAGAGTAACAAACATCCATTCATCCATCCCCACAGACTTTGGCATTTATAATACCTATAGGAAGTAGCATGAACTAACAGTTACACCGCGGGCAGGGGACTAGGCTCTCTACATAGTCACTTTTTGATAATCTGCTTTTATTCTACCTTCATCCCCTTATTCCCATACAGTGTAAGCACAAAACTTACTTACATTAAAGCCCATTCCCCTGACATTTGCTTCATCCCTTATCATTTTAACCGACAATATATTAAGAGCCATTCATGTCAGTTTCAGGGAAAACCTACCCTTAAACTGACACAACAAAATCTGTACCTTATGACGACCCAATAGATTCCATACTCGCAAATCCACAACCTCAGTAAATGTTCCTACAGCCCTCAATCGAATCTAAACCGTATAACTAAAACACTAGAGTTTATTATCCCATATTTTTAATACAGGCAAGCAATCTAAGTGGCCTCAATAGTATTTGGAAAGCATTACATCGCATTCCAGATGTTATTTGCCATCCATTTTCAAATGAGCCCTCTGTTAATCAATTTTAAACCCTATCTCCGTTGAATTAAGGGTTATATGAGGTTTATATGATAGCGGCACAGTCGCGAAGATTGGTGTGAACGTATGTAGTCGACGTCATAAGCCGATTGTCGGTGATTGTACATTTTCTGGACGTGTGAGGATGAAGTGGCTTGCTGTAAGTACATCATTCCGGATCCCCATATAGAATTTTTTCATTTTTGTCATGCACGACATGTCCCTGCGACAAATAATTATTTTTTCTTTTCATTCTTTCAGGTAGTTTTTAAAATGACCTAAGAATAATTTCTTTATGTGGGGGGGGAGGGTCGGTATGATTTACTTACTGAATACGTGGTAAGCTTTGTGTGTCGATATCCCATCCACCCAGTACAAAAGAATTTATTTATTTAAACTAATCACATAAGAGTACTACCAAATGACTGAACGACAAACTACCATTACTTACAAATCGACAGCAGAAAGAACACATAATTCTTACTTTTATTATACTTATGAAAACCTCTTCATACTGATCCAACCCTCCTTTGCGCGCGGGTTTTATAAATTACCATAGACGGGACCAGATGATCCGCGCGGTAATGTCGTTTTAAAGTAAATCTTTTAGTTGCCTCTTCTTTCTCCTCTCGTTCACGACCAGAAAATAATGGCTACTTGAATTAATTAAAAGTGTAAAGAAAAACCATAATATGAGTATTTATTTCTTAGAGTTAAACGCAAAAGTACATGCTCACATTCTTACAACCCAAGCTAAAAACAATTACCAAGAACTTTTTGTGGCAGTATTATGAAAAACGCAATAAAACCACGCTTCAAAATTAAAACTTATTTAATTACTAGCTTATGCCCACGGCTTCGCCCGCGTGGATTTCAATAATTGTCCCACGAGATCGTACTACTGGCATAAAAGTATTCTGTGTTAATCCAGGTTATAAACTATCTATGTGCTCAAATCCGTTCAATAGTTTTTGCGTGAAAGAGTAACAAACATCCATCCATCCTCACAAACATTCGCATTTATCATATTATTATATAGGCTTTATTTATAACATTGATAAAATGAGCCAGCACTACATCAGGTTCTTTAACAAAAGTGTATTTTTCGCTGCACGATGTGTGTTATTTCAATTAGTATCGAAGCAACCCTCCAACGCTCGCGCAGTAAATACCCATAGTCGGGATATCCCGGGACAGTTTGATCCTCCCGGTAATGACGGAGTATTACAGGCAAGCCCTCATTTGTGAGGATCACTGCTCGGGCACATGGTGAGGAGACGGATATCGTAAGGATTTTTGATGTAAGTAGTAATTAATGAATGGTAAAATAAACTGTGTTTTTACTGTTTTTTCGGAGTACCTACATTAAAATATTATGATATAAATGAGTTGTGATCAGTTAGTGTGAAACGGTTTTTATTTTAATAAAAAATATGTTGGTTTAATCATGTTCATTAAAATATAAAATATTCTCTCTTTTGCCGTTTCAATCATACAAATACACGTCACAACAAAAACCCCTCTCCACCTCACAGAACAAAAAAAAAATACAGACAAAAAAATATTCTATTTCCCTTGAAAATCCCATAAACCCCCAGTCTATCAATTGTAGCCCACGAAGCTAACGCATGGGCTATCTCCTGCACTCTGGCAACCGATTAGGGTTACCAGACCTACGGTTTATTTTTTCGGAGAAAAATACAAGTATTCGAAGAAAATTCGCGACTTTTCTTTCCTTTGAATTATTTTATTGAATTTAATAATTTTATAACATAGAAAAAAAATATTTCGCTATTGACTAGGTCACTTTTCTCATCATCATCATCATCATCATTTCAGCCGAAAGACGTCCACTGCTGGACATAGGCCTCCCCCAAGTGTCGCCACATTGACCGGTCCCGTGCGTCTCGCATCCAGCGGATCCCTGCAACCTTTACAAGGTCATCGGTCCACCTAGTGGGAGGCCTTCCAACGCAGCGTCTTCCGGTTCGCGGTCGCCACTCCAGAACTTTTCGGCCCCATCGGCCATCCGTTCTGCGAGCAATGTGCCCTGCCCACTGCCACTTAAGTTTGGCTATTCTTCGGGCTACGTCGGTAACCTTGGTTCTCTTGCGGATCTCCTCATTTCTGATTTCACTTTTCTCATTTACAGAAATTCCGCAGGTTTTAGAATCAAATCGAATCAAATCCATTTTTTTGCCAGAATGTAGGTTTATAAAGTACGATCTTAAAACTATAATGGCCCCTTTACATTCTACCATTACATATGGTGTGCAAATATTTAATTTTAACCTGCACAATGTTATTGTGAATCCCATACGGGACACTAAGTTAAAATTCCGGTTTTGTCCATAAATCGCGACGTATGGCAACCCTACGTACAATGGGCTTTTAATACCTCTCGAAAAATGAAGACGGCTACCGAAGGCTCCCGAGGGCTCCCGATGGGCTTCCGACAACGATTATAAATTGGGAGCTTAGGATTTGACAGCGCGGTAATAAAGGGAATTTAGATTTTTATGAGTTTAATTTGTTTGGGCTATTTATTGGGTCTTTTAAGGGTAGCATGCTAAGGGTAGTGTGGTAAGGGTTGGCTGAGATTTTCTTTTGTTTAGTGAAGATGTAGAACATCCCTCTCATAGAGAGGAGGTCTGTGTCCCAGCAGTGGGAACATTATAGGCTGATTATGCTCATGTTTATGCCAGTGAAGATGTAGAAGGTTGTGAGTATATTTGATGTCGGAACTGTGTTCGGCAGTAGTTTTTGCACGAGGAGGGAAGCTGTTACCTAACATAGCATAACATTACATGGTTGCAGTTGTGGGTCCATTTTTCAAGTCAACGTCAAATTATGTGTACGATTTAACTCATTGTCAAACAATAATCGTAAAAAAAAATGTATTGTTTACTTTTAAATCGTCAAAGAAGCAGAGACCCATGTCGTATCTAATATTCTTCAAAACTTTCATTACTGAATATTCATACGTAGACTATTGAATGTACCAAATAAACTAACGAAACTCCGAAAAAGTTGACAATCAAAATCTTATCAAGCCAAAATCCGACCCCTAACATAACCAAACGCACAGAATATTATACCAGAGACTATGGGACCGCACAATAACATAAGAGCAGCTTACAGACACTCTCTTACTGATTTATCAACACAAACAGACGGACAGAAGAATTTTTAATTAAATTCCTGACGGTGGTTGTTAAACGCAGCTGGGTATTGTTGATCAATATATAGTCGGCACGCGCGTGTAACTAATCGCACGAGGGGTGAGCGATGCTGGAGCAGAGATGGCGGCAAAAGGTCCATATGATGAAGTAACAAATTGTTAAAAAAATATCATGAAAAAAGATGGCCAATTAAAGTTAGCAGTTATTATTAGCTCGCTGAATAACACTTTGTCTTTGCTTTGCTACTTACGCTGTTGAGCAGATAACTTGTTCAGACGTGTTACGCAGTGAACTAGGAATTTCCTTCCAATCCTCCGGATTGTGATTAGACAGTGTGTTAAGCAATTAGGTCTTTGCCGGTTTTTTTATTTTACTTATATTTTATAATTTTACAGAAAAAGTTGTAAATAAATAACACAACGCATTTTTTGACTTCCAGCTGTACAAAAAAAATATGTTTTTTAAAATTAACATCAGTAAGTATTGCTCCTATTACACGACGAATTTAATTGTGGTATTTCTGCAAGTGTTTGTTTAATGTCACAAACGCCAACGATGGGTCTACGGGACCCCGTCGCAACAGAGGGTTAAAATGAAAATGATGAATTCTTGCAGCAAATTATTTGTTCTGCATTGCTCCGGATAATTGTTAAGTCAAGTATTTATTAAATGGGAACTATTTGTTTTGTTAGCATTTTTTATTAAGAGTTTGGCATTCCACCCCAAGTTTTTTTTAATATTTGGGTCTTGCTTCTGTACAGTTGTGAGACGACCCCCGCCTCTCCCCTCACGGCCGTGCATGTGCCTACTTGCTCATAACCTCCTTTTCATTTTGAGCTCATTGTTAAATAATAATATGCCTTCTGCGTTATTATATATTATGCAATCTATTTGCATTCATGCCGTGCTTCTCACTACCATTTTGTAAACTCCTTATTTTTCATTTCATTTATTCAATAACAATTTACATTGTGTCTGAATGTACTACATAAAAAAAAACTCTCCGTACTGATTGTGACTCCCACACATCACCTTCCTCAGCGCACTAGTATATCTCGCTTTGCTTATGCTTTGGTGTCACAATCAGCGGAGATGACTATATTGGCCATCTTGTGACACGCTGGACATTATAATTCCAGGGTACAAAGTTCCGGCTTCCTTCCATCAGGATATCCATCCAAGATATCGGCGGCACCCGAGCACTTAGTTCAGGGCCGGTACCTGGATACCACGAGCCGGGTACCTAATGAAACCGCGTGGCCGCGTCGTGACGCTTCGGGCCAGGCAAGAACATCTACTACCCGTCACCCTCTCCTGGCGTCTGCAGCGTGGCATATTGTTGTGGTCATCGTCACACCACACTGAGCCAGGAGAGTACTGCGCTACGGCCAAGGGATTTTAAGTAAAAGTAGTTCTTTTTTTTTTCTAAATATGTTTTTAAGTTTCGTGGTCTTATTTAACTCTGCAACACGTAGGTAACGCCCTATACGTCACAGGATAAAAGCTTGTGAAAATGCTCGTCGGCTGCTACAGCGGCACAGCTCACTCGGCTTTCTTGGTCACAGTTCTAATCTAACCTTACTCATTTGGTTAGCGTGCCCCTAATTTAGTTACTAAACTTGTAACTTATTTTCGCCGTTTTTTAAACGGTGAAAATCATTACAACATCAATATGTTTCACCCTCATTCGAACAAGTCGTGCAATACAGTTTACGGAACCTCACCCGTTATGATCATCAACCCAGCTACCCCTGTAATATGATATGGTGGTTGTGTTCTTCATTTCCCGTGACGGATGTAGCGCCCCCTGGCGGAAGTCGCTGATAAGGCGCGTGCGAATAAATTCTAATCAGTTTAACCGCAAGTAAATTATGTTCAACTCTTAGTATTTTGTTTAGGGTTGAATTTTGGCGTTAGTTAGCATACGAAATTAGTGGTGAAATAACTAAGCTGGAGTAGATCGACTTTGACGTTTGTAAGAAATGAGCACTTTTCAACGTTATCGTGGCGGTACACTGTCGCCAAGACACTGCGAGGTAGCGCGAGTGCGAGAGTGTACAGCCAAGCGAGGCGTGATGAGAGCTCCTATTTACAATGTCGCACTCGCCTTGCCTCGGAAGGTCTCTAAGGCGGCGTTACGTCCGCTTTTTCTAGAACACCCACATTTTGCCAGTTATGTTTAAATCCCATGTAATAGGGGGCGAGCCTATTGCCATCAACCGGGCACAAATCCATACTCCCAAAGCTGCCACTGAGAAATTCCTGATGGAAAAACCCAATAACTCTTTGCCCTACCTGGGAATCGAACCCAGGACCCCATGGACAGCATCGCGCTTGCGACTACTAGACCAATGGCGCAGTCCCATATTAATCCCCAAATACCTACTTAACTAATATAAAAAACAACTTGGGCTTTTAAAAGTGTAAAAAGCAACTTCGTTGAATTAATTAATCAGAGCGCTTTAAACCCGATCGTGTCATGGCGTCATTTGTCAGTAATTAATGACGCCGTTAAGTTCAGATCCATGTTCAGCGATGTTATGAGTTAATTGATGTGGCTTGGCGTCGGAGCTGAACGGCTATGCAGATTTTGTGAATGGCAAGTTAAAGTTATAGTCCGAATTACGAAACTTAAGTACATCATCGAAAACTTGTAACTTTAAGAAATTAAGTTAATAACAATCCTACTAATATTATAAACGCGAAAGTTTGTGAAGATGCATGGATGTTTGTTACTCTTTCACGCAGAAACTACTGACCGGATTTCGATGAAATTTAGCACACATATAGTTTATAAAGTCGATTAACATATAGGATACTTTTTATCCCGATAGTACGACCTCGTGAGACAATGACTGAACTCCATGTGGGCATAAGCTAGTGATTTATATATTTTCTCACCACAATTTATATCCTTAAGAAAAAAAAAAACAATACTGTCCAGTACTGAAGAAAAATATTGTGGGTGACAGGTACCTAAGCTATGCCGAAACCGAAGTCTACACCTCAAGAACTACACTCTAGTCTTACTATCCATCTAGTATACAGTGCGGAAGGGACATCGGTGAACAAACGGTTAACACGTATTCAGTACATCATTGCTGGTGTGACCGTCGGACTGCCAAGTCATAGGTCTCAAGTTCGAACCCAAGACACGCACCTATGATTTTTCGGATTCATGTGCGTTTTGTATAATTATTACTTGCTGCGGTGAAGGAAAATATCGTAAGGAAACTAGCATGCCTGAAAGATATTTGTCGACGGCACGTAAAGCCCAGTCAGTACTGCATTAAAACTCTGACACCAGGTTAGGCACTAACCACAAAATAAAGAAAGAAGAAGTACATCATTCCGAATCCCCACACGTAGAAAATATTCGTCGGCAATTTATAATGAAATCAGCTGCGCCATAGATTTTGACCGTAATTTCGGAAGTATGTGCTGAACATGTGATATTCGTGCGTCGATGTGGGATTTCACACCGTATTTGTGATAGGACGGTACAGGACTGCGTCTCATTCAGTGTTCTTTGTTGCTCTTTGATCCCTGGGTCGGACATATATTACTAGATTTTAAGTACCTAACCAAATTCTCAGTAGCACCCCGCCGCGGCATCAGACCACGTCTTGGATATCCGTGTACCCTTTGTTCAAATCCTTTTGCATTCATAATATTAACAAGGATGATATGAAGTTAACAAGAATTTGTGTGGAATGCTACAACTAAAGAACCCGACTACTGAAAAATCACGCTCTAATTAAAATTGGGGTGTACAAGGTAAAATCGACTCCTTCTATTGTTAAGTTGGTTAAAATATAGCCTTTGTTACCCGGGCCATGATAACAAATCGATTGACACTTTATTCATCGAAATTTGGATGAATAGTAGAATAGCCGCTACGGAGGAACGTACGTAAATACAAACAGACATACATAGACTGCTAAAATCATAACCCTTACTTTTGGTTTCGCTGTAGTCGGATAAAAACAAGTGATTCCGATTAAATTTTGAATAGAATTAAACCGTGTCATATTCTAGCAGTCCCTTCAGGGACCACTGGCGTAATGTAATATCTCTTAAATATAAAGCAGTAGTAATAAAATCAGAAAAAAAAAAAAAAATCAGAAATGAGGAGATCCGCAAGAGAACCAGAGTTACCGACGTAGCCCGAAGAATAGCCAAACTTAAGTGGCAGTGGGCAGGGCACATTGCTCGCAGAACGGATGGCCGATGGGGCCGAAAAGTTCTGGAGTGGCGACCGCGAACCGGAAGACGCTGCGTTGGAAGGCCTTCCACTAGGTGGACCGATGACCTCGTAAAGGTTGCAGGGATCCGCTGGATGCGAGACGCACGGGACCGGTCAATGTGGCGACACTTGGGGGAGGCCTATGTCCAGCAGTGGACGTCTTTCGGCTGAAATGATGATGATGATGATGAGTAATAAAATATACTTACAGTCGTAATACAGGTTGCCGACGGAGGATGTCAGCTTGGGTGTGCCCTGTCCGGATAGAGATGCCATCCTTTCGCCCTGTACATAACACGGTAACTGTATAAGTACATAGAAATATATAATAGCTATACATAAGTGAGGAACTACCACCCAGGCATAAGATAAAGACAGATAGGATTCTTTATTTTCCTTAAGTTAAAGTATGTTATGGTAGGTTGTTAAAAAATAAGTTTACAGATCCTGACTAGAAATATTTTATCCAAACTTTTTTATTCATTCAGCATTTTTGATTAAGTAGGTGTTGGCAACATTTATGACATAATTTATTTTATATGGTGTTTAATACAGCTTACTTTTTACTGCAAAACTAATTTTATCGCGTTACCATCTAAAATTAGGCAGTTGGTTAAATGGCGTTAATTCTTGATTACAGTAGGGTTTAACAAATTTTGGTATTTCTGTTGCACGGAAACTCATTTGTGTAGCCAAGTACCAAATACTATTATTACGTTATAAAAATTAATATAGATAATTACGGACGGAAAGCTTTGTTAAAAGCAATTATCAAAATTTAATTTAAAAGTTCCACCTTGTTAAAATCATAAATCGCTTTTATAAATAATATTGCTAAATTACAAACAAAAACTCCTACTAAGACAAAAAAAAACAATTGTGAATTCATTCACAAAGAAAACCAAATACAAATTAGAATGTGTCTAAGTACTAGTTAGTTAGAACCAAGCTACCAACAAAAATGTCTTTAGATTTATAAGGAAGGGTATTAATAGAAAAAGGATAGTAAAAATAAAAATAAGTATGTTTTAAGCACAATAAAAAAATCAGGACCACCATGCAACGCCATATGAAAGGATTAAATCAAAATTAAAACATGCTTCCATTTTTCACAGTCGGGTAAAAGGAGTCATCATGCATCAAGAACAAAGGGCGTGTCATAATCCAAGATGGCGGATTAAAAAGATGGAAATTGAACGAACCAACTGTATATGCTCTGCTATTTGCTTGCAGTAGGAAAAAAAGCCGTCCAAACTCAGCTTTGACATTACTCTAACTTCTAGAAAAGTCTGTGAACAGAGAGAAAGAAATACGTTAATGATTCTGACACTATGAGTACAATGTTGCCAGAGTTAAATAATAAAAAGTTAATAGTAGTTTTTTTTTTTCTGAATATTTTACCGACTTCGTCAGTTTTTTACATTTATTACAATAAAAAAAAGCGAAGAGAAATGTAATGACAGATATATCTAGAAAAGTAAAATGAGAACAAAACATACTAAAACTACTCTAACGAACAATTAAGAAACAAGTGTCAAGTTTTGTGTAACTAAGACAACATACCTTGTTCGCAGCTCTCACAACAGCTACTTATAAGATATATTTTTAGTCGAAAAACAGATAACTATATGCCTCAAACAGAATATGTATTTAATGAAATACAAAGCGCGATATACTGAGTTAGAATTTCTCATAAATGAAAGATAAATTTTTAATACTGGTACAATTTCAGCTTGGAAGCTGAAAACGGGTGCTGCACCAAGAGTTTCAGGCAGACTGAAATCCGGGCTCTTTTAGCGAAGGCTGAAAGCTTCAGGGGTTCGCGCATGCGCCGTCTAAAGGTCGTAGGGGATGACATTTGGGCCAGCAGGGGGGGTGAGGGCTGGTCAATATTGGAGAATCAGGTCATTGGATGTGGGCGTGGGCTCCCTTTGTTTTATGAAATGGTAGTTTTAGGAATCCACCATGTATTGTATTATTTTGGCTATTTTCGGGGCTAGGATAGTTGGAGGAAATTATATTAATGATCGTTTGAGACAAAAGCTGTCTTGAAACTGACAAAAAATGTACGAATGATTTTGTATTGTTCCAAACGCGTTCCGATCAATGCAACACAATAATAGCACGTATAATCATTAGATTCAATGAAGAATAATACGTCTAGGTAACGTTGCCTTCTAACGCCCTGTTTCTGGAACGTAAATCAATACAAAAAACAGAAAATTGCTGAACCCATTGCAATATTCACATTACCGAGCTATTGCATGTATTTTTTTAATTAGGTTTCAAAATTAACTACCAAGATTGGTAATCCCAATCCCAACATAGTGCGAAAGTAAGTTTGTTTGTTACCTTTTCACGCCTAAACCACTGAACCGATCATCCTGAAATTGTGCACATACTTTGTCAGGTGTACAGAAACAGACATAGGGTACCTTTCAGACCAAAAAAAGATACTGTTCCCGAGGAAAACAACAATAACGTTCTTATGATAATAGAGGGCGCCACGTGTCTTTCGAATCACGATTGAATTACATTATAACAAGCAGAGTACAACCCGAATTGATTGTCAAATTCTAAATTAACGCGAGCGAAGCCGCGGGCAAAAGCTAGTTTTAACAATAATCTTAAAATAACAAAAGACATTCACTGGTTGAAAACTGAGTTTAAAAGTAAATGCATAGAAGTCGTAGCTCGTAGCTCCGACCGCTACGGCGTAGCACTTCGTAGCGATTCGTAGCAAAATCAATAAGCGTTCCGTTATGGAGGTAGCAAGCTTTATTGGGATTTATTACGAAGTAAACCTTGTCATTATTGACGGCATTCGTGACTGAGTAGCTTGTCGATGGAACCATCCTAGGGGCCGGGAAAAAACTATGTTTTACTAGGTAGTAAAACTCTTAACAAACTACTAAAGTTTCTATAAAATATAATTCAATCATGATTCGAAAGACACGTGGCACTATCTATTATCATAAGAACGTTGTTGTTGTTTTCCTCGGGAACAGTATCTTTTTTTGGTCTGAAAGGTACCCTATGTCTGTTTCTGTACACCTGACAACGTATATGCAAAATTTCAGGATGATCGGTTCAGTGGTTTAGGCGTGAAAAGGTAACAAACAAACAAACTTACTTACGCATTTATAATATTAGTTAGAAAGTTAGGATACATTTTTCAGTAGGAAAATTTCAGTAGTAGTCTAAGTCTCAATTTATGCTTGATGACAATAAGCTCGCCAACTATTACATGGGACTTGAACACGACTAGCGAAAAGTGGGTGTTCTGTACACCTCTACCGGGGTCTGTTTAACCTTTTCACCGCCAACGAACACAGAACGCGATGCCTCGTCAGCGCCAAGCTATAATTGTATAACGAAGTAAACAGTAAACAGAAGTGATGAGGGTATCGTCATATCGATGAATGTGATTTACACGCTTTAAATACAGTACTTTTATGTTTGATAGGTAGTTAAAATTAAGAGTTTCTGATGAAGTCGTGGCGCTGGTGGCACGGAAATCTGGAACTTCTATTGAACTCCGTGGCGGTGAAAAGTTTAATAAAACCAACAAGCGACAATTTTGAAAGTTTATATTTATTTTTAGACAATCCGCATTTTCAGTCATATCTCTGCCTGTACCCCTTGGGGTTATATAGGCGTGATGTAACGTAACCTTTCGCTACAACAAAAGCAACAATTTAACTACCTTGTACAGGCGTAGGCGATTACTCGCAAACTGTAGGCGTGTAACGTCTGCGTGGGACACAACATTGTGACCTTATGACCTTTGTTTGTGGAGGAATACTATATTGAAGGAAAAATATGAAATGCTGTAAGGGACATTAAACGCGCCGTTGAATTTTCAATGTTAGGCACAGCGCCGAAAGTTGATAATCCAGTGTCCACGACGACATTTTAAATTTCCACCGCCTACATGTGACGTAGGCGGTAATATTTAAGGACTCGTGTTTAAACAGCCGCACGAGTCGATCAACGGTCAAGCTATGGTTGCTGCGGTTGACTTTTCACTACTATATTGGGACAACTGATACTGCTGACTGCCTATCTGAATTCCACAAGCCAGTCACTGGGTGATACGATACCCCTTGGTAAGACTGGGTGATACGATACCCCTGAGTAGGACTGGGTGATACAATACCCCTTGGTAAGACTGGGTGATACGATACACCTTAGTAGGACTGGGTGATATAATACCTCTTGGTAAGACTAGGTGATGCGTTATCCCTTGATAAGACTGGGTGATACGATAACCCTTGGTAAGACTGGGTGAAACGATATCCCTTGGTAAGACTGGGTGAAACGATATCCCTTGGTAAGACTGGGTGATACGATACCCCTTGGTAAGACTGGGTGATACGGTACCCCTTGGTAAGACTGGGTAATAAGATACCCCTTAGTAAGACTGGTTGATGATTTTTGGGATCCTTACTACTCATAACGACAGTGAAAGATTTACCAATGACAGCTGGGAACAATGGGGAGCTAGCTACCCATCCTCCCAACGACCTCGACAAACGTTGCTTACCCTAGAATCACCCTTGCGGCTGCTACTTAGCCCTCCCCTCAACTTTTAGTAAACCCGTATTTGTTTAATACGATGTACATTTTGCGCAACAACCTTTGGCAGTCCTGCCGCATGTCCAGTGTGGGCGTCGTATTGCGTTTACGTGGGAGTGAATAATGTCTGTGGGTGGAATATAATGCATGATGACGTAAACGGTAATATAAAAGGGTCGTGGTTAAACCCTCTCGGTTTTACTGAGACACTAACCTCTGCTGTTACCTAACAAAACCCGTATTTGTTTAACACAATCCTTTACCGGTACAAAATCTGCAATATCTCACAGTGTCGATGTAGTATGAACACGAACGTGGGTGTGAACGCCGTAAACCGTGACCTTTGTCTGTAGGACGAATGTAATGTGTGACGTAGGCTACCGTAAGTCTACGTTGGTTATGGTTAAATAACTCAGGGTAACGTAAAATATCGTCATGTTTGGTTATATTATATTTTGAAAATAGCTTACCGCATATAATTGTGTATTTTTCAAAGTTATAATTCTCTACACCATCATATAACCATACAGTGATGGCTGATTTTGCGGAACTATATTTAAATAACCAGCAAATTATTTTACAGCTTATACAGGCTGGACGGGGCATCGACACACAAGCAAAAAAGCCGGTTCTTCTCCATAGGAAACGACCAACCCGAACCGTCGACGTTTCATAAGTGCCCATCATCATCATCATCATCATCATCATCGTTTCAGCCGAAAGACGTCCACTGCTGGACATAGGCCTCCCCTAAGCGTCGCCACATTGACCGGTCCCGTGGTGCCCATTTTTATTTTAAATGTGTGAAATAAAATATTTTGATTTTGAATACCAAGTATTCCGTACATCATTCCGAACCCCCGAAGAAATACTTCATGGGCAATAAAAATAAAAATATACAGTTTTTTTACATGATTGCTAATTGGAGAATGCAATCTACAGGGGAAAACTCGAGGGCCACCGTAGGTACGACCAACCAGATGCTATCGTATTATCCAGTACTAACTGGGTTGTGGAGGTCACATAGGCAGTCGCTCCATGTAAAATTCTGATATTCAGCCGCATCCGGTTAGACTGGAAGCCGACCCCAACTTAGTTGGAAAAGGCAGGCAGATGATAATGTCAATATCCGTATAATAATTTGACGCAGGTTTGGCTTCCCCGTGCGTAGAAAGCTTTAGAAGTATTTCAGCAATCCACCCACGTTTTTCCGTTTTGTATGTCGGTATATTGATGGAGGTTGGCATTCTTGGAGTTGTCGGTATCGTGGGAGATGTTAAAATAAGTATTTCATACCATATATGTATACAGAAGACAGGGATGAAATGAAAAATAATATCTTAAATCGGCGCTCTTTCTTCACCTATATTTTCTTCATTCTTTTATTTTCGACCAACTATTTTACACGGGTCCTAGGTATATGTATACTAATTTCTGTGCAAAATTCGTTCAAATTGCAGTCAACAGGACAAGTGCTCAAAAGGCTGGCATGCCACGTTGGATGGCAATGCTGATTCTTTGGCCAAAAAAGGCCAGCCCTCTGGTCACGTGAAGAGTCGACCAACCGCTTGGCGATATCCCGAAAAACTTGGTGGGCACTCGAACCCCACGGTCTTTCAACTTCAAACGGCTCCAACATATTTAAGTTTTTGTATCTGCGCCGTTTATGGTTTTCAGCACCAGTAGCAGCCACCCGAGCGCGGCCCGGCCGTGCAAGGAAGATGGGGTGGCGCAGTGGTGTCGACGCAATTTGTATCCCATACCAAAGGCCTACCCAACTTCCATGGCATTATGGTAATCATGACAGTGTTTTTAATACCTACCAGGCTTAACAAATTGATGAGTGATTGCAGTTCACATAACCTTATTTCATCAAACAGACATAACACAATTTCATCCTTCTTCATTTTCTCAAGCTATAATCGAAGGACTCACACTCAGACACACTGATATGAAATCTCTTGGCATTACCGACACTGCTCTCGCAAGCCAGAAAGCGGTATCTGAAAATATCTAAAATTTTGTTTTGTTTTGCATCTTGACAGTTTGAAACATCTCGTATCAAAAAACAGAAGACAACATACTCGTATACAGGGTGGTAGTGACACCAACGCATTAAAATAGAATTTTTTCGTCGGTTAATTAAGAAGAAACAGCTGTTTCCTACAAAACTGCAATACCTACAAGGTCGAAATGTATGGAACAGATGTTTTTTTACAAGCCGCCGATGATACAATTCTATGTGGCCCCCCTACATAGGTTTTTTTCATTTTATGATGATGTAGGTAACCGTTTTATCGGCGGTGTGTCCACCCTGTATATGCGTATCTAATATTTATCTAAGGTAAATCAATACTTTAATATTATAAAGCTGAAGAGTTTGTTTGTTTGGTTGAACGCGCTAATTTCAGGAACTGCTGGTTCGAATTGGAAACATGTTTTAGTATTGGATAGCCCATTTATCGAGAAAGGCTATATAACGCCAGGCCTCGACCAAAAGGAGCGGAGCATCTATGAAAATATTGAAAAACGGGGAAAATAGTATTTTTATAATAAAATCACGCGGACGTAGGTCGCGGGCGACAGCTAGTTTTCATATAATAATTGTGTTATCTCGAAATATAGATTTGTTTAGTTACACCTTTAGGCCTAGGGCCCGCTACAACGGAGTTGTATTATCGTAAATCTACGGCGTCCACTGAGAACGAGGTCATGATGTCATAAACAGACACGTCGCCTATTTGGGCACTCCGCCAAACACAGAACCTTGATTACTCTGGTCCCTAAGACTTGTTCAATATTTGGACTGAGATAAGAAAGCGGGGAGCGGAGCGATAATAGCTCAAGTTTGAAAAAAACTCGAATAATCCATACAAATATTATAAATGCGATTTTGTCCGGGTCGCTAGTACGTGCGGATAAATAGAAAATTCCCAATTTCCTACTTTCATGGGATCCGCTGGATGCTAGTCGCACGGGACCGGTCAATGTGGCGGCACTTGGGGGAGGCCTATGTCCAGCAGTTGACGTCTTACGGCTGAAATGATGATGATGATGTGGGTGAAATCGCGGACAAATGCTAGTTTGGTTTATTCTGAGCGTAAATACGGACCATTACGATTTGGAAGAATTAAATCATCATCAAACATTAACACAACACATTTGCAGAAACCCATGTCCTAAAATGAAAAAACCAACCAGATCTTAAAGAAATCGATTTCCCTCAAGTTTATTTTATTTACTCGAGTTGATAAGATAAGAAGTACCTCTCCCTTTTCCAATTTCCTTTATATATAAGTAACAATTACTTCTATGTATGTACTAGCTTTCGCGACTTTCGTTCGCATGAAATTGTTATAAAAAATATAACCTCCCATTTTTAATCGGATTTTGTTAATAATTTCAAGGGTTTTTTTTTAGCACGGAACCCTAATTATTTTTCTAAACTGAAAGTACCCTAAGTTAGACCTTATAACATCAGCTACCTGGCAGTAAAACTCCCGTCAAAATCGGTCAAACCGTCATGATCACACAGACGGACAAAAATTGAAAAAAAATGTGTTTTTGTTATAAGTGCCGCATAATTTTCATTTACATTCAGTACAAAGCTGTTATTTTGATATTACAAACAGACACTCCGGTTTTTGCACAAGTAAAAACTGTGCATGGGCAATTTCCACCAGTCTACCTCAGGGTGATGCAGAGACAATACATAGTAGGTGCAATAACTTTTATGATTTCATCGCAATATATTCGGTACACAAAGGGAAAAAATCCCTTACAATAATTTGACAAATAATGGAATGTAAATATAAAATGAAACTATATTTTATATTATAAATATAACTTCTGTCATTCCTGAAGGCTTAGACAGCTGTGTACCTAATGATACACCCACATTTCGCCAGCTAAGTTTTAACTCAAAAACATTAACTACATATTAAATTGAATATTAAGAAATACTAAAACTTACTTATTTTTGCTTTAAAATCTCAGAATAAATTTGCCAAACAAAAACAATGACATAAAGTCATCTTCAAAAAACAAATGAACCCTTTGTCTTTCAAAGAGCTTAACTCAACTGCGCATCATTTTTCGAAGCAAATATTCTTCATTCTGTACGCTTCTACAAAAGGGGGGTGAAAATCCCCTTTTCAGCTCCCACCCCCACCGACCCCCAGTGGAGGGGGCGTTTGACGTCAGCGCACGCCCCGAGGGTGGGGGATGTGCGCAACTGAAGCTTATACCTACATACATAGATAAAGGCTGTATGTATGAGTGCTCACAAAGTTTTTCTTTGTACCTATGTACCATGTAGTTTGCAGTGTGCGTATATATGTACTTGGGTGGGTTGTCTTGTATTTTTCATTGACGTGGTATATGTTTTTGTGGTAGCAGGGAGGTTGCCAATTTGTGGTCTTGTCTGAAAAGTGGAATGACAATCAGAGGTCAATGACAGCATTATTCTTAATCAAGTTCCTTGCAAGCTATTGGGCTTAAAATCCACTCAAAATGATGCCTATCTAGCTTGTGCCCGCGGCTTCGCCCGCGGTAAGTTCGGTAATTGTCCCACAGGATCGTACTGCCGGGAAATAAAGTATCCTATGTGTTAATCCAGGTTATAAACTATCTGTGTTAGTAGTTTTTGCGTGAAAGAGTAACATCCATCCATCCTCACAAACTTTCGCATTTATGATGTTAGTGGCATTTCCTAGTGGTCTAAGAAACATACAGAACCTATCATTTGCTATGCTTAAACAAAGGAAATTACTTATTATGCTTTACTAATGTAGCTAATATTAGATAGAATCAGTGTGGCAGTTGAAAGGGAATCGACTGTCTTGGTATGGACATGATGTGATGAGGAGGGACGAATCGCATGTGACTAAAAGAGTGATGAATATAAATGTAGATGGATGGAGAGGGAGAGGAAGACCAAAGAAACGATGGATGGATTGTAAAAAACCGTGTTGCGCCGACCTCAAGTAACACGGGACGAGGGCAGGAAAATGACCGATGATGAACGAAAGACTGCAGCACTGCCTGCTATGAGCTGATTAGTTTAATTGCTTTAAACTTAATATAACTGTCCCAACGAACTTTTCTTACACTGTGCGTAGTCAGAAACCCGAAGATCTGAGGCTGTGGAAGTCAGATACATAGTAGATACAAAAACTGGTATTCAGGAGCGTGTGATTCGACTGTAAGCCCATCCCAACGTAGTTTGGAGACGGCAGACAGATGATGAGTCACATTGTCGCTTGCCAGTCTATATTTTTAGTTTATTATCCTCCACATAGATAATCGCTGTCATTTTCACAAGAGATGTCAAAATTGACATATTTTCAGGTGAAAATAACCGGTAAACAACAGTGACCGCCAGATCACTGATACTGTTATCAGTTAAAACCCTTTTTTTTGCGGAAAAGCTGCGCTTTAGATAACGTTATCATGAGTGAGTTAAGTGGTTGTAGAGTTGGGTAAAACTGTAGACGCCGCTGAGGGAAAGGCTGATGAAAATGTAGTTTGATTATTCCGAGTTCAAAAAATGATACGTAACGGGTGTAATAGTTACCTGAACGAAGCCGAAAGGCACGTTCTCCCCGCCATTGCGGTAATTTTTTTGGTCTAGCTAGAGCATGCCTTCCTCCGGAACCTTCTAGTTCCGGAGATATTGGGGGTCAAAGTTCCAACTTTTACACAAGTTTTTAACGTTGTAAATAACTTTAAATACCTCCATCATACAATGTTATGAGTGTGGTACGTTGAGTCCTACCGTGAAAAGGGATTTTCTTACCACAAAATAAAAAGTCGTTTTCCAGAAATAGTTTTTGCGTAGTTACTTAGTCTGATGTACAAAATGCTTGGTTGACGGCTTCGTGAAAGGTTCGTTTACCCCCTGTATGTACATAGCAGGTTATAAAGCAGCACTTTTAACGTCTAAAGTTATTAAAAACAGTTATAGACCCTTCACCACTTACTAGTGTTTTACCTGGTAAAAAGTGACGCAAGAAGTCTCCCAGAATGCAATGAGATATGATTCATTAAATACCAAAGGCAACTCATATGACAGTTAAGAGGGAACAGGGCCTGCGCGGAATTTGTAAAATTAGTATTTGAAGAAACTATTGCCGTCACGCTGCGTTGAGCCTGCCCCCGTAGAGTGCGATATGGATAGCTGTAGCTCAGACCGAATCACATTTTGTTTTCAAAAAAGAGTGTCTCGGTTCCTACCAATTTCTTTTATGTTAAATATTTTTTCGAATTTATCTGGTAGTCCTCTAATCACGGCCGTTAAAATGGGGCATTCTTTGTCAATTTTGGAGGGCCATATTATAATTATTTTTTTTTTTTGTAAAGGTTTTATTTTTAATGTCCCATTTACTGTGTTACGCATCTACTCTATTATCCTCTGTAGTTGTGCATTACTCTGTAATCTACACTCCACAACGAGTGTGACACAACGGAAGCCAAGTTTATAAAGCTTCATAAAGTGTTCCTGATAACACAACCTCACACTGAGTAAGTTGCATTTTATTATCCTACATTTTATTTTTCGTAGGCTGGCTATGCCTGTAAAAGGTCTAATTGCTGTGTGAAAACAAGACGAATCCTTGAGTGTACTGTGAATCGGTGGTAATCGAACATTGAGCTAAGTACATTAAACCAGGGTCTGCGTGGTGGATGAGGGATTTATTGTGCTGGATTTTGGTTTATCTTACGTGACACAGAGTCCTTTGTCCACATAGTGAAAACGTATTTTTATTTCACACAGCTTTTTATTTTAAACTAGCTTTTGCCCGTGGCTTCGCTCGCGTTAATTTAGAATTTGACAATGAATTCAGGTTGTACTCTGTTTGTACTAATATAATTCAATCATGATTCGAAAGACTTGTGGCGCCAACTATTATCATAAGAAGGTTATTGTTGTTCTTCTGGAACAGTACTTTTTTTCGGGATGAAAGGTACCCTATGTCCGTTTCTGTACACCTGACGACACATACGCAAAATTTCAGGATGATCGGTTCAGTGGTGTTTTCGTGAAAAGGTAACAAACAAACTTACTTTCGCATTTATAATATTAGTTAGGAAGTTAGAATGGTTTATTTTAAATAACAGAACATCTTTGCTCACAGTCAGTCTGACTTCAACCCTCATTAATTTAGACAATGCTTACTTGTTATAGGTTTACAACATTGCATCGAATACTTTTAAGTAGTGACAATACAGAGCCTGTAAGAGTAATTCGCGCCTAACAAAGAACTAGAATTGATTACTTAGCTTGCAAATTGCATTTTAGGGATCTCAGACTGATGTCCGAGTTTGACTGCCTCTTTGGTCCAGTGATCGCAAGCGCGACTGCTGAGCATGAGGTCCTGGGTCCGATTCCCAGGTCAGGCAAAGTCTTATTGGGTTTTTCCATCAGGAATTTCTCAATAGCAGCCTAGGAGTCACGGGGCAGATTTGTGCCCCATTGATGGCAATAGGCTCGCCCCCTTGTACATGCTTAAAACTTAACTGGCGAAATGTGGATGTCTAATTAGGTATTCCACTGCCTAACCCTTCGGGGATTACAGCCGTGAAGTTACGTGTATTGTAAGTGTAGTTATGTTATAGTAAGTCCTAGTTTCCTATATCGTATGTCAGGTGTCTTAAATTAAAGTTATTCACATTTTAAAAGTCTCATTGGTAGATAAAAGCTTTTTTCAAAACCACCCAAATTTAATTTACCTTTCATCAAAGCAAATAAAACCCTTTTACCATGCAACAATACACAAAATCCACTGCATATAAGTACTACCTACGCCTAAATTCCTTCTCCAACACACACATATAGTACATAGTTCGTATACAACGCTCTTACATAATCATTTCACCTCCCGGATCAATACGGATGCGCCATCTACTTTCCAACTATACCCGCCTCTTCCTCACAAAGGTTTTGCTATATATCTGTCTCTGTCTAGCGAAGGCTTCGCCAGGGAAGTATAGATTTTCGCTTAGTGCACAGTTTGATGTTGTAATTAAGGTTTTGTTTGATGAAGGGGTAAACAGAGGTGTGTCATTAAGTAGGTATAGTGGACTGTGCGCCTTGAGACAGCAACTATAGGGTTTCAAAAGCATAAGCAGAAGTGATAATCTTGTTTTAAACTACTAAAAACTCAGAGTTTTTCCTTGGATTGGTAATAAGTGTAGGTCAAATTATTTATTTCAATAAGAACATTAATACACTTTTGAACGTCAAACATTACCGTTGGTAAAGGCCCAAAAACGTCTGCCTAGCCTTTTGTCAACCGCGCTTGCCTAGGTTGGTTCGTGGATGGGTGACCACCCATTACATACCGAGTTTCCTTCGTGCCTCGGAAAGCACGTAAAACCGCTGATCCCGGCTATCATTTATAGATCTTAGACAGTCTCGTTACAGGTAGTCAGTGGCCGGACAGCCTGGCAACCAGTATTACCCAGTACTAACTGGGTTGTGGAGGTCATACTGGCATTCAGCTACATCCGGTTAGACTGGAAGCCGACCCCATCATAGTTGGGAAAACGCCTAGGCAGATGATGATGATGTTGGAGTCCGCTCCCAGCAGAACTAGATGCAGCTGAATCTAGTATTTTCTTTTAGTTTTTATACAGGGTGTAACATAAGAAACTCAGAACTTGTTTATCAGACTTCATGCCTTTGCTGATCCCCATTAAGTCAGTCGTCGGTCCAATAACATGTCACCTAGTAACTAAGTAAATTAAGTTAGCAATATGATTGGTAATGTTATAATTGGCATTAATAAAAGGAACTTTGGAATGAACAGTTGTTTCCGTCTGCCTCCTATCGTTATGGATACACTTCAAGTTGTTACAAATAGGTATTCAATCTCGAGTTCGCTTAAAAGCCTTAACATGTATCGTTAATAATAAACCTGGCAGTGGTGCCTGGGAACAGAGCACTTCAGGCCACCTGTTCCTAAAGCAGAATACACTTAGGGCGTGCAGAACTTGTACATGACATGTACGTAAAGAGAGCACATCGAATTCTTGATTTCACAGTTTTCTCTATCACACAAATCAAATCAAAATATTGTATTTCACGTAGGTAGGCATACAAGGTGTAAACGGACCCTTTACGAAGCCGTCAACCATGCATTCTGTACATCAAACTAAGTAACTCTACGCAACAATTATTGCTGGGAAATGACAATTCTTTGGGGTCAAAAATCACGTTTTACGGTAAGACTCAATGTAACGCACTCAAAACATTGTGCTGATGGATGCATTGAATAGTACGGGGGTCATTAAAGGTAAGGTTACAATATTAAAAACTTGTGTGTAAAAGAAAACCTTTGAAAAAGTTGAATCTTTGACCCTTTGAAGGTATGGTTGTGGTGGTGGAATAAAAATAATGATCGCAATGACGGGGAAAATAAGTGCTTTTCGGCTTCGTTAAGGGTACTGTTACACCCATTATATGGGCACTAATAAAACGTCAAAAAAACATGTATACGGTTCGGGTTGGTCCTTTCCTATGGAGTAGAACCAGCAAGAAACTCCTTGGTGGAGTTTGTGTGTGTGTGTGTGTGTGGAGCCCAGAGGGATTTTCAGCATGAAAACTAGTAGCTGGGTCGGTAACGCTAAGACTTGTGTTTGAAAAGAATCATCTCATCGAACGGGGCCTGAATGTGACGGTAATATTTTGGGCTTTGGAAATAATGAGAGTTAATAATTGAGACAAAAGATATTTCAGATTTGTTTCTCCGGTTGGTTCCATATCGGTAAACCGTTAGGCGTTTCAGGAGTCGCTCGAAATAATTTCCCAACATTAGGTATTCGACGCAGTTGTCCTACCTCATCATCTACCTGCGACTGCCTATCTGACATCCACCACCCAGTTCTTGGGTAACACGATACCCCTGGTAAGACTGGGAGTCAGACTGCCCGAATTCTGCCTTCCCGTAGCAGCAGTGAAAATCTACAATGACTGCTGGGGCAAACGTGCTTTGTGAGGTCCGAAGGGGTCTCGAATTGTTTGGAATGGTCACCCATCTTCAAACCACCCTCGGAAATCGTTGCTTAACGTTGATCATTGAACCGCGCGGTTGATATTTAGCCATGAGCCCCTCCTCATTTAAGCGTTACTAATTCTGCTTTTAAAACACAAGTAAAGAAAATATAAGAGCTAATTAAGATATTTCCATTAAAAATGAAGCATATTTTATATAAAAACTTCCAAATTGAAAAACTCGAAGAAAGATTGTTCCATCGTAACTCAAGCATGCCTTCAATCTCAACAAAAAACTTTAACAAAAACCTTTGATTTCAGATGGTAAAGAATAAAACATGAAAATATTCACCCTAATACTGGGCGTGGTCCTATCAGGGGTTGCGCACACCGCCCCCGGCCAATCAGAGGTAACCACCCCAGAAAATCAACCAATAGAAACGCAAGACACTGACGGAGAAACGAGACGAGTAGATGTTCCTGAAGTCGTTTTACAATTGAAATATGATAAAGGGGAACTGAATAGGATATATCTGACTCAGTTCAGAAAGGATTCCACGACGTGGGTGCCCTCAGTGTCTGCTCGAAGTAACTTGTGTGCGGACTTGTGCCACGCAGGTCTTTATCTTGCTGTATAGCTTTTGTCCTTTGCCTCGTAAAAAGAGAGTTTGTTTACGCGGCCATTTTGGTTTGGTGTGAAATGTGACGTTTGTGTGTTTTTTGTTTTGTTTTTTTATTTGTGTTAAAATGAAGAGCTGTGATTGGTAAGTAAATTATTTGTCTGGGATTTTGTTTATTTTTAATTAGCCGTTCAAATTACTTAAAAGGTGGAACGAAGTTTATAGTGGTCCAATTTTCATGGGCCCTTTTTATTGAGTTCCTAGAGGTTTAGAGAAGAAAGTTAAAAAAAAAAATTGCCGCTCGCGACCCTTTTTTTTTAAATTTCCTTTTGAATGTTTTTTTTTAACCGACTTCAAAAAGAGGAGGAGAGGTACTTAAGTACTTATTTGTAGTTCTAGGTTGCAAAAGAAATAACACTAACCACAGTCCACTGATCGTTATAAAAATACCTCTTTCACCTACTAGTTAAATTAGCAGAGCAATACGACAAGATAAAATTTATTCAATAAAAACTGCAAAACATCTTTTCATTTCACCGTATTTTATGCTAGTGATGAGCATCTTGTCAAATCTCGCATATACTGCTTATTAAACATGATATAATCGTATCAGGAGTAACTCTATCGATAAAAAGTGAAGATAATAATAGAAAAAAAAAAAATATATAAACACGCCTGCGAACATTGAAGCTTCTCCTTTTTGAAGTCGATTAAAAATGAAAAACATGCTGAATGATTTCAGTGTTCACTAAGAACAAGGTAGGTACTGAATAGTTTATTTAATATTCAATTAAACTGCGAAAATGTTGGTTTTCAGGTTTTCATTTTCAGGATAGCTTACAATTATACCTACACTCATTCTATTTTAAAAAAAAATGGTCACGTTACAATGCAGAAATTGGAAAGCTATTTAGACGGATCCTTATCAACTTACTATTTGTTTTACACCATATAATGTAAATGAATATCTAAGGAATTATCGCAAAAATTAACGAGCGCGAAAAGAAATTCAAACGCGTTTCTCACACCAATGACGGAACTCGCTTCGGGACAGACAAAATATGTAGGCACAATATGCTCTACTACCCGAGCGAGCCGGGGCGAGTCGCTAGTATTACTAACTAGTAGTTAGTGATGTCACAAGTAGTGTTGTTGTAGTATTGTATTCACATAAGCTAAAACTCGTATCAATCGTTTCCTGGGAGATATGTGACCCCAATCTTCTCAGTGTAAACACTCACATTTGCGGCCCCAGTCACGGCGCATAGCAGTCACGGTGAGGGCTCACTAACTAACGATGAAAATGCATTGCAGCCATGACAGTTAAAAAAAAAACGAATTACTTGACATGTCATGAATTTGATATCCTCCTAAGCATAGTCCGTATGTATTCCTCCAGAAAAAACAGGACACTTACAGAATCAATCTGTCTGTCTATCTAAGTGTCTGTGTCTATGTTTCTGTGCCCGTCTGTCTGTCTGTGGGGCTCTCACACGGCGCCAAAGCCCCACCATGCAGACCTAACGCATTTCTCCTCACAGGACTGGGAGGCGAAGCCTGCGACATCTCGATATGCTCGCAGCTGATCCCGGTGGGCTTGCAGTCAGCTCTGAAGTCTACCAACAAGACGGAGGGGGTCTACGGACATCCAAGATACAACGTGTGTCCTGCGCTTTGTAAGAATCAGCTCGGTAAGTCAATAATTATTCACAAAGGTACAAAGAACGAAAATACTGTAAATAGGTAAGTAATAGAAAGTTGTGAAAAAAAAAATTAAAAAATTAAAAAAAAAAACTGTCAAATTTAAGGGTTTAAATCTTGGAATACTAAATGGAATGAACTATTTCAGACGTTCCCTTTCTCTTCTTTAACTAGTTTTACCCTCCATAGAGTAGACAATGAAAAATTAATCTTTTAACAAAGGAAAATTCTTTACTAACTTTGGTAAAGGATGTAATATATTTATTAACTTCTAATGTTTTTAAAGGTTGATTATAACTAAATAATATTTACATAATATACAGACTAAAAATAGAACTAATCTAATGAAAAAAAAAAATTAAAGTAAGTAAACATAAACAAATAAAAAACGATGACAAAAGGACACTTCAGAGTGCGTCAAAGTACTCCTCCGCATCGCTGTCAACTGGAAACGTGCCCAGAAGACTGGCAGCATTGCCACGCTGAATGGCAATGCTAATTCTTTGGCCAAAGAAAGAGCCAGCCCTCTGGTCACGCGAAGTGTCGACCAGTCGGCGAGAGATTTCCTTAAAAAGGAGACGCGCACTCGGGCCCCATGACCCGAGCGTTTCGACCCCAAACGGCTCAAAACTGTAATTACCAATAAGGTTACAATATTTGCGCCGCTTGAGGATCTCAGCAGCCGCAGCAGCAGCGCCTGCACAGCCCGCCGTGCTTGCAAGGTGAGATGGCGCAAGGGTGTCGACACAAGTTGCGTCCCACACCAAAGGCCTACCCACCTTCCAAGGATGTAATTGATTTTTCGAATTCATGTGCGTCATCACTTGCTTCGGTGAAGGCAAACATCCTGAGGAAACCAGCATGCCTAAGAGATACTTCTCGACGGCATGTAAAGCCAAGTTAGAGGCCCATGGGCGACATAAAACTGACACCAGTTTAGGCACTAACACACGATAAAGAAGATGAAGGATGTAACTTTGGGTTTTGGACGGTCGTTATGGGTCAGAAGGTCAGAAGTCCGAAGATTGGACAAACAACTAAAACAGCTGGGTTGTGAAGGTCACATAGGCGGTCTCTCCTTGTAAAATACTGGTATCAGACCGACAGCTGACCCCAACACCGTTGGAAAAAGGCAGGTACATTACCGACTGTCCAACAAGCGGCGTCCGGGACCAACGGCTTAACGTGCTTTCCGGGGCACGGAGGAACCTCGGTATGTAATGCACCTATCCACAGACCAACCTAGGCAAGCGCTGCTTAACCTTGAATATCGACCCGTACGGCTGTTAATATTTAGCAACGAAGTCCTCAAGGTCAGATAAACAGTCACTCATGTAAATTATCTGCGTCTGATTAGACTAGAAGACGTTGACCCCATATTGTTGAGAAAAGGCAGATGATGATAATTAAGTTTGTAATCTTCCTTGGAACAGGTGCCCCGCTTTGCAGTTGCCCTAGTCGTGATGCTGACCACGCTGTCGACTGGAACGCAGTCTGCACTGCCTTCTGTTCCGATGGTTACGCTCTTAGCGGTAAGTCAACATCACCCATTTTCTAGCAGTGTAAGCTACACATAATATATTATATTGAAAGTGTTAATAGAGTTTCCTGCTCGTTCTTCTTTATAGAGATCTACGTTTTTGAACGATAGATCACTGAGTCTTTGATAGTTTAAAGGTGCAATCTTTCTTCTTTCTTGATATAGATGATTGAAATCGATTTTTTGCGTTTGACCTTCGATAGTATCTTTAAATGGAAATCCTAATGTTGATGCGTTTATTATATTAAATAAGGGGTTCAGAGCAAGACAAAACCACAGAGGGCTAAGTGCACCTCCCTAATAGATCCCTCTCTGAATTTTTATTGGGTTAGTATCTACTGTTTCAGTGGGGGAACTTAGTCTAAGTACAGTTTTCAGGTTGTCATCCTGGTCTTTAGGAATGTGACTACTGTCGGAAGTATTTCATAAATCTCTCAAAATTTTACAAGCCACGTATGTGGTACGGATTCGCAGGCTTTTTTATAATCGAAGTACATACTAAACAGATCGGCTTTTGGTTTTTGGACTTATTTAAGAATGACGAAGTCTAAGGTCAACTGTTCCTTGCTGAACTTTCGACAGCCTTTCTGTTCTTCAGCTAAAGTTATAGTGTCAACGTGTTGATATATTAGTTCAGATATACCGATGTAATTATTTTGTACACGGTCTGCAAGCATGTTATGCTATCCTTCCTTCCTTACTAATAATATTATAAATGCGAAAGTATGTTTGTTTGTTTGTTTGTTACGTTTTCACGCCTCAACCATTGAACCGAACATCCTGAAATTTTGCATATACGTTGTCAGGTGTACAGAAACGGATATAGGGTTCCTTTCATCCCGCAAAAAAGTACTGTTCTCGAGGAAAACAACAATAACGTTCTTATGATAATAGATGGCGCCACGTGTCTTTCGAATCATGTTCATATAAGCAGAGTACAACCCGAATTGATTGTCAAATTCTAAATTAACGCGAGCGCACAAAATATAGTAGTCTGTAAAGGATGAATATCAGTTTCTTTATTCGCGTTTTCAGTAAGAATTACTTTGTTAATTTAATGTAGCTAACTATTCGGGGAAAGTCTTTTAGGTTTTTGTTTAGGAATAAAAATTCTAATTGTAGGGCTGGTTTCTTTAAAATATTGGAATGCTTGTTGGAACGTATCATCTATTACAGGATCTCTACCGAGATTCACTTGCTGGTTAGGTAGAATTTCTTCGGCGCCGAGTTTATGTGCGAGTTTATTGTTTATAAATTGAATTTCTGAATTGTTATTGCTGTTTGAGTAGATTGCTGGCGTTTGTCTAGTGACATTAAAATAAAAAAATCCTTATTGACAAGTGATTGCTCAAACATCCGGGTAGCCCTGGCTCTTGTACTAGGATTTCCTGTATCACAAGAGGCAGCGCCAACGTTAATGTTATCTGGCCGTAATTCTTGAGATATTTCTAGTTTTATTGAATTTAATCTATTACTTGTGGTGATTTTTTTATTTAAAATTACTCTTCTCAGGTCACCTATTCGCTGTTCGTTTATATGAGAAAGTGCATGAAAATTGTTGATCAAATCTTGATACATTTACGTCTTCTATATACCGTTTCATGTCTACCTAAATCTGTAACTCGATAATAAGACTTCATTATACGTTCGTCTTGTTCGTGGGTCCATCTCATTCGAGTCTGTGTAGTTTTTGAGTATTATGTGTTTCCGAGTCTGCATTTTCCATAAGGGTAGATTGTGTAGGTGTAAGTGTTTGTTGTGTAGGATTGTTATAGTTTTGCGATTGTTGGGTGGCACAGTTTGATTGTAGTCGATCTAATTCTGCTCTAACTTCTTCTCGTATGTCAACTATTATTTTTTGTCGTAGTAATTAGCTGTTTGCTATAGCTCTACGTTTGTCTTTTATTCTCTGTCGACTAACCTGCATGTCTGTGATATTTTCTATAATTATTAGCCATTTGTGTCCCACTGCAGGTCAAAGTCCTCCCTTTTCTCTTTCCACTTATCCTTATTCAGTGCCATTATTCGCCGATCCTTGTGAAAACAGTCGATTTCGCGTTACCATCTCGTTCTGGGCCTGCCGCGTCGCCGTTTGCTGCTTGTTGCTTGTTTGGTACCCATTGTGTGGTTACTTTAGCCCATAGCTCTTCCGGCAGATGCCTCTGCGACAGATGTGGCCAGCCCAGTTCCATTTGAGCTTGGCAGCCGTGAAGATACATGGACATTGAAAACAAAATGTTAACAGTTTCGATTTAACCAATTTTACCCTACAGGCTGCCCAACCTGCGAGACAACGTCCACCGAGCCTTCACCAATCTTTCAATCCTCTCGGTCCCTCTCTACCTACGAAGGCTGGGCAGCATGGTGCAACGTTCAATGCAGGCAAGGCCAGGGCGGGGCGGCCTGCAACTGCGACCGGGCGCCCTTTCAGTAAAGTCAACCAATTTTACCCTTTACCCTTAAACATGTTTTACCCTTGAAATGCTTCGAAAACTATAGCAACAACAAGATCGAACGTATATTTGGCTTAGGTATTAGTTTTATTGAATTTAACGGGTTTACCCATTTTTATTGTTTTTACCCTTTGTTTTAGATTAAAATATCTCTATGGGATAAAAGTCATGTGGAATTTAGATTTTTTTTGTTTCTAATTTTATAGATTATGGTGTGTAAAACACATTAATTGCCCGCACCGTCGCACAAATAATATTGGAGCGCAATAAATGAGTTACTTAACCATTATTTTTTGTGCTCTAAGGTAGGCATTTCAAAAGAATATATAATAATGCACATATAATTACAATACGATGTAAGCATTTATCTTATTAATATGCCGCTTAGATTTTTAATCAATTTAAATAATTTAATCGTACATTTAAATGCAAAGTACATGGCTTTTTATTAAGTACATAAATACTAACATTATTAATAATATTAGATATTAAGCATTTATTGTTGTTTTAATTCTATATTTTAAGACGTATATAATCATTAAATAATAATTGTAATTATAAAAATAACAAATGAAAAATCTGCGCGCAAGACAATATTACGAATAAAACTTAAATTGAATGTAAACATTCCATTTAATGTAATTTACATCTTATTTTATTAAAGTTCATTTTTCATTTATTTTTGGTTTTAATTTTTATTTTGTCACCTTTTCTTTCGAACCTACCAGTCAATTATTGGTTTCGACTCCCTAAATTTTTCAATTTTGAATAATTCGTGTTGTTAAAAATAGTAAAAAAATGTTTAGCAGTACGTGGTGTAGACAGTGTCGTGAAAAATGTGTGTAGTTTTATTACAAAATGGAGTTTTAATCATAACATATAATTATGTATATTGATGACTGTTCACTGTTGTTTTCAGGATAAGTTAGTATAGCGTAAGTTCAACTTAAAACCTGTTCCGTATTATAAAACGAGGGTTTCCCTTTGACACCCTTCAAACTATCGTGATAGTTATTTGTAGTAAAAACCTACGTGTGGTTGAAGTACAGTTCTTTAAACAAAACGGACACTATAGTCCGGTACATACTAGTCAGTATTGTATTAAGAACTTTACTATTATTGGGATAAGGTATGAAATACAAAAACTGGCTCTCGGACAAAGTTTGATCTCGTTTTGTACAGGGACGATCACTATGACACTTTTTACTCTCGTGTGTGGATAGATTAAGGATCACAACATCAATACAAAACGGGCTTTTTTTTTTTTTTTTTTTTTTTTTTTTTTTTTGTCGTGGTAAAATCATCAAATGAGTCCTCCCACCCAGGGCAGAGTGGGAGGGACTGTCAGACTTGTACTGACTAAAATCCACGGTGTCCTTCAGTAGCCCTTTATGTTCCAGGGTCACGGTAATTCTATGAGTCCCGCGACCCCGGCAGGCTTTGGCCCTCTAGAGGGGGGCCCCGTCATTATGCTGACACTCTTTGAGGCGCGCGTGGAACACAACGCGCCGTCGACCCGGGCATGGTCCATGGTCGGACAGCGAGTCGCCCATTACTCGCCGCCCGCATGCCCGCGCCTACGGTGGCCGGAGATCGTCTGCCGACGTCCGGCGCCGTGGGCGTCTACCACTGCGGCTGGTGTGGAGGGAGGACGCTGTCCTCTCCCTCACGCGGCCCGCCTCCTCCTTCGCGAGCATGACTGCTTCGCAGAAGGAGGCGACCGCTTCCCACTCCGTCTCGCCCCGCAGCATGGCCTCGACCAATGCCGGGCGCGAGAGGTCTCCGCCTATCGCCGCCGTGAGGACACGGCGGTGCCCTGCCCAAGCGGGGCAGTCCTGCACCGTATGCTCCACCGTGTCCTCCGGGCGGTCCTCGCAGTGGTGACACCCAGGCGTTTCCTCCTTCCCCATCAGACACAGGTACCTCCCGAAGCTTCCGTGTCCGGTGAGGACCTGCGCCATGCGGTAGGTCAGGACGCCGTGACGCCTATCCAGCCACTCCTCAAAGAGGGGTCTTACCGCCGCGATTGCGGCGTGCCCGGACCTCGGTTGCGACAGTCGTTCCCTCCATACTGCCCTGAGATCGCGACGGAGCTCTTCCCGCTGCGCCTCGACTTGTCGAGGCAGCAGCGATTCGCCCCGGCGCTGCGCCTCCACGCGCCACTCATAGACGCGCTGGAGGGCAGTTGCCTCCAGATCCCAGGGCAGCAATCCGGCAAGGAGGTTGGCCGATTCGCCGGCGATTGTGCGGTATCCTCGGATCATCCGGATAGCCATGACCCTCTGGCATGCGACCAGCCTCAGTGGTCGCGTCCGAATGCTCAGGGCCCACACGGGGGCCCCGTAGAGGGCCATGGACCGCACGACACCGGCGTACAGCCTCCGGCAGGAGGCGTTTGGCCCGCTGAGATTGGGCAGGAGTCGCCTGAGGGCGGCTGCTGCCCGGTTCAGCTTTGGGGCCAAACGCAGGAAATGCTCCTTGAAGTTCCACCGGCTGTCGAGGACGAGTCCCAGGTACATACAAAACGGGCTTTGTATTGGTTTCAACTGCGGTCATCATAAAAAATTACGACAGTTACATTTATCGTACGATACGTTACGAAAAGCAACCAGTAAATGGTTAAAATATCCTGAAACGAATCGAGTATTCCAGATCTTTCTTTTACGGTAAAAAGAAACGATGAAAAATGTTTCTGTAGGTATTACACCTATAATCTGAAGGGCTAGGCAGATATGTACACACACATTTAGCCAGTTATGTTTAAGTCCCATGTAATAGGGAGAAACCCTATTGCCATGGAGCTAAACTAAACTCTGTACTACGACTGAGAAATTCCCAATAGCACTGAGCCCGACCTGGGAATCGCACCCAGTCTTATAAATATATGAAATGATTAAAACAATATTTTTAATATATTTTTCTTATTTTCGTAAATAAGATGTTAAAAGGATTGTGTAGTTGAATAGCCAGCAAAACTAGCCTATAATAATAAGTATTATAATCTTATAATAAGATAAATGAATAAAAAATATGACGCGATTAAGCAATAATTTTACATTCAAGCTTTTCTATTAGAATAAAAAAATAATCAAAATGTTATCTTGATATTTCGCTCTCTAATATCTAAGTGTTAAAAATCGTTTAAAATTCTGCGTCACTATGACATTTAAATAGCAATTCTGTACATAAAATAATATTAACACGGTATGTAGGTATATTCAGGTATTAAAAGCATAATTTAATCGTTTTTATCAAACACTACTCTTATAAATCTAAAATCTAATCGAATATTTCAAACTTATCTTCTTAACTTTGATTGAAAAAAACTACTTTTAAAACATAATTCATAACTATCTTCATCCTATTGCTTTGCTAGCATCCTTACAAATTATCATTATTGCAAATAAATCTAAACGTGGATTAAAAAAATGAGGATAATTAAAAAAATTACAATGTCGGAATTCTAGTTTCGGAGTTAGTGCTATAAGACACCACAAATCATAACGAATAAATAATAATAAAATTGAAGAAACAAAATATATTTATCAATTAAAAGAATGACGAAAATTACCCGTAACATCATCGGTAAGAAAATTACTTGTCACCACACTTACCTTTTTCAAAAACCACTTAAAGTTAAACATTCCCACACGCACTAAAATTCAATTTGAGTTATCTGTTACACTTCACCATATACCACGATTTTGTGGTGATCACAAAATTGATTGACTGATTGTGTTACGGACACTTTAAACTAGGCTCTAATCTACTCTGTTAGTATAACTCTGAAACCGTGCGATGGACACAAAGAGTAATAAATAACTAGTTAGCTAAACAATGGTTCTAAGACTTGCTACAGATATTACACTATAATAGAATTGGTATTTATATTCTAATCGATTTTTGTAGTCTCTTTACCTAAGTTAGACAAGGCGACAAAAATTCTACCTAATCTACATGGAATGAAAAAGCTACGGTACGTGGAAATAGCTCAGAGCAGACCCATTTTAAAATGTGTTTGAATCGCTTAGTACAATCTTTGACAAACCCAAGAAGTTCGTAAAAGAAAATCTCATGACAATTCTATCCATCCCACGGGACACCACTAGGCACTAACATCTCAGATTCTAAATTGATCAATTAGAACGACTCAATCAAGTTTGTGGTACAGTAATTGTCTCTGGTTATAGAGTGATTGCTCATCTTTATGGAATTTATAACATTTTTAGTGTTAATAGATGAATTGTTAAAGTTTCAGAGTCGATCGTGAATACTTTATTTCTCTTATGAAACGTCAAAAGATAGGTGCACGGTTCGGGTTGACCGCTTCCTATGAACAAGACACGGTAAGAAACTACAAGTTTACTCTTTTAATTAGAAGTATGTACCTATTTGATTTTCACAATGTTATCGTGTCACACCGTTAATGTTATGAGAGGACAGCGTAGGCCTGGCAACAACTTGATAGGTACTTACTTAACCAAGACGTAAAACAAGAAAGAAAACGTTAACAAATCGAAGCATCTAAGTATTTACAAGGAATGGAATAATATGAGATCAGACGATTGCAATGGATTAGCTAGAAAAGCACGAGGATGAAAAATGAATAATCACTAAATGGACACTTTCTTTAAATTATATTTAACGAAGTCAGTTAAAATAGGATTGAATTATATCAAATGGGTTAAGAAGTTCCTGAATTATTACCCAAAAGTTATCTACCCTCATTCTCACGATGATACATGAGGTACTTAGCGACCTGGACAGCTCTGTCGTGTGCGTCATTCAAGTCCTGAAGGGTGAAATTAGCTGGACGGGCACTTTTCTGATATTAATTAATATTAAAACGACAAATAATAAAATATTTCGTAATCCGCCTATAGCCTCTTACAATATTGGGGGCTAGCTTCTAAGGTACTGTAGGGCTGCATTTCAATCTACATGGAAAATTGGAATTTCAAATGAAATTCAACTGCTACTTTTGCACCTTAGCGACTAGGAAATATTAAAATCTTCAGCTAATTTTGCCTATGCTCTTTAAATGGTAAGTTTATGTAAGTCTATCGCGAGGTATCACTTACGCTAGATGAATAGGTGTATAGTTATTATTATAAAAATAAATACATAGAACTTTATCAACAAAATATCATAATTATAAGATCCGAAATAGTTTATAAGGTGTGAAAGTTTCATAATAACAGAATTAATTCATGATATGAATGAGAAAAGCGAAGTGTGGAAAGTTCTTAAGAATGAATGCGTGTAACCTCTGGCTGCAGCAATTCTGGTCAATTCTACTATTAAACTTCTTTTGTTTTTCTTTTAAAAAACATTGCCCCACACTAGTAATTTCTCCTGTATTGTAAGGGCATTTACAAACATTTAAACTCATATACACAAACAGCCAGACCCGGAACAACTACCTGTAGACCATACAAATATTTGTTCAGTGCGGGGATCGAACTCGCCACACGCAGCGCAGCAACCAATCGCTCAGTCACTGCGCCATCTGCTGTCAAATATACTGTTAAAGCTGTTGTAACCTGTTAGCTAACAGGTTTAGGATAACAGAATACAGTGATCGTTATCTTTAGCAAACTAAATTTTCATTTTAATGCTTTTGCTATTGTAAAAAATTGACAGTGAAAAGTAAATGACGTAGTAAGTAACGAGAAGTATACAAGACATGTCTACGTGTTCCCAAGTCTGTAACTTAAGTACTTTTTGATTTGAATAAAAAGAAATCGTTAATATTTATCGCGATCTTGATATGAAACCGAATTATTAGTATTGTTTGTTTCAAGATAGGCATAACTATGAACTACATGCGTACACTCAACGCTAAATAAAATGTATGTATCTGGAAAATTAATGTGAACGCGTGTAAGTGGAGTAGTCAGGTAAAAATTAATTAACGTCTGCTTAACCGTATGTTTTTCGAAGTTTATCCGTGTCTCCACTTTAATTATTATCGTTTATGAATAAAACCCCTATTGTATCTGAATATACTGGGTGATATACTAAACGTGGGGAAAGCTTTAGGGTATGTAGTAATATAAAAATGAATAATTTTTAATATGGGACCGAACATGAAATCGCGAACCAAATATCAACTGCTCCATTCATTCATGGTCGTATAACTCAAAGTATGTAGGGAGCAGTAGATTTTTTTGAAATATTTCATAGTTAGTTAGTCCCATACACACAAACTGACAGGGTGCATTCAGCTCCTTATTTTGAATCATATTCCACCGAAATTTTTCTCAGGAACATTTATTCATTCTTATAATTCAATGTAAAATTACATTTTCTGTACGCAGCACTCTATTTATGTAAATAATACGACTAAAATAAAAAAACCAACAATGGATGTTGAAATACTCTAAAGAACGATGCGTGTCACCAGCTATTAACTTCCTGCCAAGCTACGTCGTCGTCGTCGCGCTTGCCGTTCGCTACTTGCGTTTTGCCACGGTAACGATACATTGCGTATGAGGAAATAAAACAAATCAAATTTATTGGATTCCCATAACGTTCCTCAAAGAATTTCATGTACCGGTTGTCTTAGTATGATATACTGAATTCACCCCATCAGTCTGCGGAGGGATGTCCCTTACACCCTGTATGAGTACTTAACTCCTTTAAAGTATTGCCACCGTTTAACTAATCACCCTGTACATCAGATCGACTTTGGGGGTTACTGTAACGTCTTAAAGCAAGAGTAATTCGAGTGTGGGAAAGAGACAGAGCTATACAGGTCGTCTAGCGCCATCTCTTTCCCACACTGGAATTACTCTGCTTTAAGTCGTCATGGTAGGCCACTTGATCAGACAAAAACAATATCTGCCCGATTGTCCAACTCATATTTGACACGATATTTTTTTTATATTTAATCTCTGGACATCAAAAAATCTTGAGCCCCGAGTTTCTTAACCTGATTCTGCATTACTGTCTAAATTACAGTAATCTTTACATAACATAACATCTCGCCTGTAGTCCCCGAAGGGTTAGGCAGGGGTGTACCTAATTGTACACACAAAACTCTCTCAGCAGTCGCAATTTCAACCACTAGATCAAAGAGGCATTCCGTAATCTTTATTGTCAAGCTGCTGGTGGTCTGTCCTGGGATGGTTCGCACAGGTTAAAAAACTGCGGAACGACTGGGATATATGAGTGTGTGACTTGAAACATGTAATGACAGTTTGTGTGAGTTGGACCTTTATGTTTGAATGAGTATGTAAGTGGGAACGAACGAATCTTGAAAGGTGAACAAATAGATGGTGTGTGTATGTGTATGAATGTTTAGCTGTAGTTCAACCAAGAATAATCACAACAAACAATATCACAAAGGTCTTCCATTAGATAAGGGTTAGTTTGTAAATTAAATTATATCAATTAAAACATAAGTATCTATTTTAAAAAATAAATGTATAATAATAAATAAGTATCCATAAATTATTATATGTAAATATAAAACTAAGAAATATATATTTTTATTATAAAATACTTCGTCATGCTCGTTAGTTTTAAATAAATAAAAATTAAACTAATAATAATTCTTACGTAGGGTATTAATAAATCGTTAATCGTTTTAAAAATATTTAAAAATGTAATTAATTAGAGAAAACACGAATAATCGTTAGGATAATTTCCGTTTATTAAATTAATAATTGTAAAATACACCTGTTAGTCGTTTATCGGCCTATTAGTAAGTAAATAATTAATTAAAATAATATTTTCCTTTAAAGCAAGAACGATATTTATGAAATAAAAATATTAACATGAATATTTATAACATTTTTGTTATATAGTTCTCTTGACAGAAATAAAACAATAAGGCCTGTATTTCAATAATTATACATAACATAGATCATTGTGGCGTCACTTGGGGGAGGCCTATGTCCAGCAGTGGACGTCTTTCGGCTGAAATGATGACACATAGATCATTATTTTTTACGTTCACACTGGACACCCACCACAAGGCGATAACTAAAGTTACAACGACGCCTACAACTATTCTGAGATCCCGCCTAAGATCGACCTTCACCCATCTCTTTACCGAATGAAAAATACTTTTTTGGAAACCTAAGTACAAGAATAAACATATTTCAAATCGGTTACTTGATACAATTAAGTCAAGTCTTAAGAAAAATCTTTAAAATAAATAAGTAAACAAATAAAAAAAAAAAATCCGTACGAAATCAATATTGATTCAAAGTACAAAGCGTACGGAACAAGAAACTGTTGTGTTGTCTATTTTTTTTTGTCCCTACTACAAGGTTGTCAGGTATAAATAAGTCAGTTGATATTATGCTTGTATTTAAATACAAATAATTTTATTACAAACACGATGGTATTAGGTTGTCCAGTAAAATTGGTCATGACACAGTTGTCGCACTTAAAATAGTCTTGACTTAATGTCATCAGGCAAACTATTCGTAATATGTTTGTTTATGTATTCAGATTGCTAAAAAATATTTTTAATTCGGTAAACAGATGAGTGAAGGTCTCCCTTAGGCAGGCTCTTAGACTAAACTCGGCTTGCCTAGTAAATATCTTTGACTTAAAAAACCACAGACAAGAAAGTTCATCATAGGTTTTAATTTCGAACAAATTGTCTAATGAGAGGAATAAAAGATGGTGTTTGGAAAGGACAATATTAATTAAAGTTAGTCAATAGACGAAATAACAAAACTCATGTTTTTTAATTACTCATTTTTAGAACTCTGTTGCTCCTTTCCGAGTCTGTGGCGAGAGAATCGCCATATTAAGAAATATGGCGATTGGCGATTCTCTCAATACATGGTATTATGGTATAATTATTTATCTTAAAGATATTGGAATCTGGGGCAAAACTGCCCTTTCTGATTTATAACTTTACCAAACTGGACATTGTGAAAACGGGTATTTATAGTTTTGTTCACGTAACATGTAATATTATGTATAGTTTGTATGGATAAATAAAAAAATATTACCTAATTATAGAAAAGATACATAGAGTAAAAGCCCGCTTTATGTACATAAAATTTGAAAAGTAACGCACAACATCTACATAACTTGTTGAGTAAGATAAAAATACAACTGTATTTAACTTTAGTTACGTATTTGTAGCTTCGGGGTTAACTAAACATTGCGTGAATGCCGCATAGACACTGCGTATATGTCAAAAAACATTGCTTAAATGCCTTAGCTTAAACACTACGCGATCGTTTCTTATACATATCGCGTAGACGCTGCGTAAATGTTGCGAAGACCTCGAAAAAATGTTATCAACTTATACAGTCACGCACTAATTATAAACGATTTTCTTCGGAAATAACGGTTTCTACTTTACAATATGACCTGTTTTAAAAATGGCTGCGTGTATACATATGGGTGCTTGTTACTGTACGTTCAAGTAAAATCGTGTGTTGGTAAGACTCATGTTCTGAGTGCGTGCAAACGAAAGATTGAGTATCTGCAATTTATTACTTGGTCAAAAATAAATAAATACTATTATAATATTATGTAAAATTCACGGTTATCGTTATTCAAAATTCACTATCGCGGTTGTATATTCAATATTTATGTAATAATTATGTTGGTGTAAAATAACTGGAAGAATTATGTATCTTTTTATTACTCTGCTGCAAAATATTAATAACATATTATGAATTGGCCAGAGCTAAGTGTTGCCACACAACGTGGCAACGCCGCCAGTCACTTGGGCACATTACCAGCTGACAGCGTTGAGAAGTTTTGCTCTTTTTATAGTTTGTTGTTAGTTTAGTTTATTTAATCGTTTTAATTGTTAGGTAAATACTTATAAGAAGTATTAAATTAATGTCATCTTCCAATGTTATAGTTATACTTATGAATGAAGGCTGGACATGATACAGGCCGGTCGGGTCGATACCCGAGCGGCTGTTAATATTTAGCCACGAGTTCCTCGTATGCGTATTTGACATTAGCATTTAAATGATCATCGCCTTCACCGGTATATATTATATGAACTGGTTTTTTATAAATAGGGAACTAAACAAAAATTATGTCATATTTAAATTAACACAAACATTTATTAGTGAGGCGAGTGACTATAATGATGGGTCATCGATACTACTGTTAGTACCTACTTAAACTGAAGTAAGTAGGTACACTGAAGGTATCGATAATATCGACACATCAATCCAATCTCAGTAGGTATACACAGAATATGTCTGCCCCAAAAAACAAGAGAAGTTTCAAGAAAATTTCAGATCATGACCATCATGGCACTTAATTTTCAAAGGCAGATGTACTTTTTTGACAAATTAGTTACGAAGGATTCATTCGTTCATGAGCTATCAGAAAAGTATCAGTTTAACATCTTGAACAAAGAAGATTTCTCACAATCAGCAATTTATGGTGAAGACGAAGAAAATTTCAAAAAGACTTTAAAAGTTCAATTTCTCAAAAGCAATCAAGTTTGGACCCCAAGTTCTCGGGGTCAAAATTGCTGGAAATAAGGTCTAGTATCATTCGTTTCAAGGAATGCACCCAATTACCAATAACCCTGAAGATACAAATGTGTTATGTGACTAGGAGCAGGGGATGGTCATAGAATGCGTACAATTCATTTGATGCGTTTTGATTACCATAATACATACCTACATAGTAAGTGTATTATTGTTAGAACTCATGCAGGCAGTTGACTGATAGCTGCCTGTATTCTGCTGTTCTCCACTATTTTGTGCTGATTATCGATAAGAAGGTCGATCATATGACGATATCTCTACAGAACTATTATTTATTTATTTTCGTACAGACGCCAGCACATCAAGCTACCACAATCTGTCAAATTTCTTTAATAGATTTTCAACTTTATCGCTAAAGCGTTTGGTTCAAGTTTGGTTGGGAAAATTTTACAGCTTAGGGTACCTCGATTTGCTGGTGTTTTTACTTTGATTTTCTACACGGTACAGCAAGCAGAACCGTATAGAAAAACAGTCACTTTTCGTGTTTGTCGTGTCCGCTTAGTTCTTCTAAACCACGTTTTAATGTGATTTTCACTTTCATTTAGAAATGAAGATAAATATGTAAATTTTATGATCTAGCATGGAAATCACGATGGTCCGACATGTTATCACAGCAGTAGGTAAATCACACACGTGTAAAGCAAGGGAGGTCGTTAGTTCGAATAAACACACAGAGATACACACAACATCACACCTGTACTCGACAAGGGTTTAGGCAGAGGTAGGTGAACCTCTACCTCTAGGTAGTGATTTCATATAGTTGAAATCACAATTGCTTTCAACACCCTAGCGGTGAATGTCACCTGCACGTCAGAAAACGACGAGGTCTTTTTGTAGACAGAGTGGAAGGGACATCGACGCACGAACGCTTATCACGTATCCACAAATTTTTCCAACAGTAATTTAAAAAAAATGATGTTTCCTACAATAGTGCAATACATACTTACACGGTTAAAAGGTACGTCGTGTGTGTCCCTTCCAGCCTGTATATGAGACAGTTGGTGATTTTCGAAGTTACTTAAATTTCAATTCAAGTAATAAAGCAATTGTGAGTTCGACAATATCTACACCGTTCACCCAAACCCAACCACTCAAAGTCCAAGGGCGGATGTAGGTACAGGGCCGACGAGGAGCCTATTACTGCCTTATAGTTACCAACTAATAAAAATATCAAAATGGTCGACTTACCCAAGTGGCAACTGCAGCCGAACTAAAACGACCAGTTCGTAGGTATAACGACAATAATTTAAACACACTAGATACTTAAATATGTCGTAAAAATAATAAATATATTTCCCGCCATTTTCAACCAATCGCAGATCTGTGAGATGAATGACACTATGTATAATGTTTTGGTCATTTTTACTGCGGTAATAAAGACCTATTTGGTAAAAACAATAAAATGTAAATAAAACTGTTTTCTAAACTTATTAAAGTGATCGTGGATTTTTACAACTATTGTATTGTGTTTTTCAGTACCTACTTATAACATTTTTAATAAAAAAAGGTTAAGGGGCCGTGCATAAAATCAACCCGTTTTGAACAATTTTGATCACCACTTGTGGGGAAACACAAGAAGAATTTGAACTTTCTTTTCTGTTATTATTAGAGTCGAGTTCTTATTCTTGCAGATAGCATGAAAGAATTTTTAAAATAATGCATGTATTAATGGCAATCACCCATATTCAAAACCCCTTTTCCGCAAAAGTAACGAGCGAGACATGTTTGAGCTTCGCTGAACAAAAACCTACAAAATATTCTGAACATTAAAAATTATTAATAACATCATTATATGGTCTACTCACATATGAACCACAAACATTTTTGACTACAATACGAAATATAGCAGAAAAAAAATGTTGAAAAAACGTAATTTTTGGAAAAGTCTACACAAATAAGAATTTTTTTCTTTACCTTAGAAACACTTTAAAGAAAATTTAAAAATTACACATTAATCTTAAGGTAACCTTTTAATAGTTTTTAATGTTCAGAATATTTTGTAGGTTTTTGTTCAGCGAAGCTCAAACATGTCTCGCTCGTTACTTTTGCGGAAAAGGGGTTTTGAATATGGGTGATTGCCATTACTACATGCATTAGTTTAAACATTTGTTCAGGCTATCTGCAAGAATAAGAATTCGACTCTAATAATATCAAAAAAGAAACTTCAAATTCTTCTTGTGTTTTCCACAAGTAGTGATCAAAATTGTTCAAAACGGGTTGATTTTGTGCACGGCCCCTTAACACGATTTATATAACTGAAGTGGTGTAATATTGTAATAAAAATTATAAGTGCAAATAATTAATATCGTTATCAACAAAAAATACTGCAATAAATTGTATACACAAACAATTTTAAAACTATCATGTCAGTAGCGCCATCTGGCGGTGATTAACTAGTTAGACACTACACAGTGTAGTAAAGATAATAAGTAACTGTTTCTTTGTGTTATTTGAATAGTCTTTGTTGTGATGGCTAATATCCATAATGACACATATGAAAAATATAAGAAATGTAAGTTTAACAGCTCGCCTTCTGCGGCTTGACTTTTCCATGAAATGAAGCCCGTGGATGCTACGATGAAAAGAAGTTTAATATAATTTGTACCTTCATTATATTTTGTAACTTTACTATATGAGTTTCATTAATAAAACAGTTATTTCCTCATTTCCGTAGGACTTTGAAGTCCCAACCATATTTGAATGATGCAATTTTATATTCGAAATGAATTATCTCGAGACGTATCTCTACTTCTCGTAAGTAACGCCATCTAGCGGTAAGTAGCACTCTTTCTGTCATGGTAGTCTCAGAACCGAGAATATAAATAATATATTTTATTTTCTTATTGGAGAGCGTGATACAAATAAGCCGAGACCCGAATAGACGTGTGCAATGTTTATAATAAAATATTAAAATTGTATTGTTACGATTACTCAAAGCATTAATAAAATTATTGTTCCATTATGAATTTGTGTTGGTACAATAAATAAATAGGTAAACGTGTTAGTAAGAATAATAATATTATTAACATAATTCGATTTAAACTGTTGTGATGACAATAAGCAACTTTTTATAATAAAACCTATCAATAAGCTATATTATCTGTGCAATAAGTAACTAGATAAGATACCTTATTATTAAAAATTAGATTACTGTAAAATGTTTTGAATGTACCTCACTTTAACCCTTTAACTTTCTGTAAATTATTGAATTTTACAGTAGTCTGCAAATCGATGAATCATAGCGTTAAGGTGTTAAAATTGGTCTAAATGTGTGTAAATATATTAGCTACGTGTTTTAGCAATGTGCAATATTTTATGTAAATAATTTTAAATCATATAGTCGGTGTTAGTCTATTCTTTTATTAAAATCCTGTGATATTTCTGTTAAAGTTATTTTTTTCTTGTGGCAATGTTGTCTAGTCTATAGTAGTAGGTTCCAAACGTGCGGAAGAAAATTAAAATTGGCGGGAACAATAACAAAAAACGGCTGATGCATGAAAATTGAGATAGGAATTATATGCTTTATTCTATTTCTGTAGATAGTACCTATACCTATTGATGACATGTCTATAACTAAAAATAAAAATATCCAAAATGCTTTAGTGCATAAATGTTTTTCTCAAATTTAAAATGCTGTAATTTAAGTGTAACGCTGTTTAGACTAGTAGCAAAATAAATGTGTGATGTTAAAGTGCTGTTTTATTATTTAAATCCCCCGTGGTGTTATTTACAGGCGCTAGCAAGCTTCTGTATGTTATATTGCAAATTGCAAATCAAATACATAACTTCACGCCTGTAATCCTCGAAGGTTTAGGCAAAGGTGTACCTAATAGTAGGTACACCCACATATCGCCAGTTATGTTCAAGTCCCATGTAGTAGGGGGCGAGCCTATTGCCATGAACCGGGCAGAAATCCAGACTCCGTGGCTGCTACTGAGAAAGTCCTGATGGAAAAACCCAATAGCACTTTCCACGACCTGGGAATCGAACCCAGGACCTCATGCTCAGTAGTCGCACTTTCGACCACTAGATCAAAGAGGCAAATCAAATACAGCTCTTTTATTTTACTTCCGCTAACTTTTTTACTAAACCGGAGGGCACAATTTAACCTACCATTTTGTCACATATTTGTGTCGTTTGGCGTACAGGGCATGCGCTAGCTTGTCACGTATATGTGACAGTGGCGGTCAAAAGGTTACAATCACAGCGGTCTTTTTGCTCATAAGATGTTGTTAAGGTGCTATCACTGACAAATTTGTCAAAGTTATCGTGATCCTTATATTTGGCGGCGATAAGGGTGCTATTGGACTGCAGCTGCCACAGGTAAAATAACCCTTGGTATTTGTAATGTGTGTAAAGACGCCAGCACATCAAGGTACCACAATCTGTGGGGTCGCGGGACTCATAGAATTACCGTGACCCTGGAACATAAAGGGCTACTGAAGGACACCGTGGATTTTAGTCAGTACAAGTCTGACAGTCCCTCCCGCTCTGCCTTGGGTGGGAGGACTTATTCGATGATTTTAACACGTTAAAAAAAAGGTACCACAATCTGTCACTTTAATAGATTTTCAACTTTATCGCTAAATTTCCCCAACCAACCTTGAACCTACTGCTAGGTGCAAGGTTGGTTGGGCAAATTTGACAGTTTCGGGTAGCTTGATGTGCTGGCGTCTGTACATTCAAGTCTAGAACCTACGTAACATACTAAACAGAGTGATTCTTTTAAAGGGACAACAAGGGGCAATCCGCATTCATAAGAACTAACTGGAAACTTTATTAAGAAACTTAAGCTCGTATTTTGTCCCCACTTATAAGAAACATCCTGTATACGCTGACCTTATTGATGACGGTCTTCAGAAAGGTCTGGTGCGTAGTACTCGCAACCGGCGTGCGTGTGACCAGATGTATGAAAGTGGACGAAACAAACACAGTACGTATGGGCCACAGCAGGTGACGCTTTGTAGTTCCTCCCCTACCCCCATGGGGAAAAAGGCGTGACGTTATGTAAGGAGCCAATAGGCGACTGTCTTACCTGCATTCCCTACTATCAAAATCACAGCGATGTTTAGTCTCGTTGCAGTAAGGTCCCAAACATAAACATTTTTTTAATGACATTAAAAACCAGTTCAAAAATCGTTAAAATAAGGTTGATATTGGGTTGCTCTTGTTAGAGGTGAAGCAAATTTAAAAAGACTAGGAAGGATACCTGAAATACTAAACTTGAAGCGACATCTGCACAGCTTCGTAAGAACTACGCAGACAAGCAGCGAGCAACAAGCGACAACAGTGGCGGTACTGTAGCACTTGTCTTTCAACCGGACATCCGTAATAGGACGCCCGGTTCAGTATTTCCTACTAGAGATGGCGCTACTACTGTGTGTCACTCGTATCGAGTGCACTCTCTCCCCTTTTCAAACAATTGAAGACTTTGGGTAGCTGTTATGCAATGTAAACATTCCCTGAGTGGAAAGATCTAATCATTGCCAGATCTAAGCTATATACCCACTTATAGGCTGTCCATTATAAGTAAGGTATTGGTTAGAAGAAACTTCTCAGGTTCACATTCTGTCGTAGATATGACTACTCAAATCGGAAGTTAACCTTATTTCTTTGATGTAGTTAAGAGGATGATACCCAATGATTCTAAACCATAACATGTTGAAGGTTAAGTTCAAAATCGAATTAGAAAATTTGACAAATTGTAGTAACTTGATGCTGGCGACTGTACATAATATTTTTATTATTATTTTATGTATTTTATGAGAAAGTTAATAAAAAATACTAAGATTAGCAGTAAAAAAAATTAAGGAGAATGCATTTTGCAGCTTTCGTTTACAGGTCGAATCCCGAGTTCAAAATTAAAAAATAATAATAACATATTATTATTTTTTAATTTTGAATTTGGAACCATCAATCTAGCAGTGAGCTATCTCCTTTATTTAGAAAACGTAAATATTTTAACCGGAAATTTCCGAAACAACATTGACATCAGACAACAACACTAGAGAATTGTCTATTGTTTGTTGGTCTTGTTTGACAAAAAGGACGAAATATCTGAGTTTGACGGCTACTTTTTCTTATTTATTTTACGAAAACCAATGTTAGTAATGGGTTAATCACACTAAAAAACATGGAAAATATGTACTGCCGCTTCTGCGCCGAGCCTAAGAGCTCTGAAAAGCTTCTAAACTTTCAGAACGACGCCGATAAACACGACGAAATAATTCTAAAGCTAGCATTTGTTAACGCTGTGTATGTTAACGTAACTAGCGATGATATGTTGCCGAAAACTGTTTGTTTTATATGCTACAACAGTCTTAACAAAGCTTACGAGTTCCTGGACAATGTAAAGCGAGCACAAGACGTTCTATCCAACATATTTACAGCAACTGAAGAAAGTAAGTGTGAGCTCTCAGACGACGACAGAATCCCAGCTTTTGACGATTTTCTTTGCAATGAAGACTCAACCACAGTCAAACTAGAGGACAATACCCGCAATAAGTACTCAGAAACGACTCGAATGAACATTAGCTTGGAAGTAAAACATGAACTTAAGGAGGAGCCAGACTTAGATGACCAAACATACGATGATTCGTTAAACGTCCAAGATATTCTAGATGCAGCGATATGTAACGCGTCCTTTAACTCCAACGTCACGATATACGCTAAAGAGTTATCAGATTTGAGCAAGAAGGTTGTTAAATCGTGGAAAGATTATCCATGGGTTTGCGGGTATTGTAATATTGAATTTTTAAATATTGATATTTTGAGATCTCACTGTAAGGTGGTCCATGGGAAATGTTCTGCGTTCATGTGTATTGACTGTAAAGCAGGGAGGAATGAAGACTTCACCAGCTTTATTAAACATGTTCGGAAACACAGGAAGATTTTAAGGTAAATTGAACTACATTTTTCTATCTAAACCAAAAGTCTGACAACCAGTCTTACCAAGGGGTATAGTATAACCCAGTATGATCTAGGTTGGTGTCAGTCAGATAGGCTGTGTCTCCATGTAAAATTCTAGTATTCAGCTGTATTTGGTTAGGATGGTACCTAACCACAGTTGCGAAAAGGCTAGGCAGATGGTGACCTCGCCCAGAACTAACCAATGAAAAGGAAATAAACCTTTGCCCAGCAGTAGGACAGAACAGGCTGACATTGCTTGTTTCTCTATATACAGTGGATTTTGGGTATAACAACGATAGAGGGTTTTGCCCTAGTAGATATTTTATTAAATAAACTTTTGGCCACGCATATTGCGATAATTTTAACCCTGAACAACAGGATATAAACAGCTGTCTATAAAGAGGTGCACGGTTTAGGTTGGTCGGTCCTATGGAGAAGAACCGGCAAGAAACTCCATGGTTATTTTTTAATATGATTTGTTTTTACAATATTATCATGTTACAGCATTAGTACTTAAGCATGAGGGGACAGCATAGGCCGCTCAGTGAATACGAAACGGAGCACTGTGAAAAAAGACAGAAAAATTTTACCGTAATCCATTGCCTAATCAAGCCTGCGGGACCCGGTGGCATGTGGGAGTAGTAGGTAGATAATGAGACAGAACGGGGCATCACGTGGCTAACAGCTGATAAGCTCATATATCATATGGCTGTTATATTATTGGGATAAAAGTAAACGAGTAGGTATAAAAAAAATGTTTCTTTGGGAAAGTTGTTTGTTATCATGAGTATAATCACGTGTTTAAGTATTGGTCACTAATTACCAGGCACCCTATACAGTTTGGACTTCAGTCATAAATTATTATAGCAATATTTTTTGGCAATAACTACTTAAGAAAACATTTTCTTATTTCTAGAAACCACTGCTACTACTGCAACTCAGAGGTAGACAAAACGGAAAGCTTGAGCTCTCATATAAAAGAACACTTCCTCAAGTCACAAATACCCTGCCCTCTTTGCGGAGAAATACTTAACGAGGACTCTCTGAAGCTACATCTACAAGACTACAACATTACCAAGCAAAAACGAAGACCGAGGCGGAAACCTGGGACCCCCATCACTGTAGAAGACCTAACCTGCGACTTATGCAAGAAAGTCTATAAAAACCCCAACAGTCTTCGAGACCATATGAAACTTCATACAATAGACAGGAAAAGAAACTACACATGTGATCGCTGTGGAAAAATGTTCTATAACAAAGGTACGCTCACATCACACATCCTATCCCACGATAAAAACCGTCCCCATGTCTGTAGGATTTGTAATAAGTCTTTCTTATACCCAAATATGTTAAGAAGACACGTTGAAATGCATTCTGGAGTAAAACCTTTTTCTTGCGAGCAATGTGGAAGGTGTTTTAGACTACAATACCAATTGAATGCTCACAAAATCATCCATACAGATTCCATGCCTTACGTTTGCTCGTACTGCAGCAAAGCCTTTAGATTTAAACAGATTTTGAAGAATCATGAAAGGCAGCATACGGGTGCGAAGCCTTATTCCTGCCAGCATTGTGGTATGGAGTTCACGAACTGGTCAAATTATAATAAGCATATGAAAAGGAGGCACAATACTGATACCTCTAAAAAAAAGATTACGCCCGAAGGGGTGTTTCCTATAAATCCGGAGACTGGTCAGATCATACAAGTTGAAGATCCCGTTGGAACTGAGGAATGGAAAACTAAGATCATGATTCCTGGAAAGAGGGGAAAGAAGAAGGTTATTAAGCAAGAGGATATTTAGCTACTGCCTCGTCGGTGTGGTGGTCGCGAGATCTACTACTGAGCATGAGGTTTTGATTCGATTCTCAGTTCAGGCAAACTGTAATTGCCAATGCCATTTCCATCAGATTTTTTTCCGCCCGGAATTTTGGTTAAGGTTGATAGCAATATAGGCTACCCTTCTATTACATGAGACCAATACATAGCCGGCAAAATGCGAGCCCGACGGGGAACAGGCCTGATGTTATGATGTCTAGCTAAAGCTGTGTTATATCCTATATACTTGAACAGGCTTGCAGGATCAGGAAGGTTTACCATCAAGTTTTAGCAGTTTGCTGAGCTAAACTGAAATCTGAATTTAAGGGACAAGGTTAATTTTGCCTCAGTTACAAGTGCTGAAAAGAATTGATGATAAATTGACTTTCATATTTAAAAGGCAATTCGTCGAAATCGGGCCAAATTTCCAAAGTAACAGCGTTGTAAAGTTTTACCGCTTTTTTAAATTTGCGTTCCTTCGCGTGCTACTGCGATGACAACACGCTGCGAGTTTCATTTCCGATTGCGGGTGATGCGGAGTGTTAACGTTCATTAAATTTGATTTGTAGAGTGGTTTGCACTTATTAATAAAATAAGTGATGTATTAGAAAATTAAAGAAGTGCGTATACTTTGTTTTTATGGACCAGTACAAATGCAAAAAAAAAAATAAGTTTTGGATTACTTGCATATTACCTATTACAAGAGTTTTAATTTTTTGAACAGAACCCTTTTTCCAAAATAAAAGTAGCCTAAGTGAATCCAGTAAAAGTCTCGTCAAAATCGGTCCAGCCGTTTTGGAAATTAGCCAGAACAAACAGACAAAAACTATAATTTTTTGTGTACCGTATACACTTTCATAAGCATTCAGTAAAAAGCTGTTATTTTGAAATTACAAACAGACACTCCAATTTGATTTATTTGTAGATACATTCCATATTAGATTACTGAGTATTGCCGCATTTTGTCGTTTGTAATGTTTAAGTCCCATGTAATAGGGGGCGAGCCTATTGCCATCAACCGGGCGCTAATCTAGACTCCGTGGTTGCTAATTCCTGATGGAAAAACCCAACAGCACTTTGCGTGCCCTTTTCCCTTTGTCGATGATACTGGGTGGTAAATAATTGTGATTGAAAATGTGTAACGCTGTCGGGTTGTACTTGTATGATTCCTCAGAAGCAAAATTCGGATGTCCAACTAGCTTCCACAAAGTGTTCCACATACAAGCAATAATATTACAATGGCGTCATTTTTACATTGGACGCGCACAAATGTAAAAAGTAAAATATAATAAATATGATTTAAATGTACTATGCGGTTTAAATGAGAATAGGCAACACGGGTGGAAGGGACACCGATGCGAAAACGGTTACCACGTATTCAGTACATCATTCTGAGCCGGGGGTATCTTGTTACCACTGGCTACGTATGAATTTTGTTACGGTTGGTAGAGCTAGTTCTTTTAGCTATTGATTTCTCATACAGTCCTCTAACATATGGCCTAGGTTTCATCTTTGGCGAAAAGAAAAAAAAAACCTGCCAGCTATGTATGGCAAAAGTAGCATTGTCCTTTTTAGTATTAAAATGACTCCTTGAGGATGGAGTCATTTTAATACTAAAAAATTAAGACAAGCTATAGGTAAAATCATTTATCCGTACTTTAAAGTGTCTGGCATAAATTTCCGCCGACAGGAAGCATCTGGCAGTGTTAATAATAAATTTTTGGCAATCTTTTATTCAACAAATAAAATCAGCACTCAGGCTTTAAGAAAAGTTACTATTATTTTTAAGCAACTTTAGGACCTGATATTGAAAAATTGTCCCTCGGCAGAACTTAGCAGGTATGTATAATTACGTTCACAGTACATACTAACACTACTTGATGCCACACATTTTGTTAATGAGAAAATAAGTAATGTTTGGCGGCCCTATCTTGCTCTATTTAAAAAGCCAAAACCATTAAAAGACACTTTCGAACGTCAAACAACTGTTCTTAAAATATCAATTGATGCCCTATTCTTATTTAGATCGCATAATATAAATTATTGTTGATAGTATTATTAAATAGTGATTTATTTATGTATTAGTTTGTATTAAAAAAACGGTAATTTAAGTCGCACACAGCTTCAGAATATGACAAATGCAATATTATATTTTTATTATTAAAAGTATGTAAAGCACACAATTTTAGTGTTAATAAAAACTTTTATTAAAGTATGAGATTTTAATTTACACACACACAGTGCTGACTTTTTACAGACTCCAGTGAAAGTTTTAATGTGTTATGTTTGAATAAAGTTAACCGCACATAAGCACTACCCGGAATTATAGCATCGCCTCGGCTAATCTGCTCGTCTCGATCAAACCATGTTCCTTAATTAAGTTGGAAAGTCTATCAGGGCTCCAACACCTGCAATTTGGAAGACTTAAAAACCACCACTGAAGCCGTGGTCACCTGCTAGGCCCAACTCATTAAATACAAGGTGTAACAGAATAAGCTCAATACTTTGTTGATTCAAAAGAAATGCGATGGGTCGAAAAAAAAATTGGTCTTCATAATCATCTTCCTGCCCTTGTCCCATGTTCTTGGGTTCGGTGCAACACGTTTTCTTCTTACATTCTCCTCTGTCAACCGTCACGTTATAATTTACTCCTTTCTCTTTCATTTCATTCCTCACACAATCCATCCATCGTTTTCTTGGTCTTCCTCTCCCTCTCCATCCCTCTTTTCGCCACATGCGATTCGTCCCTCCTCATCACATGCCAATACCTAGACAGTCGATTCCCTTTCAACTTTTCTGTAACTGACGCTTATTTTCAAACTTGTTCTAATATACTCATTCCTTACTTTATCCCTTCTTGCCACACTTCCGTAGCCGACAACCAAGTTGGGAAAATGCAAGGCAGATGATGTGCTATAGCAGCGAAGATGTCACGCAACCGCTACAAAAAGCCTTAACTCTGTTACTGCTGTTGTGACTGTTCCTTAATAACCCTAGGCTGATAAAATTTTGGTTTTTCCTAAATCATGTAAATATTAGTATTAATGTCGGTTTCCCCCGTAGGGGAAAGGGCTGGGCCCCGCCATCCGCACGGCACTGTAAGACTCGTCTCCAATCTGGTCGCCTTTCCACCAACTAAGAGAACTGAATTCCTTTACATGAAGATGTCCAATACCTCATAATATCATTATTAGAATAAGGAAAAGATTGATAGATATAGTAAATCAGATTAGGGAATTCATAGTTGATGAAATATATATATTGAAAGTGGTTTCAAAAGGTTAAACATAACTGTGAGATACAAAGTATATTTATATCGCAACCAATATTATTATTTATATTTAATTCACAAGTAACATGACTCACAATGTTAGTAACAATATTTCCTTACAACTATGTTAGTAAAACTTAACCTACTCACTTAACCTAACACTGCCTTATAGATTGTAAATAATTCTTACGCTAGCGTAATAGGTAATTGGTCAGTCGTGACACACGATATTTCACATCTACAGCTGGAGCGCCCAGAGCAACACTTCCATAAGTGACGTAGGCTTTTCAGCGGCAAAGCGTCGACATCATGCTCCTAATGAGCATTATCCCTAGCAGTACTTTCGAACTGGTGAACGTGAGAAAGGCGGTTCTTCAGCGGCAGAACGTCGATCATCATGCTAACTAGTAGATATGGTCCCTAACAGTCCTTAGACTGGTTATATAATAACTTTGGTATCAAACCATTCCAATCCCACCCCATGGATCATTTGCTCTATTCGTACAACAAGCGCATCTGCAAGACACGTGTTCGTGTCAGCCTGACCGAATCATTTGTCAGAGATAAGAACATATTATTCTAGAATCACTATATGGTTGGTCATAATAGGATTGAGAATCAAAACTCAAACGGCAATTGGCTGAACGTGATGGTTAGAGCTAATGAATACATAGATAATTCAAGAATTATCAGATAGCAGAGTTAATAATCAAAACTCAAGAACCATTTTGCAATACAGTTGGAGATCAACTCTATTGAAACCCTAAATACAGCCCCAAAAGCGCTCACCCTTCACCACTTCCTAATGTTGGAGCTGAGCACAAGAAGTGGCACAACAAACTCCCCAGCAACACGTTCCTGTCTGTGTAGTTTTAAGAACTTTAATTACAACATCAGCCTAGGATAATTATTGTAATAAAGGACTCATCCAGTCGCTCACCAACAGACACATACACACACGTACTAGATTAGTCTAAACAGGGCCGTTAACCCAACTATTTTTAACTTATTCCATAATTATCGCACTCTTGCGACAACCCACTTCGACGTAGACTCTCGGGATTCACAACGTCTCCTAACTTAACTAAAATAGCTTATCTCGCCCGGACCCTATCGCGGTCCAAGCCCGACTGCCTGGAGTCCACCACCCTTCTTCCGCCCTTCGCCTTTCTCAACACACCACGCTTGGTTCGTCTTCCCAGAATTGGTCAAGTACTGTTTTTGTACCACCGTCTCAATTGTTTTAGGGGCCTTCGGGCGCCCAAGACCGGAGTAAATTGCAACCAGATGTTGCACTAGTATTCAGAAATGCGTTTAGAAATCAGATATTTTTATCTTTTCTTAAGAATTTGCTGAATTATTACATTCGGCCTGTCACTTAGCTTTTATATCTCTAGTGCCTTTTCCATTAAGTAAAGAATTTATGCGTTTCCAAGTGATGCAATATTGTTTTACAATTCAAAGGAAGAAAGGACACTTCGTTATTAATTACGGTAACTTGTCAGCTTGTCAAGCCATAAAATAGAAATTTAATGTGTTTGTAAGAGGCCCACACCGTGTGATGATTTTTGAAATATAAATCAAGGCTAAGGTATTTGCTTTATAATTAGGAGTAGGTACGTGACAGACAGTCACACTGTTTACTAGCTCATCCCGAACCGAGGCGATGTTGGGAGTCTCGTGAAAAATTGAGGTACGTGGATCGGAACCACGCTCTGCTACCATGAAGGAATTTTGGTAATAAAGCAAGTATTAAATATTTCATTCGTGTAATTTATTACATAACTTAAAAACGTCACACGACAGTTGTTTGGAACGTACTAGAAGAAGGGACGACACACAGTGATAAAAATTGCGTTCCATTCCTAACAAAAATTCTCGCGCACTTTTTGATGTCACTCAATAAAGGACTGTAAAATTGGGGCTCGCGCTTCTCGAGTACGCGTAAGGAGACGCTTAATGTTGCTTCAAATTTGGCAATACTTACTGTTACAGTTACAGTCCTTTATTCAGTGACATCAAAAAAGTGCGCGATATTTTTTCCGTTTGGTTGAAACTGACCCCGGCTCGGGTTGAAGCAATACTGATCTCGTACAGTGCTTATAACTGTGTGCAAATGATGCCTGTGTCCACAAGCACTGGGCAACATGTCACAGAGTTGAAATTCCAACAGTGCAGTAATATTCATTAAAGCATCATGGCAGGCATCATTTACGTGTGGCGTAATAAATACGCGCATGAGTCTAGCGTTGTTGAGCGATATAGGGCGCTCGCCCACTGTGACTTTTTGCAGCGATGCAAAGGCAAAACGGTTGTGATACAGTCGCTGGCTGTGTATCTTCGCCCACGAACCCTATTTAAAAGTAATAAAAAGTCGTTCAATAGCGTTAAATGAACTTAAGAGGATTGTATTGTACTGATGATTTTAATGATTATAATTCTGACGTGTTACGGTCGCGAATCATATTTTGTTTCACATATAGCCTGAAACTGACCTGCAATTTGCAATAAACCTAAGAAAATTTGAATTTCGCGGGCTACCCTGGCGCTTCCACCTTAATTTAAAATTCTTTTTTGAAAAATCTCAAAACTGCATCCACAACTAAATAATATATTGACTTGTTTATGATATTAGTGATGCTGCCAAATGCAACGATTACGGTTTTTAGATAACATAGTTTGTTTCTAATGTTTTAGTATTGTAAAAAATAAATGATTTTTATAATTATTTAACTATAATTTGACATGTTTGTTCAATTCGTTTGTCTTGACATTAAAATGACGTTTAATTAGTTTAGATTTGACAAAAATGGATATGAATAAGTTTGGACTTACTAAAGACAGTATAGAAAACTAAAAAACTGAATGTGATAATTTAATAAGAAAAACATTATTGCATAAAACCTATTACGAACCCGCACGCAAAATACGCGCTTTGACGTGGAGTTGCGGACACCAGCCCGTTATACAATACAATATTACGAAAAAAGAAATTATGGGCGTTAGACTAGGCTATAAAGTCGAAAGACTACCGGTATTTTACCTTCCCTTCGGGGTAAATTAAAAAAAAAGTCATCCATCTGTATGTCAATGTCAAACTTACGCTACATTGTAGTTCCACGAAAGTCATGATTTGAGGCATTCATTGGTGAAAAGTATGTCGTTCTCTGCTCAATAACAAACGCCCAAATATTCTAACATGAATAACTCCGAAAATGTCTACTGTCGCCTTTGTGCTGAGTTGATGCCGCCCAACAAACTCTACGATCTCCAAACTGACGAAGAAAAATGCCGAGATATCATCAGGAAACTAGCTCGTTTCAATGTGCAAATTAACTTCAGCGATAATATTTTACCTAAAATGGTCTGTTACACATGTATCATGGGATTAAACCGTACATTTGAGTTTGTTACTGCTGTGGAAAAGGCACAATCAACCTTAAACGACTTCATTTTAACGAGACAGATAAAGCAAGAAAAACCTGGTTCTGACGACGAAGTATTCATTTACGACTCTTCAGATAGCTCTGATAGTGATGAACCAATCAAAAATATTAAAGTAGAAGCAGACCAGAAAGCAAAATTAACTGCCAAATCTACAGTGAAAAAGAAGCCCGCAGCAACCAAGAAAGTTAAGGAAAGCACTAACTCGAACACTTCACACTTGTCACAGTTAAAACTGACTTGGAGGAGCTATAACTGGCTTTGTACTTACTGTGAAACTCAGTTTCCTTCAGTTGATGAACTAAGGACACATGCCATGCAATACCACAGTGCCTGTAACCCATACCGATGTACCGACTGCAAAATAAGAAAGTTACGTCTTGACAGTTTTATTTTACATGTGAGAAAGCACAAAAGATTCCTAAGATTCTCTTGCTACAAATGCTCCATGGTATTCGGTTCGGTGATAGCAGCAAACAAACACAAGGAAACACATAAAACAACGAGTATTGTTTGTTTCGGATGCAATATGTGCTTTGACACCCAAGAGGAATTAGGTAATCATACTGCCACATATTTTAGGGGGACACGCGCAAGAAAACCTCGGCCTATGGTACAATTGTCAGGAGATAGCTTAAAATGTCCAATATGTGAAAAGGTTTGCCGAACTAAAACTAGCTTGAGCACTCATTTATTGATACATACAGACCGTAAGAAAGATCACACTTGTGAAGTTTGTGGAAAATGCTTCTTTCAGAAAGGTTCTTTAGCCGGACACATGCTCCAACATAGCGATGTAAGACCATACCAATGTGAAATCTGCAAATCAACATTCAAAAGTCCAAGACGATTACGTCTCCACATTGCTATTCACGATGGAGGGAAACCGTTTTCTTGTGACCAATGTGGCAAACGCTTCCGGATCAAACGTCAGCTGAATAACCATGCTATAATCCACACAGACGCACATCCTCACGTTTGCTCATATTGCAATAAAGGATTCCGTTTCAAGACCATTCTGAATCAACACATACGCCAACACACTGGAGTAAAACCTTATTCTTGTGCTCTCTGTCAACGTGATTTTACAAACTGGTCGAATTATAACAAGCATATGAAACGCAGACATGCTACAGATATGGCGAAGAAGAAACGCACTCCTGAGGGCACATATCCCATTGATCCGGTTACTGGGGAGGTTGTGGTACCTGCCGAGGAGACAATAAGTGAATGGAAAAAAAGAATGTCGAGAAAAGATAATGTGTAGGCATCAGGATACATGTAATGCAAAGAATGAAAAAGCAAATGGGAGAACCATATGAAGTAATTTTTTCAGTGATGTACATCAATGTGTGCCCGAAAAATCGAAAACAACCATTACAGTGAGGCACTGACAATAGATAGACTCGCCCCCTATTACATGGGACTTAATCATAAATGGCGAAACGTGGGTTTTGCTATTAAGTACTTCTGTGGCTCGTCGGCGGCAGCGTCTAGAGACGGCAGTACTAAAAAACTCGTACATCACCTTCGCCACTCAAAGGCGTCAGTTTTTATATAGGTACATCATTTGTGTCGTAATGCGGGAAAACGGTGACACGTTTGGTTAGCATGGAAAGTGTTGACAATGCCTGTTTTTAGAAGTCACCGCCGAGGCGTCTCCGTGCTCTGCGTAGTGAGACTTAGTGTGGACGGCCCAGGTGGGAGTGAGCGGTCAGCGTGTAAAACATGCGCTTGAGACTTGTAAGAAATCACAAAGAAGACGCGCGGAGGGGTCCTAATCAAGAGCGGGTGTCGAGCGGCACGAGAGCGGGCAGCGGCCCGCCGAGTCATGTCGCCCGCCAGTTTGATTTACACGCTCATCAAGTGAGTGAATAACAGCCCGCCCCGCCCATACGATTGGGACACCCTTTATAAGAACGCGCCCGCTCCCTGCCCCGCAGTCCACACGCGCACTCACCTGGGCCACGCACAGAGTTTATCATATTTTCAATTTTCCAGGTGTTGTCCTGTAGGGCCGGTTTCCACGAAAGCAGAGATTAGAAGAGAGACGTACGGCAATCGAACTGGCATCCACACCCACAGCCTGAGTTCACTCACTGCTAGGTACAGGCATCTCTTTTTTGTACGAATCCTCATGTGATAGCCTCATTCGGGATTTTCCCCGGTGGCAACAATGTCGTCTGCCCATCTCGCCACCGTCTCTTGTCTGTCCTGTGATGAATCGAATATTCTTCTCTGGGGACTCGTCTCCATTTTCATGGAATTGTAACAAACATCATTCCATTTTCATGGAAACCGGGCTTTATTAATTTTCCATAATGCACTTAATGTTAGGTATAAAACTTTTTTAATTCTATGACAATCTGTTATGTTCATATTTTATCTTTTTTGTATTAGTTGGTAAGAGATAGTTATGTAGGTAGTTTAAAATAAGTTAACACTTGAACAGAATTATGTATGTGTTGTTACTGAATAATAAATGATATGCAAACTGAATTTCTTTTTTTTTCCACTTCTCTTGTGGATTCTATGAATAGATTCCTGACTGACATGATAGAGCAGTTGTGATATGAAGACATACATGACAGTGGTGCATCATTGCTGGAATACAAGCTTCCTTTCAATGTGAGGGATGGCCAGTAATCCACACGCGCAATTTTTTGTTCGAGGACCAAACAACTTCACCGTTAAAGTGCGTACTGATGAAATACATTGTACTAAATAACTAAAGTGCATGCTGCTTGGATTCTAATTTAAAACCTACAACTGGTGAAAGTCAGGGCCTGTTGCGACTGGGCTACCTCACTCCTGTTCAGCAACAAACGAAGCCTACTGATTGGTCGATCAGCGGGCAACAATAACAGAACGCGAACCGCGTTCTGGGATATTGCCTGGACCTTGTTTGTTCCAGATGCCCACAGACATATAATTTAAATGTCTATGATTTCTGTGAATGGGCCATCTAATTTTTTAATGTTTTTTTTTTTTGCCAAGCTGCATAAAATTGTCTTTGGAGGGTTTAACTTGGCTGCACTGAGTAAGTTGTCAGTTGTCAATGTCATTTGTCTGTTGCCAACAGCTGACCAGTGCTGCCAATTGCGGGGAAAATCCCCGATTTGCGGGGAATTGCAAAAATCGGGGAATCCAGGCCAATTTTTCGGTGGGCTAAAACTATTTTATGTCGCGTATTACTTCCACCTAAAAAATCACGTTTGGACTTGGCAGAAACAGCTCGACATTACTAACATAAGTTTAAATGGCAACACCACTCAAATGCCTGCTCAACTGTCATTTGAACACGATTTTGTATTTCTGAACGCATCCATTTCTACATCATTAACTAATTGTTCATGTCATGGTTGTCGTTTTTTTTTAAATTGGTGCGAACGGTTGAAATTTTCAATAAAATTATGGAAAAGTGGTTAAAAAGTGCGGCTACTGTTAAAAAAACAGGTAAGTTGCATGTTCAGCATAAGTTAACCGGAACCCAGAATTTGAGTTTGTCGACTATAAAGCACTACCTCTCCGCTTTGCGTTCGAGGTGTGCAATACGGTTTTCTTGAGAGCTGCCCTTGTTCCGCAAGAAATAAGATTAAACAAATTTTGTAAAAACAGCGTTTTTATTCAAAAAATATCATTTTGGGGACTTTGTGGGGAATGAAAAAAAAAGAAGCGGGGAATTTCGGGGAATTGACAACACTGACGCGGGGAATCGAGATTTTTTTATTGGTAGCACTGCGGCTGATTCTCATTGGCTGTCAAACACAAAACAGACAAATTGTGAGCCAATGGAAAAGTTAAGCAGTAACAATTCATTTCATATCTCAGTCATCGCAACCGCATTTTCTAATAAATATTGATCTATTGACCTTCAGCTCAGCTTTCAGACTGTCATGTCAGTCTATAAATGTATCCGCAATAGCAACCTGTGATAAAAAAGTTCTTTGGCTAAAGCCATTCCGAAAATCAAACAAAATGAGTAACACAAAAAACGTCCATTGTCGCCTTTGCGCCGAGTTAAAACCTCACAATGAACTAACAAACATGCAGACTGACGAAGAAACATGCCAGAAAGTCGTCAATAAACTGTCAAGATTCAATATAGTAATGAATTTCCAGGAGAGTATGTTACCGAAAACCGTATGCTCACAATGTGTAAAATCCTTAGAAGAAGCCTTCACTTTCGTAACAGCAGTTGAACAAGCGCAGACAATTCTAAGCGACTTGATTCTGATAAAAACATATACTTTAAAACATTGTGATGATTTCACTTTTGTTTTGCCAACAGAAATAGATAAAGAATTGATGGACGTTAAAGTCGAAAACAACTGTGATCCAATGGATGTTAATGATGATGAAACAAACTTAGGTGAAGACTGGGATGATGAGAATATTTGCAATGATGATAAAAATGCAAGCAGTGAAAAGGTCAGTATAGAGGAAAGAGTCACTACAGACTCTTGTTATGTTGCTGTTGAAAAGATGAATATAAAAGATGAAACTGAAAAAGTTAATAATATTGAAGAAAATGAATCTCTTAATTTTAGTAATGAATGTAAATATAATCATGATATAAATGTAAAAGAAAACGATTTGAATATCAAAGACACTAAAATGCTCTCAGCATTCAATGACAAAGGATTAGAAACAGAACACAATAGTGAAGAAATCCCACCTTCCAACAACACTGACAAAAAAAGTGCCAAAAGTAAAGTTAACCAACCTCTTTTGGTATCAGTCCCACCTAAACTAGATTCTACAGTATATTCTGAAGAGTATTTAAATAAACAAATGAATAGATTATGCAGTGTCCCTGTGCAGTATCTACAAATGACATGGATGGATTACAAATGGAAATGTTCTCATTGTGGAACATTTTTTTCAAATATTGAAGAGCTACAAAAACATTCAATAATGTACCACAAGGCTTGTAATGCTTACCAATGCATGGACTGTAAAATTAAAAAGCAACGTCTCAATGCTTTCATTAAGCATGTCCGATCACACAGAAAGTACTTACACTACTCATGTTACAAATGCTTCGAGAAGTTCCCTAATATGATGGAAACTAGACAGCATAAGATAAAAAACCATGAGAATTCTAAATATTTATGCTTGGGATGCAACACTCCTTTTTCCAGTAATGCTGAGTTAGAAGAACATGTCGACAAGTATTATAACATTTTATGGAGAAAAAAAACATTTATCACTCCTGACAATTTAACTTGCAATACATGTAATAAGACTTTGACAAATATAACTGCTTTTCGGAACCATTTGAATATACACAAACCGAAAAGAAGAGACCATATTTGTGATAGATGTGGGAAATGTTTTGACAGTAAACCGAGTTTACGAAACCACATGGACTTACATCATAGTGAAAAGGCATCAGTATATCATTGTGAAATTTGTAAGACTACCTTCAAAACTGTGTATTCTCTACGGTACCATGCTAGCGTTCACTCTGGGATCAAACCTTTCACCTGTGATGTATGCAGTAAATGTTTCAGAACCAGAAGTCAGATTTCAAATCACATGAAATCTCATTCAGACTATTTTCCTTTCCCTTGCACGGTTTGTAGCAAAAAGTTTCGTACACACAAAAATTTACAAAATCATATGCATCAGCATACCGGAGCGAAGCCATTTTCGTGCGACATTTGTCCGAGGGACTTCACTAATATGCCCAATCGTAACAAACACATGAGACGTAGACACGGTATCGAGATGGCGAAGAAGAGGCAGCCAATCATTAAACAGCTAACTGCCGGCGATCCGTCTACCTCTGACCTAGCCATTGAAGAGGCTAAATTTAGAGATCTGAACAAAATGAATGAATGGAAAAAAAGACATATGGATCATCGAAAAAGTCAAAAGGTGAACAATAAGTTTAAAACGTGAAAGGATTATAGACCGACCGCTTTAATGAGTCCTCCTCCTTGCCCCATCAAAGGCACATTAAGCGTCCACAAATTGCTAACAATATCCCACAGGTTATTTGCTTTAAAATAACCATAATCCACGTAGGTATTACGATACTAATTGAACCAATACGTGATCAAACTTCAGAATATTCCATTTAAATTGATACTTCGTGAGGACTCATTAAAGCGGTCGGTCTGTAGTAAGGAATGCAATGAAAACTAAGGAGTGCTTTACAAATTTACATAATGTTCGGTACGGCCTGATTATGCATGGGCCGAGCGAAAAAATTGAAAAGTTCGCGCGTTGTGGAGTCATCAAAAATATGATGGTGAAAGGGGTGTGCGTTCGCGCAGCGGAATGTTGTTGAATTTAAAGATTTTAATTATGCAGATAATTAGTGTATGACGTCCTATAATTGTGTATGGTAAAAAAAAAATTGTGTATGCAGCCATTGTGGAGAAATTCACCAAAAACTGATTCCGCTGGGCGAACGTTGTCCTGGCGGAACTTTTTTTAATCCATAGACTTTAGAAGAAAAGAGATGTGTCCAAAAATTAGTGTGTATTTGTGTGTAATTGTTTATGTATGAATGAAATCAGTGCATGCATAAACTTCGGAGAAATTCAAGTTTCCGCTACGCGAACGTTTGGCCATTAGCTAGTTTTCATATAAAACGCTTACATAGAGAGCTGTAGATTTTTACATACGTTGTTTTGAATTTGTTTATATTTGTTTAAAAAACAGATTTAGAAAAAGTCGTAGGGTTTAAAAGATAAAAATATAAACGTAAAATACACTTATTAGGTCTTAGTTCTTAAAGTATGCACTTTGGGGTCTAGATTTTCACGTTTACACAAACCTTGTAAGTGTCTGCAACATGTTGCCAAGTATCAATGATGTTCCGTTAGTAATTAAAAAGTTATAGGACAATTTACCATGAATAGATCACTGTTTACAAAGCAGTCGAATATCACGACGTTCTAAAGGAATTGCATGGTAAAATGTATGCCAATAATTTGTTTAATCATTCAACTATTCACATGCAAAATTTCATGTCATTAAATTCAGTAATTAAAGAAAGACAATTATAATACTGACGAAGCATCGAAAACCTACATAATCCGACCAGGTTCGGATAGCTATAAAAAAGCGGCCGTGCAATATATTTAGGTAACATCCCAAAATTTACATTATAATACCGGTATTGAATTGGTACAGGTGATAACACAATTGTTGTTTCGATATAATTGATAGGTCATTTATTTTTCTACACCTACTTTTTTAATGTATTTGACTATGACAGAAAGTAGGTACTAATTACGTAGGTACTTTATTTAAGTATGCGCTTGAGACTTGAGATATAATCTAGATATATTATTTAAGACAAATAATATTCATACAGCTAATTTCTATTGAAGATTTCACGGATCAGGATTCTAACTATAGACCCCTTAGGGAAATGAAATAATTACCACATGTAAGTACTACTGTTTAGGTAAATATTTATCATATTGTAGCTTATTACACTATTTAACCAATGGACTAGGCATGCACGAGCGTTCCACTTTGCAACTTTAGTGGATCAAACAATCTAATAACTTAAAATACGTAGATAGTGGCGTTATTATTAAAAAAATATTTTTCATTCAAGAAATGCAATTGTTTTATTTTTTCCTAACGCTTGTGTACGCAACTGTACCATATTAATAAATACTAATCTTCCAAGTTAAGAACGTTTCTTAGATATATGGCACGGCCGCTTTTTTATAGCTATCCGAACTTGGTCGAATTATGTAGGTTTCCGATGCTTCGTCAGTATTATAATTGTCTTTCTTTAATTACTGAATTTAATGACATGAAATTTTGCATGTGAATAGTTGAATGATTAAACAAATTATTGGCATACATTTTACCATGCAATTCCTTTAGAACGTCGTGATATTCGACTGCTTTGTAAACAGTGATCTATTCATGGTAAATTGTCCTATAACTTTTTAATTACTAATGGAACATCATTGATACTTGGCAACATGTTGCAGACACTTACAAGGTTTGTGTAAACGTGAAAATCTAGACCCCAAAGTGCATACTTTAAGAACTAAGACCTAATAAGTGTATTTTACGTTTATATTTTTATCTTTTAAACCCTACGACTTTTCTAAATCTGTTTTTTAAACAAATATAAACAAATTCAAAACAACGTATGTAAAAATCTACAGCTCTCTATGTAAGCGCTTTATATGAAAACTAGCTAATGGCCAAACGTTCGCGTAGCGGAAACTTGAATTTCTCCGAAGTTTATGCATGCACTGATTTCATTCATACATAAACAATTACACACAAATACACACTAATTTTTGGACACATCTCTTTTCTTCTAAAGTCTATGGATTAAAAAAAGTTCCGCCAGGACAACGTTCGCCCAGCGGAATCAGTTTTTGGTGAATTTCTCCACAATGGCTGCATACACAAATTTTTTTTTACCATACACAATTATAGGACGTCATACACTAATTATCTGCATAATTAAAATCTTTAAATTCAACAACATTCCGCTGCGCGAACGCACACGTGAAAGGGTTAAAGAAATAAAAAAAATGAGTGAAAGACGACTAAAAAAGTGTATTAACCAGGCTGAGGTGAGTGGACGCCTGAAGGCGCTCCCTCACCGGAGCATTCGCCGTTAATCAACGTGGGTAGGTATCACTGCGTTAACGTGGAAGGAGGAAAACGAATATGTATGAATCGTAGCAGCTAGCGGTCTGTAGTGTCAGCTTTCCCCAATGACAGAAAGAGTCCGTTTTTTATTTGAAATAAAAAATCAGTGTCTTCTTAATATTTTAATGAATGATGTCATTGAGAAATACAGTGTATTCAATTAATCATATTTCTTTCATTGGATAATGATTATGTAGGTACCTACTTATATAAAATATTAAAGCAACAAAAGGTAAGAGTCAAAATGGCGGGTGTACCATAGTGAATTAAATTATACCAATTACCAAAAAAATTTACCTACTAAAACACTTTTGTACCTAGCTCTAAAAATCTAACTCCTTCAGAACGAAATTAAGGTACACCCGCCATATCGAAAACAAGATGACACGGTTTCTTTTATTTCTCCTATCCCACTGATCAAGTGTAAAAGTTTTTACTTGAGGTACTTTTTAAGTACAATTTTTTGGTATTATTAGATATATTTTATGAGTAATGGTTAAATAATAAAACATTATTGTACACTCGCCATCCTGATGTCAATATGGCGGGTGTACCTTAATTTCGTAATAATTTTGTTCTGAAGGTGGTACAGATTTTTTAGAGCTCGATACAAAGTATTATTTTTTAGGCACATTTGTTTGGTAATTGGTATAATTTAATTCGCTATGGTACACCCGCCATTTTGACTCTCACCTACAAAAGATATTTCCATCAAGAGATGAAGTTTCAGGTCTCTTGGCAGTCTTACTTGGCACTAAGATACAATTACAGCAGAATTTTAATCAGCCGCCATTAAAAAAAAAGTAATAAAATAATAACTAAGGGGTGGTTCGGGTCGGCACATTCGATGTGGCAGTCTCTGAGCAAGAGGGCCATCGCCTACCGCGACTTTGCAGCGATGCAAATACAAAACGTCGACATAGAGTCGCGGGCTGTTTATCTTCGCCTACGTAATGATGATTCCGTATCTTCTGTGCTACTGCATCGCGACAGAATCGTGATTACGCCAATGGTACACAGCCAGCAACAACATCGCTGCAAAATGTCGCGGTCCTAAGGTACGCCAAGAGGCTTTGCATACAGGGTGTAACTTAATAAGCGCAATACCTCTTAAGTGGTAATAAAGACCACCAACCTGGACAACATTCCCTAAAGAAAATGGGTCAAAACAAATACATTTTATTTTTTTGGTTACTTGGTAACACCCTGTATATTCGATATTACCGCCTCGACCAGTCGGCAGTCATGCTGACCCAAAGAAGTGTCTAGCACCACTCTCGGCTGCCAAGAGAGCACTTTGTACACTAGAACAAAACAATGAAGGCACATTATAACAAACAAACTTAATATTTTGATTTGTACAAAAAAAAATACTGCATCTACAGAAAATAAAACTGTTAAAGTTGAAATAATTATTGGTACCTAACCTATGATTATTCTTCATTTAAAAATCAGTGTACATAAAATAAAAGATGCCCACTGAATGCATTTCACCACCTTTTTTTGAAGTTGGTTAAAGGTATGAAAAATACGTCCTATAAGCAGACAAATTACCTCATAAAAAAAAATATAATCAAATCATATTTTATCATGGTCAGATATCAATATCCATCATGTACTGCAGAATCTTGCTAGCTAACCCAATTTGACCTTGTATAATTTGAGCTGATATTACAACATTATTTGGCTCAAAAGATAAAAAATCCTTAAACTATTGGTTGTTATGTTAAATTATTAGATTCCTGGTTGTCAAGCTCAATAACAGTTGTGCCTATAGTCTCACAATTCTCAGCAGTTTTCCTTTTTCTCGCTATCTTCACATCTGCCAATATAGTCTTCTTCCATTCAGCCACTTTCTCCTTATCTGGATAAATAACTTCTTTAGTCTCAGGATCGACAGCATAAAGTCCCTGAGACGTGTGTTTCCTTACACAATTGTCAACTCCATGCGCATCTTTTGAATGTTTATTATAATTAGACCAGTTTCTAAAGTTCAGCGTGCAATTTTCACAGGAATATGGTTTCGATCCTGTGTGCATACGTTTATGCTGCACCAGTAAATGTCTGAAGCGGAAACTTTTGCTACAATTTGTACATTTATAAGGCCTTACGTCCTTATGGACAGCGCTATGAACAGATAGTTCCTTCTTTATCCGGAAAGTTTTCCCACATTGTTCGCAAGCAAACGGTTTTGTTCCAAAATGTCTAAGGGCATGCATTCTCAGTTCATATTTCTTCTTAAAACTGTATTTACAGACTTCGCATTTGTGAGGTCTCACCTCTGAATGTACAAATTGGTGGTTGGTTAACGCTTTCTTATTATAAAATCTACCATCACAGGTATCACAAATGTAGGTCCGTTTTCTGTCAGTATGTAAACGCAAGTGTCTGTTTAGTACAAGATTGGAGCTTAAAGTTTTCTCACATATGACACATGTAAGGCTATCATTTTGCTTGATTACCAACGAACTGGCAACTGCTGTTTTGTAGAACTTTTTCATGTGGGCCACTAATTCCTTTTTGGTTTTGAAACATGTGTTACATCCATTGCAACTATAAGCAGTATCAAAATGTGTTGCTTTATGGGCTTTCATTTCTTTCGGAGTCTCAAATGTTAGAGAGCATATATAGCAAGATTGTGTTAGTATTGGGCGGTGTTTCGAGACATGCGTTACAAAGTTATCCATGTGCAGTCCTCTCGCTTTGCAGTCAAAACATCTATAAGGGTTACAGGTGATATGGTACTGCATAGCATGTACTTTCAACTCACTAGGATCATGGTAAAATTGACCACAAAAAGCACATAGCCAATTATAGTCAGGCCATGTGTCTAGGTCTACATTTTTCGAAATGTTTGGTTTCCTTTTTTGCCTAGGGGGCATATTTCTCAGTCGTGTTGTAGCTTTAGATTTTGTCATTTTTATATTCGATTTGGATTTAGAATTATTTTCTTCTTCTTCATTATTAGGCGCATGTTCAATTTCAATCTCTTTACTGATTGGTAAAGAGATTTCAATGGATTCATCATCAGGGTTAGCTTCTTCAGGTTTAACACTGACATCATTTCCGGCGTTTGAACCCATAGTATCATGGTCAAATATATCCATCTTAATATCAAGGACCGCAGTATCATAGTCTTTAAATGCCTCTTGAGCGATGTCCACAGTTGAAACGAAATCATACGCACGTTCTAAAGATTCTATACATTCTAAACATACAGTTTTAGGCAACATGTTATTAAAATCTACGACTATATCAAATCTTGCCAACTTATCGGTAATTTCTTTGCATTTTTCTAAGTTTAATACCATGTTGGAGAGTTCACTGCTTGGCTTCAAATCGGCACAGAGGCGACAGTACAAATCTTCTAAAGTCTCCATGTTGACATTAAGATCAGGGCTGGCAATTGTTTTTCAACTCTTTCAGATTTATGAGAGTGATACTACTGCAGTCATGAGTAGTTGGCGTACCTCGATAAGCGGGACACTTTACTCTGTGGCGGGACACCACCGAATCAGTATACACCACAAACAGCCATTTTTTGACTTAAGCACGCACTTCAATGTCATGATGACAGTTCGTCAGATATCATTTTTTTTTTAATTTATCCCGAATGGTAGGCAATATAGTCTTTCGACTTTTGCCTAGTCTTACGTCTATAAATATTTTCTTTCGTGATTGGTTTTATACAATGTCTTTCTTACTTAATTATTATATTTAGTTTTCTTAAACTGTCTTTAGTCCATTAAAAGATTGTTATGTCCATTTTTCACGAGACTGCAGTGTCACCGACCTCCTGTGAGGCCATATAAGTTTCCTCATTTCAGTACATTTTATTTAATTTTTGTCGGGCTATTTATTATTTACTTGTTATCCAAAAAAACGACGAAGCGAACGGACGAGACCAAGGTAACGATGGATGGATTGTGTGAGGAATGATATGAAGGAAAAAGGTGTAAATGATTGCGTTACGGTTGACAGATGGGACGGGAGATTTTATTTTTGAAGAGCTTGCTCTGTCCCACTACTGGGGAAACGCCTCTCCCATGGCTTTCAAATCCTGTTTACAATATGCCCTCTCCGACCAATCTGTTAAGAATGAGTCCGATCGTCACGCCAGCGTTTCTTGGGCCTGCCTCGGTTACGACGGCCGTCTTCCCAGGCACCCACTGTGTGACTATCTGTCCGGCTTCGTCCTAGAAACGTGACCCGCCCATTCCCATTTCAGCTTAGCAGACTTATCGCGGGGAGAATGGAAGAAAACAACGTGTTACGCCAACCCAAAGTAACATGGGACAAGGGCAGAAAGATGATGATGACGATCCAAAAAGGACTACTTATGTAGAATCTAATCTCGATAACTAATAATACCCTCCCGGATCGGACAGGTTTTTTTTTAACATATTGTATAGCCTGATAGCAAAATACAATGTTCGACAAAATTAAGGGGGAAGCGCCAGGGTAAATCGCGAAATTCAAATTTTACTACGTTTTTTTTTGCAATTAGCAGGTTAGTGTCAAATTGTATGTTGATTAAAATATGGTTACTATAATGTTATTAGTCTATGCTAACAGTAAAATGAAATAACAATAGTTAAATTAGAGAAGTACACAAGAGGAAGACATGCTGTGGCCTACGCCGACCTAAAATAAATTGGAATATGGTAGGTTTGCGGGTCCGTTTGCCTGAGTGAGTGTCCGTGAGTGTGTTTCATGATGGTTTATGGGAAGCAGAGTGTGGTTAGTTCTGTTCATTATGGAATCAGATTCTGTTTAATTTGGGAGAGTAGGAGAATTTTCTTCACTTGATGCTGAGGAAAAAAATATCAATGTGTCTAAACGATTGTTCATAACTTCGTGTCCAATTCGCTGTACTCTAAGGGCACATGTTTTTTTTTTCTTCTTGGCCTATGTTGACATGATGGTCCTTAAAAACTTCTAGTTACAATGTAAAATTGGTTCATGACAAGAATTTTTGTGGTATACTACACCTAAAAGGGTAAAATAAAAATCTTTTTGCAGATAAAAACCGACACTCGGTCCTGATTTAAACGGCCGGATGGCCAGACTTAAGGAAAACTCTCTTTCGATCCATGTTTGTTTGTGGATATGTTGCATTTAGTTGCTCCCGCACTCTATGGCTAAATAGTTAACTGTATGGCTAAATAGCTCGTAGCTAAAAAGTAACAGCCGCACGGGTCGATTTCATGCCTTGCCAAGGTCGGTGCGTGGATGGGTGAACATTGATTATTTTTTTTGAGATTCCTGCGTGCATCGGAAAGAACGTTAAGGCTACATACGCACTATGCGGTTAGCCAGATTGCGGCCAGCCGTCCGGCTGACCGGAATGAAAAATTTGTACGAGAAAGTAGTTTTTATACGTACTGCGATGCGGCTGCCGGTCGACCGCTGCGGTCGTTCTGAGCACCGCGGCCCGACTGACGGCCAGCCGCATGGTTGCTATACACACTACACGGATGGTGCTAGTTTGCGGTTCCCCGCCATTGACGGTTTACGTGTTCACCGACGCTCGCGCATTTTATCGACAATTAACTATGGATTTCGATACAGAAAAGTTTATAATTGAGATACGAAATAGGCCAGCAATCTGGAATACAAAATCTTGCCCTCATCTCGTGTTTGCAAATAAGGATGCACCCAGATTATTTTTCTGTTTCTTTTTCTTTATATAACGCAAGTAAATAATGTAGTCAATAGCTGCGACTTCTTCGACGTCTATCTTGGAAATGAGTCGATCCAACCGCAAACCACGACGGTTTCTTAACCGCACCTTCCGGTTGCGGTTGCGGCTAGCCGCCACCCGGTTAACCGCAAGCGCAACCGCATTCTGAGGTCAGCCGGTCGGCTAGCCGCAATCCGGCTAACGGCATAGTGCGTATATACCGTACCCTAAGCCGTTGGTCCCGGCTGTCCTTTGTACATCTTCGACAGTCGTTATAGGCAGTCAGTGGCCCGAAATCCTGATAACTAGTCTTACCAAGGAGTATCGGTTACCCGGTAGGTACCAACTCGTTGGGGAGGTCAGATGTAGTTACCATGTAATATACTGGTATTCAGCTGCATCCGGTCAGACTGGAAGCCACCCCTAACATAGTTGGGAAAAGGCAGGCAGATGATGTCAGCATAGATTAAACGATAATGCAGAGTGCAATGAAACTAATACACTTATTTATATCTATTTATATGCTAGTAGAGCCAAACAACGGGGCGATGTTTTAACGTTCAATATCCTTTTGAATTCACAATGTCTTACGCCCATTTCTTTGAGAAAGACCAGTCTGTCAAATAAAACAAAATTCTCGATGACCGGCTGCAAATAATTTTGTAAATAAATAAAAATTCCAGCCTTTTTAAACGTCAACGGACTTAAGTGAGTCCACAATGTTCTTAGTTCTTCTAAACAAAATGCAGGATTCTCAACGTTATCATTATTGTCACTAGACTCATTTTTGATCAAAGTAAAGCCATTAGTGGTAGCGTCTTCTAGGTAGACCTCAAAATTGTTATCCATGTTTTTAGTTTTGACAGCTTTCCGTTTTTTCCTTCTTAGTTTGCAGTTGTCTGCAAAAAATTCACTCCATTGTAATTTCTTACTTTAATAGTGCTTTAGTAATTTAAAATGGGTACTTTTTAAATGCAAGTAAAATAATTTTTAGACCCTAGACTAAGTACCAAGTATAATATATATTAACTTTTGATCTAGATCCTTTGGTTTAGTTAACCCCTACAATAGGGTTTCCCAAACCATAAAACCCACTATAAGAACTATTATGAAAATCCCCTATCAGGATTTTACCATAAACAGACAAAACTTTGCAGTTTTACTCTTACAGTTTCTCAATTTACATTATTTAGGAAGTAAAAACAATACTTACGTCTAAAAGCAAATGTCTGCAGCACAGCTCTTGACAATAAATTGAAAACTAACCCTTTTAATTTAGCATCCACGGACGGCGGCTGAGCTGCCAGTCTTAAGAAGGGAACCCTCATGTACTCTTCCGATGTAAATCTGCCAAAAATATCCCTCAAACAATCACTTTGAGGAAAGTTTTTGAAAACTCCACCACCACCCACCATTTTGTGGTAACAACAAGGCATTATTACCATCGCTTGTGCATCGGCCATCTTTATAAATAAGTTGATAGCGTCTATGGTCAAATCCGCACAAGCATGAAGGCCAGTTATGCAAAATTCTCCATGATTTTTAAACTTATCGTGCAAATATGTTTGAATATTTTCATGGGAATTTTCTGTGACGGTGTGCTTTATATATTTTACGTTATCTGTGGAATTCGCATGGTATTTTCGCTGTCGTATTTTGGCGCCAACATAATGACTTTCGTTGCATTCAATTCCAAGTACTCTGTAGTTAGTTTTTTCAAATAAATGTTGATCCAAGTAGCCCTGGGAAGAGACAAGAAAAGGCTGACTGGGTAAAAGTAAGATTGCATAGACAGACAGAAACTACAGAACGCCACCTGTTACGATGCTTAAAAACTTCTTTTTGCGTCGCACACGTTCATACATATGGTCAGACAAGCACGCCAGTTGACCTTTCTGAAGAATATCACCGACAAGCTGTAGCTTGTCCTTCTAGGACTGTTTCGAGCGAAATAGTAAGGTACTAGAAGTTGCAACAGTGCCACGTGAGCGTTTTTGGAACTAAACGAGTATATGCATCACTGATTTGAGTGAGAATGGCAAAGGCTAGCAAGAAACAATTAAGCTACTGATGTAACTAACATATTATATCAAAACTTAAGATTTTGCTTCTATTTTAGAGTGGTTTCCATAGTTTCGTCGGCGTCTGTACCTACGGTACGGTTTGCCACAAAATTCGATCACCAATTCTGCTTTCAGACATTATCTAAATTGGCACAAATTATTCTCCACATTGTACCTTTTTCATTTTTTATTATTTTGGTTCTGACCCCAGTTTATTTAAATATTTAGCTCAATAACTTAGATTTCATAATCCGTATTGTAAATCGATTTTTGCCGCTACCAGTACGTGTAAAAGAAAATCTTTACCAGTCCCGATCCAAAATCCACAACGACATCACAGCCTACATTTTCACATACTTCTTTGATTTCTTTAGCCAGATGTAATATCTCATGTTTCTTCTTAGGACTTACGGGTACATTTATATTGTTCTCCAACGAATCTTCCAGAATATCATCGTAAAAGACTTGGAATTTCTTCAATTTAATCAAGAAAGAGTTTAAATATTCATCACTTGTGGAGTTCAAATCGAAATCATCATTAAAAACATCAATATTTTTTTCTTCTTTTATAGCGATTTTATCCAAAATGTTATAAATAAGTAAATCTGTGTTAGAGTACTTGAATAAATATTGATATTCTTGAAAGAATTTTAGGCATTCTTCGAAATATTCCTCAGGGTTGTCGAAATACTGCGGCAGTGACATCTTTACCTGATAAGAAACAAACATAATTTGAGTTTTATGTTCTTTTTTATCCATAAATTAATGCTTAATTAACGACGATCTGTTCGATTTTCAACAGTCGGCTGGAGCATTAATTTAAGTGTCAAATTGTATGTTGATTAAAATATGGTTACTATAATGTTATTAGTCTATGCTAACAGTAAAATGAAATAACAATAGTTAAATTAGAGAAGTACACAAGAGGAAGACATGCTGTGGCCTACGCCGACCTAAAATAAATTGGAATATGGTAGGTTTGCGGGTCCGTTTGCCTGAGTGAGTGTCCGTGAGTGTGTTTCATGATGGTTTATGGGAAGCAGAGTGTGGTTAGTTCTGTTCATTATGGAATCAGATTCTGTTTAATTTGGGAGAGTAGGAGAATTTTCTTCACTTGATGCTGAGGAAAAAAATATCAATGTGTCTAAACGATTGTTCATAACTTCGTGTCCAATTCGCTGTACTCTAAGGGCACATGTTTTTTTTTTCTTCTTGGCCTATGTTGACATGATGGTCCTTAAAAACTTCTAGTTACAATGTAAAATTGGTTCATGACAAGAATTTTTGTGGTATACTACACCTAAAAGGGTAAAATAAAAATCTTTTTGCAGATAAAAACCGACACTCGGTCCTGATTTAAACGGCCGGATGGCCAGACTTAAGGAAAACTCTCTTTCGATCCATGTTTGTTTGTGGATATGTTGCATTTAGTTGCTCCCGCACTCTATGGCTAAATAGTTAACTGTATGGCTAAATAGCTCGTAGCTAAAAAGTAACAGCCGCACGGGTCGATTTCATGCCTTGCCAAGGTCGGTGCGTGGATGGGTGAACATTGATTATTTTTTTTGAGATTCCTGCGTGCATCGGAAAGAACGTTAAGGCTACATACGCACTATGCGGTTAGCCAGATTGCGGCCAGCCGTCCGGCTGACCGGAATGAAAAATTTGTACGAGAAAGTAGTTTTTATACGTACTGCGATGCGGCTGCCGGTCGACCGCTGCGGTCGTTCTGAGCACCGCGGCCCGACTGACGGCCAGCCGCATGGTTGCTATACACACTACACGGATGGTGCTAGTTTGCGGTTCCCCGCCATTGACGGTTTACGTGTTCACCGACGCTCGCGCATTTTATCGACAATTAACTATGGATTTCGATACAGAAAAGTTTATAATTGAGATACGAAATAGGCCAGCAATCTGGAATACAAAATCTTGCCCTCATCTCGTGTTTGCAAATAAGGATGCACCCAGATTATTTTTCTGTTTCTTTTTCTTTATATAACGCAAGTAAATAATGTAGTCAATAGCTGCGACTTCTTCGACGTCTATCTTGGAAATGAGTCGATCCAACCGCAAACCACGACGGTTTCTTAACCGCACCTTCCGGTTGCGGTTGCGGCTAGCCGCCACCCGGTTAACCGCAAGCGCAACCGCATTCTGAGGTCAGCCGGTCGGCTAGCCGCAATCCGGCTAACGGCATAGTGCGTATATACCGTACCCTAAGCCGTTGGTCCCGGCTGTCCTTTGTACATCTTCGACAGTCGTTATAGGCAGTCAGTGGCCCGAAATCCTGATAACTAGTCTTACCAAGGAGTATCGGTTACCCGGTAGGTACCAACTCGTTGGGGAGGTCAGATGTAGTTACCATGTAATATACTGGTATTCAGCTGCATCCGGTCAGACTGGAAGCCACCCCTAACATAGTTGGGAAAAGGCAGGCAGATGATGTCAGCATAGATTAAACGATAATGCAGAGTGCAATGAAACTAATACACTTATTTATATCTATTTATATGCTAGTAGAGCCAAACAACGGGGCGATGTTTTAACGTTCAATATCCTTTTGAATTCACAATGTCTTACGCCCATTTCTTTGAGAAAGACCAGTCTGTCAAATAAAACAAAATTCTCGATGACCGGCTGCAAATAATTTTGTAAATAAATAAAAATTCCAGCCTTTTTAAACGTCAACGGACTTAAGTGAGTCCACAATGTTCTTAGTTCTTCTAAACAAAATGCAGGATTCTCAACGTTATCATTATTGTCACTAGACTCATTTTTGATCAAAGTAAAGCCATTAGTGGTAGCGTCTTCTAGGTAGACCTCAAAATTGTTATCCATGTTTTTAGTTTTGACAGCTTTCCGTTTTTTCCTTCTTAGTTTGCAGTTGTCTGCAAAAAATTCACTCCATTGTAATTTCTTACTTTAATAGTGCTTTAGTAATTTAAAATGGGTACTTTTTAAATGCAAGTAAAATAATTTTTAGACCCTAGACTAAGTACCAAGTATAATATATATTAACTTTTGATCTAGATCCTTTGGTTTAGTTAACCCCTACAATAGGGTTTCCCAAACCATAAAACCCACTATAAGAACTATTATGAAAATCCCCTATCAGGATTTTACCATAAACAGACAAAACTTTGCAGTTTTACTCTTACAGTTTCTCAATTTACATTATTTAGGAAGTAAAAACAATACTTACGTCTAAAAGCAAATGTCTGCAGCACAGCTCTTGACAATAAATTGAAAACTAACCCTTTTAATTTAGCATCCACGGACGGCGGCTGAGCTGCCAGTCTTAAGAAGGGAACCCTCATGTACTCTTCCGATGTAAATCTGCCAAAAATATCCCTCAAACAATCACTTTGAGGAAAGTTTTTGAAAACTCCACCACCACCCACCATTTTGTGGTAACAACAAGGCATTATTACCATCGCTTGTGCATCGGCCATCTTTATAAATAAGTTGATAGCGTCTATGGTCAAATCCGCACAAGCATGAAGGCCAGTTATGCAAAATTCTCCATGATTTTTAAACTTATCGTGCAAATATGTTTGAATATTTTCATGGGAATTTTCTGTGACGGTGTGCTTTATATATTTTACGTTATCTGTGGAATTCGCATGGTATTTTCGCTGTCGTATTTTGGCGCCAACATAATGACTTTCGTTGCATTCAATTCCAAGTACTCTGTAGTTAGTTTTTTCAAATAAATGTTGATCCAAGTAGCCCTGGGAAGAGACAAGAAAAGGCTGACTGGGTAAAAGTAAGATTGCATAGACAGACAGAAACTACAGAACGCCACCTGTTACGATGCTTAAAAACTTCTTTTTGCGTCGCACACGTTCATACATATGGTCAGACAAGCACGCCAGTTGACCTTTCTGAAGAATATCACCGACAAGCTGTAGCTTGTCCTTCTAGGACTGTTTCGAGCGAAATAGTAAGGTACTAGAAGTTGCAACAGTGCCACGTGAGCGTTTTTGGAACTAAACGAGTATATGCATCACTGATTTGAGTGAGAATGGCAAAGGCTAGCAAGAAACAATTAAGCTACTGATGTAACTAACATATTATATCAAAACTTAAGATTTTGCTTCTATTTTAGAGTGGTTTCCATAGTTTCGTCGGCGTCTGTACCTACGGTACGGTTTGCCACAAAATTCGATCACCAATTCTGCTTTCAGACATTATCTAAATTGGCACAAATTATTCTCCACATTGTACCTTTTTCATTTTTTATTATTTTGGTTCTGACCCCAGTTTATTTAAATATTTAGCTCAATAACTTAGATTTCATAATCCGTATTGTAAATCGATTTTTGCCGCTACCAGTACGTGTAAAAGAAAATCTTTACCAGTCCCGATCCAAAATCCACAACGACATCACAGCCTACATTTTCACATACTTCTTTGATTTCTTTAGCCAGATGTAATATCTCATGTTTCTTCTTAGGACTTACGGGTACATTTATATTGTTCTCCAACGAATCTTCCAGAATATCATCGTAAAAGACTTGGAATTTCTTCAATTTAATCAAGAAAGAGTTTAAATATTCATCACTTGTGGAGTTCAAATCGAAATCATCATTAAAAACATCAATATTTTTTTCTTCTTTTATAGCGATTTTATCCAAAATGTTATAAATAAGTAAATCTGTGTTAGAGTACTTGAATAAATATTGATATTCTTGAAAGAATTTTAGGCATTCTTCGAAATATTCCTCAGGGTTGTCGAAATACTGCGGCAGTGACATCTTTACCTGATAAGAAACAAACATAATTTGAGTTTTATGTTCTTTTTTATCCATAAATTAATGCTTAATTAACGACGATCTGTTCGATTTTCAACAGTCGGCTGGAGCATTAATTTAAGTGTCAAATTGTATGTTGATTAAAATATGGTTACTATAATGTTATTAGTCTATGCTAACAGTAAAATGAAATAACAATAGTTAAATTAGAGAAGTACACAAGAGGAAGACATGCTGTGGCCTACGCCGACCTAAAATAAATTGGAATATGGTAGGTTTGCGGGTCCGTTTGCCTGAGTGAGTGTCCGTGAGTGTGTTTCATGATGGTTTATGGGAAGCAGAGTGTGGTTAGTTCTGTTCATTATGGAATCAGATTCTGTTTAATTTGGGAGAGTAGGAGAATTTTCTTCACTTGATGCTGAGGAAAAAAATATCAATGTGTCTAAACGATTGTTCATAACTTCGTGTCCAATTCGCTGTACTCTAAGGGCACATGTTTTTTTTTTCTTCTTGGCCTATGTTGACATGATGGTCCTTAAAAACTTCTAGTTACAATGTAAAATTGGTTCATGACAAGAATTTTTGTGGTATACTACACCTAAAAGGGTAAAATAAAAATCTTTTTGCAGATAAAAACCGACACTCGGTCCTGATTTAAACGGCCGGATGGCCAGACTTAAGGAAAACTCTCTTTCGATCCATGTTTGTTTGTGGATATGTTGCATTTAGTTGCTCCCGCACTCTATGGCTAAATAGTTAACTGTATGGCTAAATAGCTCGTAGCTAAAAAGTAACAGCCGCACGGGTCGATTTCATGCCTTGCCAAGGTCGGTGCGTGGATGGGTGAACATTGATTATTTTTTTTGAGATTCCTGCGTGCATCGGAAAGAACGTTAAGGCTACATACGCACTATGCGGTTAGCCAGATTGCGGCCAGCCGTCCGGCTGACCGGAATGAAAAATTTGTACGAGAAAGTAGTTTTTATACGTACTGCGATGCGGCTGCCGGTCGACCGCTGCGGTCGTTCTGAGCACCGCGGCCCGACTGACGGCCAGCCGCATGGTTGCTATACACACTACACGGATGGTGCTAGTTTGCGGTTCCCCGCCATTGACGGTTTACGTGTTCACCGACGCTCGCGCATTTTATCGACAATTAACTATGGATTTCGATACAGAAAAGTTTATAATTGAGATACGAAATAGGCCAGCAATCTGGAATACAAAATCTTGCCCTCATCTCGTGTTTGCAAATAAGGATGCACCCAGATTATTTTTCTGTTTCTTTTTCTTTATATAACGCAAGTAAATAATGTAGTCAATAGCTGCGACTTCTTCGACGTCTATCTTGGAAATGAGTCGATCCAACCGCAAACCACGACGGTTTCTTAACCGCACCTTCCGGTTGCGGTTGCGGCTAGCCGCCACCCGGTTAACCGCAAGCGCAACCGCATTCTGAGGTCAGCCGGTCGGCTAGCCGCAATCCGGCTAACGGCATAGTGCGTATATACCGTACCCTAAGCCGTTGGTCCCGGCTGTCCTTTGTACATCTTCGACAGTCGTTATAGGCAGTCAGTGGCCCGAAATCCTGATAACTAGTCTTACCAAGGAGTATCGGTTACCCGGTAGGTACCAACTCGTTGGGGAGGTCAGATGTAGTTACCATGTAATATACTGGTATTCAGCTGCATCCGGTCAGACTGGAAGCCACCCCTAACATAGTTGGGAAAAGGCAGGCAGATGATGTCAGCATAGATTAAACGATAATGCAGAGTGCAATGAAACTAATACACTTATTTATATCTATTTATATGCTAGTAGAGCCAAACAACGGGGCGATGTTTTAACGTTCAATATCCTTTTGAATTCACAATGTCTTACGCCCATTTCTTTGAGAAAGACCAGTCTGTCAAATAAAACAAAATTCTCGATGACCGGCTGCAAATAATTTTGTAAATAAATAAAAATTCCAGCCTTTTTAAACGTCAACGGACTTAAGTGAGTCCACAATGTTCTTAGTTCTTCTAAACAAAATGCAGGATTCTCAACGTTATCATTATTGTCACTAGACTCATTTTTGATCAAAGTAAAGCCATTAGTGGTAGCGTCTTCTAGGTAGACCTCAAAATTGTTATCCATGTTTTTAGTTTTGACAGCTTTCCGTTTTTTCCTTCTTAGTTTGCAGTTGTCTGCAAAAAATTCACTCCATTGTAATTTCTTACTTTAATAGTGCTTTAGTAATTTAAAATGGGTACTTTTTAAATGCAAGTAAAATAATTTTTAGACCCTAGACTAAGTACCAAGTATAATATATATTAACTTTTGATCTAGATCCTTTGGTTTAGTTAACCCCTACAATAGGGTTTCCCAAACCATAAAACCCACTATAAGAACTATTATGAAAATCCCCTATCAGGATTTTACCATAAACAGACAAAACTTTGCAGTTTTACTCTTACAGTTTCTCAATTTACATTATTTAGGAAGTAAAAACAATACTTACGTCTAAAAGCAAATGTCTGCAGCACAGCTCTTGACAATAAATTGAAAACTAACCCTTTTAATTTAGCATCCACGGACGGCGGCTGAGCTGCCAGTCTTAAGAAGGGAACCCTCATGTACTCTTCCGATGTAAATCTGCCAAAAATATCCCTCAAACAATCACTTTGAGGAAAGTTTTTGAAAACTCCACCACCACCCACCATTTTGTGGTAACAACAAGGCATTATTACCATCGCTTGTGCATCGGCCATCTTTATAAATAAGTTGATAGCGTCTATGGTCAAATCCGCACAAGCATGAAGGCCAGTTATGCAAAATTCTCCATGATTTTTAAACTTATCGTGCAAATATGTTTGAATATTTTCATGGGAATTTTCTGTGACGGTGTGCTTTATATATTTTACGTTATCTGTGGAATTCGCATGGTATTTTCGCTGTCGTATTTTGGCGCCAACATAATGACTTTCGTTGCATTCAATTCCAAGTACTCTGTAGTTAGTTTTTTCAAATAAATGTTGATCCAAGTAGCCCTGGGAAGAGACAAGAAAAGGCTGACTGGGTAAAAGTAAGATTGCATAGACAGACAGAAACTACAGAACGCCACCTGTTACGATGCTTAAAAACTTCTTTTTGCGTCGCACACGTTCATACATATGGTCAGACAAGCACGCCAGTTGACCTTTCTGAAGAATATCACCGACAAGCTGTAGCTTGTCCTTCTAGGACTGTTTCGAGCGAAATAGTAAGGTACTAGAAGTTGCAACAGTGCCACGTGAGCGTTTTTGGAACTAAACGAGTATATGCATCACTGATTTGAGTGAGAATGGCAAAGGCTAGCAAGAAACAATTAAGCTACTGATGTAACTAACATATTATATCAAAACTTAAGATTTTGCTTCTATTTTAGAGTGGTTTCCATAGTTTCGTCGGCGTCTGTACCTACGGTACGGTTTGCCACAAAATTCGATCACCAATTCTGCTTTCAGACATTATCTAAATTGGCACAAATTATTCTCCACATTGTACCTTTTTCATTTTTTATTATTTTGGTTCTGACCCCAGTTTATTTAAATATTTAGCTCAATAACTTAGATTTCATAATCCGTATTGTAAATCGATTTTTGCCGCTACCAGTACGTGTAAAAGAAAATCTTTACCAGTCCCGATCCAAAATCCACAACGACATCACAGCCTACATTTTCACATACTTCTTTGATTTCTTTAGCCAGATGTAATATCTCATGTTTCTTCTTAGGACTTACGGGTACATTTATATTGTTCTCCAACGAATCTTCCAGAATATCATCGTAAAAGACTTGGAATTTCTTCAATTTAATCAAGAAAGAGTTTAAATATTCATCACTTGTGGAGTTCAAATCGAAATCATCATTAAAAACATCAATATTTTTTTCTTCTTTTATAGCGATTTTATCCAAAATGTTATAAATAAGTAAATCTGTGTTAGAGTACTTGAATAAATATTGATATTCTTGAAAGAATTTTAGGCATTCTTCGAAATATTCCTCAGGGTTGTCGAAATACTGCGGCAGTGACATCTTTACCTGATAAGAAACAAACATAATTTGAGTTTTATGTTCTTTTTTATCCATAAATTAATGCTTAATTAACGACGATCTGTTCGATTTTCAACAGTCGGCTGGAGCATTAATTTAAGTGTCGCTCAATGGTAATGAACACGAGTATTCGTCAATAGTAGCGCAAGTTCAAATAAGTGCCGTTGGTGTAGATCTATAGAAACAGGGCACTCGTTTGAACCAACTGTATGCGGTTTCTGGTCACGGGTGTAAAACTAACCAACTAGGTTTGAGGCTTATAGTTCTGTTGACCGACTTAACGATACGACGGTCAGTGTGGCGTCAGTTCAATTCGGTAATGCCAGATTGAAGCTAGATTTCCAAACATTTTCATTGGTTTTAACTTAATCAGTTAGTTCGGTGTCCGGGGCCCATAAATGAATTAGCGATAAATGCTCTAAGCCGGAGCCGCATCCGCAGTTTCTCTGAATCTTTACTGATGCCACATTGATCGTTTAGGGTCCCCTATTCTCTCAAATCTTAGGCGTTCCCTACAGTACATCGCACGGATATACACGAGGTCAGGTTCTTTTTAGAAAAAAAAATACGTTTATTATGGCTATAGAAATTCAAATTAAGAGGTAAAATAACCGCGAAAGGACTGTAGCAGTCTCTTGTCTGCTAACAATAAAAAACTGCGAAATCCCATCTTTATGTAAGACAATTTCCTGTTTATTGTTCAATATGTCTTAGAGACGCATTTAAATACAGTAGAATTCTTTCAGGCTAACTTTTCGAGGTTCAATCTAGAGGGCCTAAGTCAAAATGCCCCGGAATGTTAAGAACGCGGACGAAACGACAAATTTTCATTGGATAAGAGATAAAAAATGGATAAGGTCGCATCGCAAACACGCGACTGTCGTGTTTTCGTGGAAACCGAACGCGTGGTTACCTAGTCCAGAAAAAACAGAACAGGCATCTTTTGGGACGCTCGTCCCATCATAGACCTCATCTATCGCTTTCCATCAGATGTGATCGAGCAGGCCCAATTAGTAATAAAAAAAATAGACATTCCAATTTGTATTAATTCACAAAGGCGGAAGGCCACAAATTTTCGTATTTTGGGTAGGTATAGCTTTGGATCGTTAGGAGCAAAATTTTCTAATTCCTACAAAATGATCTTCCAGAGCTTGTACAGAAACTCGATATTTGCTAGAGGCCGAGAAGTCATCTTTCAACAAGATGTTTATTCAGCGCATTGGACATTAAATGTACGGGAGCACTTGAATAATTGCTTCCCTAACAGCTGGGCCTATAAGGGCATCAAAAGACTCCTCAACGCTGACAGCTGGTAATCTGCCCAAGAGACTGGCGGCGGGCGTTGCCACGTTAGATTGTTTACACACAAAATAAAAATGATTTATCTTTCAAACTGGCCATTATTTGCAACTAACTGCAAAATGTTCTGTTTTGTCATCAAAAATCATTATTTGCAGACAAGTTTGGATTTAAATGGTTCTAAATAGTCTATACTAGCTCCGCTTTACGGCTTTGCTTCGACCTTCCAAATACCCTGTATTTATAAAAGACAATTCCAGTTAGCTTGGAGCACCAATCTAATGTTGCTTGGAAGAAGTCGTTTCATGGCACTATAGCGGTGGCATTGGTGGCAACAAATAGTAAACTACTTTCCCGTTCGTCACCAATGGCTACAATCGGGAATGTTTTTCCCGTTCGTCGCTAGTGGTGACGAAGCCGGTGGTGACGAGCACTACGTCCCGACGCTTTTTTCCTTACGAAGCACCGTACTCGAGTTATCGCGATTTCAGACCGTAGGAATCCTGAGTGACGAGATGGAAGAAGACATGCTGTGTCGATGACCGACCCCAAATGAATTGGGTAAGGGCAGGAGTATGGTTTATGACGGTAGGTAAAGACAAGAAATTTTGTTGATTTCAAAAATTAAACGCAGTTTGAATTTAAAAATAACTTTTATTAACAGTCTCAACATCACATACTCTGTAATAAATAAACAATTATTATGCTCTAAACAAATAAGATATGCTATAAATGTCTCATTTTTAAAACGACAATTTAATCTCAACATTTTTACAGGAGAGTAAAATATAGTTGCCTACTTGAGCATCAGAGGTAAATGACACCCTTTTTTTTGCAGTTTGATCTCCCTTTGTAGGCAATAGGCTAGGTGCTACTTCACAGAAGAACTTCTCAAAAGCGCACATATCTTGATTCAACCAAAGTATTCCTTAAATCGTACTGTAGTAGTTGATCAATAAGAGTCCATAACTACGGTACATTAGGGCATCTGTCTCACCGACTACGATAAACGAAAAGCGAGTGGGCGGGCAACGACCAGCGAGTGTGAACTTCGGATAGTTTTGTGTAGGTGTTCTCCGAGTAAGTGCGTCGGGTGATCACTCGCACCTGACACTTGCTGGTACGCTTATGTAGGTACCAAGCGAGTGTTCTAACCGCCAAACGACGCTGAGCGAGTTTTTCTTTGATAGCTCTTGCCGCTGCGAAAAACTAGTAGAAAGAGAATTATCGCCAGCAGTGGGAATATTAAACAGTAAGCGATAACTGTGATTTTGATGAAACTAGTCCATAGCTCCTCGTCGGCGGTGGGCCAGATGCCTGAGACTAGAAAATACGAACTACCTACATTTGTCACTCGATCAAAGAATATACAGCAAAGGGATGACAGATTTATTGTTGAGGTCCACTAATGGTTTCCCAATGATTCAGTTCTTTCAGTTCTTCTGAGCCTTCTCCAATAACGCATTTGCCACTAAACTTGTCAGCTTTCAAATATTTCTGACACACTTCAATCAAATCCTCTTTTTTCACAGCCAGGACCCTTTCTCTTTGTGTCTTCCAAATATCGTAGGACAATCCGTATAAGAATAGGTCGATACCTTTCATGTATTCAGCTACGGGCTGGTCCATCTGCTGTAGTATAGACAGTTTTGCCTCGAAAAGATTTTGATCATCAACAAGTTTTGAATTTTGGGACATCCACTGCGCCGTTTCATCGAAAACGTTCAATGTGACAGTCGAATTGGGGTCCCTGTATGAATAATAGTTAAAGACTCCGTCTAAGGTTAGCAAGGCGCCACCACCATATGCCCCGTTTTGCTCCCTGACAACAGGGTGCAAATACTTTGAAGTTATGAAACGTGAGAGGACTCGTAATTTGGGATAATCAGGGTCGGTGTACGGCACTGTAGGTAGAACTTTTGCGCAGAAATTGACCGGAATATTCATATGAATGTGTACGCCACGGTTATTCTCAGATATTTTATTAGCATCAGTCCAGTTGATCCTATTCTCTTCCTTTTGTGTGATATCCTTACAAAGTTCTTGGCAAAACTTGTCTACATGTTCTTGAATCTGTGTGTTGGTGTTGCAATAATGGAAGGCTGTTCGTAAGTTGTTTCCTTTTAAAACTTGGCTCCCAATTATGTCAATGACCGATTGGACATTTTCTATCTTTTCATTTTTCTGAATTTCTTGCATATGCACTATGTGTTGAAGCCCCATTAGATTCTCTTTGCATTGGTCTACTGAGCTTATCAAGGAACGGGCCGCCTGCATAGCGTAAGTGTGCCCTCCGTCTACTATACCATTGGTTAAAGACGAGCAATAGTTGGTTAGGAGCATTTTCATTCTTTCACTGTTACTAAAGTTCGGTTTTTTGAAGATTTCACTCCATATATGCATCATTTTTGGCAGGTTTTCGTCTAAACAGTGACTGCTGATTAAGATTCCTTGTTCGTACTGGCCAGGTTGATTGATATGTTCCGTAACATGGTTGAGAAAACCTAATCCAGATGTGGAACTGCTGACATACTTGTCGAAGTCTCTGTAATTGTAGTTTTTGGTATCAAACTTGTTGATTACGTATTCAAAGAATGGAATGAGTTTCCTCTCTTGGTCGTTCAAACATTCAGTACCAATCACTCCTTTGAAGTATGTGACTCCATTAGTATTTGCCTCGCACATTTGTAGAGGAATGATATCTGCAACCGTATGCTTCAAGGGAGGTGCTGTCTTAGTAAGAGTGATATCCTCAATCTTCAAACAAGGCAGAACATCTAAGTTCTCAACTTTCTTCTGAGTTTTAGAAAGTTCTAATCCTTCCTTATATATCTTCTTCCTCTGATGCTCTGACAGATTACTAACTTTGTGCTTTAATACCCTTGCTTCCTCCGCATTAAATGTATCGTCAAAATTAGGATCGGGTACCATAGTCATGATTAGCTTGTGATTGTTAGTTATGAAGTATTTTTCAATAACATCTTTCAAATACTGTGGTTCCATCAAGTTTATTTTTAGTTGAGACAATAATTGATTTACTTTCAAAGCATTTATAATTGGGCCATTATGGTTCCATAAAGGCATAAGATTGAAGAGTAGATTGAGTCCGAACTTAGGCGATTGATGCTTGATTGATAACTCAAAACCATGTAGAACACTCTGAATGTGATCTTTTTCAAATCCATTGACGTAAATGTTATGGATTGTCTGGTCTACAAGAGATTCTACCAATTTAAACTTTGATTTCTCAACATCTCTAAGCCCGACAACAAATAATGTGTCTCTGATTTGGTTGTCATATCCTGTTAGTAAGTTATAGCCTCCCGATATGTTTCTTTCAATTAAACTTTTGTAGAAAGCTGAATTTGGACCTATTACCATGAGTTCACTCAATGCCATCATCATGAAAGTCTCGTATGTGCTTGTAATGTCAGCCATCACATATCCTATAGCGATTTGATTTTGTTTCTTAATTGGAACACCATATTGATCAACTCGACACTTTATTTCACTTCTTTTTGGTTCTGTCCATCGTGGTTGACTAGTTACTATCGAGTGCTTTGGGTCCAAATACTCCCAATTACTCAAATAAGTCTCATTGACAAACTGGAGGTTAGGTTCCAAAGGAAAATTGCCGTAGGAATAAATTCTCGCGTTACTTGGATGGTAGTAAGTTGAGTGGAAATTCTTTAAATGCTCATGAGATAGTTGTGGAATGATTAGTGGGTCACCTCCGGAGACATAGCCATACGTCCCTTGCGGTAAGATAGTGTTAATGAACTTCTGTCCAAACAATGAACTTGTTTCTGAGAAAGCGCCTTTCATTTCATTGTAAACAACACCTTTAAATGTAAGATCAGTGGATTTGTCTTCTATATTTGAATGTTCTAACCTCCAGCCTTCTTGTAAGAAATCTAATCTAGATAGATTAGGTTTAAATACAGCATCTAGGTAGACCTTCTGCAGATTCCTGTAATCAATCTCATTTTGTGATGCAAATGGATAGAATGTATAATCAGGGCCTGTTAAAGCATTCATAAATGTCGCCAGTGATCTGTTCAACATTTTGAAGAAAGGATCTCTGACTGGATATTTCTCGGAGCCACATAGAACTGTGTGTTCTAAGATGTGTGGTGTTCCCATAGAATCTAATGGTGTTGTACGAAAGCCTACTGAAAATACATTGTTGGAATCATCACGTTCTAAATGCAGGTACTCTGTTTTTGTCTTTTCGTGTGTTAGATGGTAAGCTGTCATGTTATACTCTGTGATAGGTTCTACATTGTTCACGACGAAGCCATGAACCAATTTTCCTGGCTGCACGGCTTTTGTACTTGGATCCTTCTTTTTAAGTATGCTGCTGCTGTACATATTGCTGCATGATATCAGCCGATATTTCGCACTAGGCCGGAAGCTGCGAAGTCTTGAATACATTTTTGTTTTGGTTCTTTTCTTCGATTATCCTGCAATACACATACACCACTCACTATTTTTATAAAGGATTATGATCTAAATTAATGGAAATGTCGCGATATTTACGAGATCAGTCAGGATGAGAATCTCTTGCTTGTTAAATAGGAAACATGGAAAAGTGCTCGTGTAGAATTCTTAGTGCAGAGTCGGTATTTTAAATAACCGTTTAGGATATCTAGGGATTATCAATCGTTATGCTAAACGAAAATATACGCTAAGAAGGATGGGATAAACAGTTATATTAAGTCAGAAATTGCACAAACTAAATATTTTTATAGCGGAATGAGAAAAACAAATGAAAAGTGATGCAACGTTTACTTACAGTAAGTTTGTCGGAGAATTGTTGAGACTTGTGTAGTTTAGATTTCAAAATAATTTGTAATTGCCGTTTTCTTGTTATTGTTGTAGTTCCAGCAAAAAATCCGGCATTTTCTTCTATAACAAATCCAGCATAACCTCTATGCCATTTGCTATCGCGGAACTTTGACGTTGGTAAAGAGTATATTTATATTTAATACCTATAGTAGTCTATGGTATGAGATGAGTATTGTACAAGAAACTTATATACTAACTGGAATGAGGACGTGCAACGGAAAGCCGTTCCGAGCGAGAAAAATACCTAGAGTGGATGGCATCTCTTTCTAATAGGGTATCCAATATTTTACTTACATTTGGGACAGTTTTTTTGTTATAACTTACTAGCACCCTGCTCGGCTCCCCGTTTTGCATGGGTAAAAGATTATTCAAAATTACGGGGTAGGTATTTAAAGACCTCTGAAGGAACTCTGTAATGGGATAGGTCTATAAAGTTAAGAATACGTAACACTTATTTTCGTTCAAGGCGGTCCACATGTTAGGTTACATCCTTCATAATAATATTTTGTAAAGAGTGTTTAAAGCGTACAGGGCTGCAATATTCACATAGATGAAGCATGAGCATGTGGCATATTCAAACAATATTAATACGTAGTATTTGATAAATTTATTAATCACACTACACATAATTAAATGTATGGTTTTATGTAATTGTTGGTTTTTAGTATGTACCAGTAATCTTACATTTAAGTGCGAAGATGCTGATGATGGAAGACGGTTGCAAACTAGGCAATATAAAAAAGTAATAAATAGTATATAAAAGTAAAGATATGATTCAAACGTTTATTTTCAAGAAGTTATTTTGTTAATATTAAATTGAGTAATTCATGAAGTTTTGCTACTGAATTATAAATAAGAATGTTTTGAATTTTGTACGTATTTGCACAAGATTTTAAATACCGATATGGATAATAGAAAAGGCGTATTCTTTACAATATTTACATGATCCCCGTTTACATATCTAGATCATTGTCACCCTAGTCGTAATTTGTCAACAAAGTTTAAAGGACTAACCTGAAAAAATAAATTTCATCCAGCAAACCCGTCATTATTACACCCCTTCACACAACTCGATTTCACGATATATAAAGAGGAAGATTTCACTTAATTAATGTAAAAAGAACTTGATAACGCAAAAATATGACTTCAGCGCGAAATTGTATCGGCCATATTGTTTGTTTATATGAGTGTCATCTATGTTGCCATTCAGAAATAACTTAATTCATAAATAATTTAATTTATATTAAGCTTACTTATTTCGCAAGAAATTATTATTTTAATATTTAGTATTTGAATATTAAATTAATCCGTTACGATTATGTGCTAGTTTAGCTATCAACGCAATTTCCGATTACTAAATTAAAAACAAATTTTAAAAAAATATTTTTTGTTTACTGGCAATTGTTAGACAAGGACACAATCCACTATAGGTATTTTTCTCGCTCTGAAGTTTTCTTCCCCCTTTGAATTAATTAAAGTAATATGAACTCTATTCGTTTGATTTAAAGTTCATTTTCAAACGGTTTTTTGATATCAAAATCTAGTTCGTACTCATTCCAGTTAGTATATAATTTCCTTGGTATTGTATGATGACTGATTTCAGTTTTGAACTCGGACGAAGTAAAATAAAATAGTAACGAAATCAAACCTGACATTGAATTTTCGAGTTTGATGCCGAAAATATAGTTTTTTGGTCAGTTTGTTTGGATGTATGTTCCGGTTTGCACAAAAACGCCTGAACGGATTTGGATGATATTCGGCACACAGATCGTTTATAACCTGGAACTTATAGGTTACTTTTTAATCCCGGTAGTACGTTCCTGTCGGATATTCTTCGACATCCACGCGGGCGAAGCCGCGGGCAAAAGCTAGTGAATATATAAAAGCTTCCAAACAATCATACTAATATTTAATTTGCTTAAAATAAATAAATTAGTATTATGTACCGACTGTAAACCTTTAAAAGAAATTAATTAAAATTTATCTAGCTAAAAACATTTACACATAATTTATTTTACTTGTAGTGTGAGGTGACTGCCGGTGTAATATTTTCTACCATCTTTAACATTTTTATCTGTTGGCAATTGAGTGAAAAGGACAAGGGGCTCCATTATTGCTATCTCTGTTAAGGTTCAATTTTGTGTGTTACGAATTTCGCAGAACTCAGTCCTGTTTATAAACCAAGTCCATGGACATACGCATATACGGTAGTTCAGATTTTTACGATAACAACACTGCTCTGACTTTACGTGTATGCGGTGTATGACAGTGACATTTCTTTCGTTCATTGAATTTTTCTTTTAAAAACACGTGTTTACGTGTTGAGCTCATGCCGAGCTCCTTTTATAATATAAGTGTAATAAAATAAGCCAAAATGAGTTTGTACAACTTCAAAAAGATCGCTGTGGTACCTACGGCAAAGGTAAATCATCAAAACTAAATTGATACTTCCAATGTTTACGATATTTTCTATCATGCGTTCTAACCTATACCGTAATTATTACGCATAATTTTTGTATTTCAGGATTTTATAGACATTATACTGTCTAAAACACAGAGGAAAACTCCCACAGTGGTACACAAACATTACAAAATATCGAGGATTCGTGGGTTTTATATGAGGAAAGTGAAATTTACTCAACAGAACTTCCACGATCGTCTCTCTAGGATTATTCAGGTATAAAATAATGGTTATTATTATTTAGAAATAGTTTGAGTAAGCCGGTTAATCCCTAAATTTTGTAACTAAGCAAGGGTTTAATATTATTTTATAAACATTTCATTTGTTGAGCAATATTGTTGTCATTTATCAATTTTTTGTGTACATTATCTGAAATACTGTGAAATTATTTTTATAATGTTGAATTACTATAACATAACACAAACATCACAATATCATCATCATTCATTCATTCTTAACATAACACCTGTAATGACTGAAGGGTTAGGCAGAGGACCTTAATGACTTAAACATAACTAGCGAAATGTGTGTGTACTAATTTAATTTAATTTTTATTTTATTGTGTTAGGGTGGCTTACAGCTAGCAATACAAAAATTAATAGCGAGACAGAAACAATGACAAGCCATTTACAAGCCTCCACAGCTAGCAATAAACTATTGTTGCACAAACTTACAACTAAGCATAATATCAATAACTAAGCATAATGTAGTACTAAGTAAAAAGAATAGATATTAGCAAGCATTATAACAAGCAGGCACGCAGGCGTAACCATTATTAAAATTAGTTATTAACAACACAGCTTTTAGTCACGGCAGTACTAATTGTCGCCAAGCTGCTTGCGAACAAATCAATTGATGGGTGTTCGTTCATTACAACTTGGTTAAATGCTTTGATTGAGCGAGGCAAAAAAGAATTGCTACGGTAAACTGTGCGAGCGTAAGGACCACGAAGAAGATTTCTCAAATGAGAATGTCGAGATGGCACATTCAGGGACAGCTTAGAAAGAAGTTCAGGACATTCGATCCTTGATTGTGCTATTTTCACTAAGAACCGTATGTCAGATACATTTCGCCGAGTTACAAGTAAGTGGAATCAAACACATTGTTCCTTGTAACTCAGATGAGGGATATTAAATTTATAACCTAACTATCTCGTGAATTTTCTTTGTATTCATTCCAATCTGTCTGAATGCAATGCATAATTCGTATTCCAAATTTGACTACCATATTCAAGGTGACTGCAGATGTAAGCACAATACAGAATTCTCAGGGTTTTCATTCTTATAAACGAACTGGCATTATGGATAATGAGTCCCAGGGCTTTGGACGGTTTTTTGGCAATATGGTCAACATGATACTCAAAGGTGAGCTTTCTGTCTAGAAAAACACCAAGATCTCTGGTTACATGAATTCGAGATAAAGGCTGATTTGCGATTGAGTAATTATATATTGTTGATAATTTCTTGCTGGCAAAGGTGATAACTAAGCATTTAGATATATTAAGAACTAGTTTATTTATTCTACAATAGTTCACTAATCTAGATAAGTCCGCCTGCAAACGTCATTTAGACTCCTAACTGATGTAAAGATTTTCATGTCGTCTGCAAACATTAAGTGTTTAGAATGTTTGAAACACTCACCAATGTCATTAATAAAAAGAATAAATAATAATGGCCCCAATAGGGAACCCTGCGGCACAACAGAGGGCATGGTTGACCAGGAGGATATAAAGCCACTTAGCACCACTGCTTGTAACCTATTTTGTACATAAGACGAGAGCCATATGTATAGGTCGCCCCTAATGCCCAAGTCGAAAAGCTTCCCCAGCAGAATATCATGATCGATTCTACGCCTTGCTGTAGTCGGTGTATATTGCATTGACCTGGGATCCATTATCCATATGCTCAGTAATACACAGATTTTATTACTGACCATATGGATAATGGATCCCGTAGGTTGGATACTGTAGACCTTCCTTTCAGAAACCCGTGTTGTTGAGGACTCCGGCTAGAAACCAGACTGCAGTACAACTGATTATAGACCATGCACTCCAATACTTTAGCTAGTAGACAAAGTTTTGAGATGGGCCTACAATTTTATCTTTAGCACCCTTTTTATGGATGGGTGATATAATGGGTACACCTCTGCCTAGAATTGCTATCCCCCCAACAAAAGAACTTTTCAGTATGCAATACTTTCATGGCAATTGTCCACAGTAAAATATGCATAACAAGCAGATGCCCACAGTTTTTGTCCATGTGGTGTTTGGTGATAGTCCCATGAGGTCATACTACTGGACAGGACAGGACAGGACAGGACATAAAAAAACATCCTATGTGTTAATCCTGGTTATAAGCTATCTGTGCTAAATTTCGTCCAAATCTGTTCAGTAGTTATTGCATGAAAGACTAATAAACATCCAAACACACATCCAACCACACAAACTTTCACATTTACAGTAGTATTAAGATATTGTCTTTACACTAAGATCTCTAGCCAAGGACTTACATACTATATATTTAAATCATCAGGTTAACAATTTGTCTATATTTTCCAATATTGCTCAAAAACTCTTCTTTTTACCCATACAATTTACTTCAGCCAACCAAAAAACAGTGCCAGCAATGGCTTGAGAAAAATATAACAAGCTAAACACACACGCTAAAAAAAATAGGCCAAGTCAAACCACTTAAGTTATCCCAATTAGTCCATTTACTTATTGCATGCCAACTACTTAATATTAAATAAATTCATTTATTTCAGGTAAATAACACCCATTGCCACACATAAATTAATAGAAATCCGAAAACATGGACAAATAAAATCCGATAACAAAACAGAATCAAATTGAATAAATTAAAACCAAATACAATACAATCAAACTAAGTCAAATTGAATAAATTATAACCAAATTAAATAAATAAAATCTAAATAAATCAAATCAAAACAAACCAAATCAAAATAAATCAAATCAAAATAAATCAAATCAAAATAAATCAAATCAAAATAAATCAAACCAAAATAAATCAAATCGAACCAAATCAAAATAAATCAAATAAAGCTAAAAAGCTAAGCTATATTACGTAGTTGGTTGGGTGCTGACTACGTAGAACAGGCCCGTTCAACATACGGCTCCCGGGCCACCTAGCGGCCCGCATAGGTCTTTCATCCGGCCCGCGCGCTATTCTAAACTTTATAAAACATCAATAATATTGCGAGAACATTGTTTAAAAATTGTCCCTAAGTCAGTTATTCCCGCGCCATATATCTCTTTTGGACTAATAATATTATTTTTACTCTCCAACAGGAATTCCCCAAATTAGATGATGTGCATCCATTCTACGCAGATCTTATGAACGTGCTGTATGACAAGGACCATTACAAGCTGGGTCTCGGACAACTGAACACAGCTAGACATCTTATTGACACGTAAGTTTGAACAATAAAACTTACAACATTACCTGTTAAAAATTTGAGAGCCACAGCAATGACTTAGCCAAGAACCTCCTATACAGACAAGGGGATACAATCCGCCTAAACAGATGGCAAATCCTGAATGATGGCAGAAACAGGGAAAATATTTAATAAATAAAAAATTAAATATTTTAAGTTATTTTAGTACTGAACCACATAATGTGAATGTTTAATGGAACATCATAAAAAAATCTCAAACAAAGAATCTATCTGATTATGGTTAGACAGCTGATCGCAGATAAAAGGAGAACACAAAAAAAAGGACCTGTCCGAGTTTGTCTTTGTATCTGTGCCCTGCCAGTAATGGATGTATCCACTGGGTAACTATGCTTTGAGCTTTTATAAATGGTTTGATTTATTATTTATTTAATTAAAACGGTTGTGGTAAGAACCAATTACAGTAATTAAAATTATAAAAATAAAAGAGACAATTATGATGACACATTAAAATATACAAAATAACAAATTAAAGCAACATTTAAAGTGAAAACATAAATAAAAGAACTTTAAGTGAAAGTACTTTCATAAATTCCTCAATTCAATTTTAATGTATGTTTTGTAAAGGAGCTTGTGGCTAAATAATAACAGCCGCTCGGTTCGGTCGATCTTTAGGTTAAACCGCACTTGTCTAGGTTGATTCGTGGGTGGGTGACCACTCATTAGATACCGGGCTTCGTCTGTGCCTCGGAAAGCACGTTAAGCTGTTGGTCCTAGATGTCATTTGTAAATCTTTGACAGTCATTACAGGTAGTCAGAGGCCCAAAAGTCTGACAACCAGTCTTACCATATTACCATATTACCCAGTAGTAACTGAGTTGTGGCGGTCAGATAGGCAGTCGCTCCATGTAAAATACTACTATTCAAGCAATTGCGGATAATTCATTATTTTGAACTGCATGACTTTTGGCCCGTTCGAAGCTGAAAGAAAGAAAGAAAGAAAGAAATCATTTATTTGCCATGAATGTGGGTATAAAAAAAAATATGGTGTAAGCATTGTTAAATCTGTTCCAACACACTCTACCTTACGGCATGCAAAGTAAAAACATATTTACATCTACTCAATTTTACAACAATCAAATAAAAAAATAAAAAACATAAAGAGTACAGTTATTTGAATCTACAGCCTTCTTAATAAATTAAACATCAAAAACAAGAATCTTTATTCCGTAATTTACAGATAAATGATTGATTGAATGGATTAATTTGCCTACATTCACGAGGTACATAATTAACTTTTATTACATAAAAATATAATATAATAAATTAAACTCTTGAACACATTAACAACATAATAATAATAAATATTATAAACTCTTATCACTCAAGAAATCTTGTACAGAATAATAACATTTGTCTATTAGTAAGGATGTTAGCCTCTTTTTAAATATGCTTAATGGTGCTTCTTTGTAGGCCTGAGGTATTTTATTATAGATAACTGGCCCCATTGATAATAAGCTTTTTCTTAACAATGCTGTTTTGTACCTACCTGTAAACATTAGATTTTTGTATTGTGATCTAACAGATCCCGGACGTGTTCTAATAGCGTCCATTGAAGTAAAAAGGTGAATGTTTGTTCTAACAAATATTGCAACTTCAAGTATATACAAAGACGGAAAGGTGAGTAATTTTAGAGACTTGAACACAGGTGCACAACTGTCGGTATTTTTAAGACTAGTCATTGATCTTAAACAACGTTTTTGGGCTTTGAATATCCTCTCCCTCTCAGTACAGTTACCCCAGAATATAACTCCGAATCTCAAAACGGAAGCAACTAGACCGTGATAAGCTTCCAGCACTGTGCGAATGCTTACTTTTTTTGCCAGGTTATAAAGTACGTACGTTGATTTGCTTAACCTCTTACACACATCCTCTGCATGTGGTTTCCAGGTCAGTTTATTATCAATAAGAATACCAAGGAATTTTGTAACATTTGTCGATTCTACTTTTTGTCCCTCAAATTCAACATCATAATTTTCAGCTCCTAGACGCTGGTGAAAATGCATCACTTTTGTTTTCTGAATGTTTATGATTAGATTATTTCTACTAAGCCAATTTATTATATTTTTCAATGTATTATTAATATCGGTTACGTAATTATTTTTTATGCCGCATTTTACTATTGCCGTACTGTCGTCTGCAAATAATACCATCGGTTGTCTAATCTGTCGAGGCAAGTCATTGATATATAAAAGAAACAATAAAGGTCCAAGTACACTACCTTGCGGTACGCCATATTTGACTTCTCTGCAGCCGGATAGATATTTATGTTCTTGTTTGGTTTTAACACATATCCTTGATACTTCTGTGCATTGCTTTCGATTAGTAAGGTATGACTTTATTAGATTTAAGACATTTCCTCTAATGCCGTACTTGTAAAGTTTATTTATAAGAGTGTCATAGTTCACGTAATCGAATGCTTTCGTCATATCAGTGTATATAGCGCATACAGGCATTTTATGGTCCACACTTGGCATTACATTATTCAGTAGATCGTAAATTGCCATATTGATATTCTTAGTCTTTCTGAAACCCTTTTGTTCGTCACATAAGATTTTATTTTTAGTTAAGAACTTATAGACTACCTCGTATATAATTTTTTCAATGACTTTGGAAAATACTGGAATTAAGGCCACTGGCCTATAATTAGCCATGTCTTCTTTGCTGTTTTTTTTATGGAGTGGTTTTATAATTACCTTTTTAAGACTATTGGGGAAGGTACCTGAGCTAATAATTGTATTCATTATGTGACTTAGAGGTACAGCAATTATATCAGACACATATTTGACCACCGAAGTTGATACTCCGTCATAGCCGTGACTTTTTCTATTTTTTAATGACCTTATTGCTCTATCTATATCCTGTGGAACTACTGGCGGCATGAACATTGAGTTCGGGTTGTTTGCTACACTAATGATATTCTCCGATTCTATTTTTCCGTTTGATACGTCTTGTACTTGGTCTACAAAGTAATTATTAAAAGATTCAGCAATTTCTTGAGGGTCTTTAATTATAGAATTCTGTTTATTGATTTGTAAAATAGGATCTTTGGTGAATTTAGTGTTGTTAATGATTTGCCATGCTGCTTTGGTTTTATTCTCAGAATTATTTATAATATAGTTATTTTGCGCTTTTTGGGTAAGTCTAATAATTTTTTTGAATTTCTGTGAATAAGTTTTGAAAATGTATTTATTTTTACGCGTAGGAGATAATCTGTACTTCCACAGTAAATTTCTTTGCTTCCGACTACAAATTCTTATACCCCGAGATACCCACTTAATTTTTCTGTCTGGTTTAACAATAACCCATTTCATCGGAAAGCAGAGATTGTACAATAAGCAGAAAATGTCTATGAAATTATCGTATGCTTCGTTAGCGTTTTCGGTATCAAATACGTCCGAGAATGTAAGACACTGTACATAGTTTTTGAATTTTATTAAATTTTCTTTTGTAATCGTGGGTTTTTGTATGCGCCAAGAATTAATAATACATGTTTTTTTAACTGGGATTTGGAGTACTTGAGCTGTATGGTCAGATAGAGCAAGATCTATTATCTCGCTGTTGCATTTCTGCTTAGAGTTATGAGCTATGTTATCTAGGCAAGTCTTGCTCATTAGTCGTGTTGGTTGATGTATTTCCAATTTAAGATTGTAACTGAGAAGTAAAGATTCAAAGTCCAAAGTAAATCTATTTCGTTTAATTATGTCTATGTTAAAGTCCCCACACAAAACGATCTTCTTATTAGAATTAGTGCACAATGTCTTTAGTAGAGAATCCAGGATATCGTAGAATAGACTTATGTTAGACATACTGGGTGGACGGTAAATGCATATAATTATCATTTTAAGCTTAATTAGTTCTAAAGCACAACATTCTATAACCCCCGTCACTGAAAAGCTTGATATGTTCCTTAATTCTTTGTATTCATAACTATTCTTAATTAGGATGCAGGAACCTCCACGTTTTTGTGTTTTTCTTGCGTAACACGCTGCTATCTTAAAGTTAGGTATGTTAATTAAGTTTTCGTGACCAGCTATTATAAAATGTTCCGTTATACAGATCACATCTAAGTCTATTTTCTTTTGTAACAATTCTTGTATATGTATTGTTAATAAGTCCGATTTATTGAGAAGGCCAGCTATGTTTTGATGCAAGAGATGTATGTGATTATAAAAGAAAAAAATCATTCGCGTGAGCTGAAGTGCCATTGAGTGGAGATTCTCCAAGTTCCGCGTCAGTTGAGTGGTTTATGTATCCGTTATGACACAATACAATATTGTTAATCAGTCAAAGCGCGGCCTACAGTAACATTTTGTCATATGGTCGCGCGCAGGGTCAGTGCTCTGACGCGCATTACCCATGGCAAAAACAAACTTTAAATTCCACTATTATGTTTATCAAGAAAACAAGTTTTGTAATTGTGAAAACTTAATACTTACATTTAAAATTTATTTTCCAACAGAAAAAGTTTTTTTTGGACGTAAGCACAATGTTTCCCCCGTGTTATATTGCGCTCTACCGTAAACAGCGAGTTTTCTCACTGAAAATAAAAGTCTTTCAACAAAAATTATTTTGTAAAATGTGATTTAGTTTTATATACAGACCAGCTGTTGCCCGCTACCTTCTTTGCGTGAAATTATTATAAAAAAATATGACTTCCCTTTTTTTAATTGAATTTTGTTACCAATTTCAAGGGTTTTAATTTTTTTGCACGGAACCCTAATTCTTATTCTAAAAAGGAAAATAAAAGTAGTTTTAGTTACTTCTTATGACATCAGTTATCTGCCAGTAAAAACCCCGACAACCCCGTTTTGTTAAAATTTCAAGGGTTTGAATTTTTCTTTATTCTTCTTTATTCTTTATTGCACACAAAAAAAATATACATACAAATTGCAACAATATAGCTTTTTTTATATAGATTTTTTTGCGCGGACCTCTAATAATTTTTCTAAAATAAAAGTAGTTTGAGCCAGGCTAAAAACTTTATGCCCATGTAATAAAAGCGAAAAAACCTCATTCGCGTCGGTTGGTTTCGGATGACGCGACTCGACATCGCACTGAATAAATGCGACAATTGCGGTTCTATGGATAAAAAAGGAATCTTGGGGCTAAAACACAAAATTCCACAAGATTTCATAGGTCTTAGCATTATGCTTTTTAAAAAAAGAGAATCTGTCATAGGACGCATACCAAACAAGACATCGAACACTTCTTAAAAAGTACTAAATGTCCTCAGGGACCTAAAAGGTTTTAATCGAAGGCGAAAAACCTTGGAGTAAAGATTAGTCCGAATAATAAGATTATCAGTCTATCATAACATTCATATCCGGTTCACGCACAGAGTTCATTTTTGCACGTAAAAAATATGCAAGTAATTAACGGAGTTAGCCCGCCTTCGGTGCTTTGTCTCTCTCATTTTGGTTAGTCAGCAGTATTTGAAGGGTTATATAATATAATAATGGTTAATTATGGGTTAAAGGCCTAATCGGTTAACCTTTTAACCCAATTATTAATCGGTCCCTGGTCCTACTACATAGTGAAAACAAACAAAAACAAATGTGATCCCTACCACTTTCCTTTTCAACCTGTATATTGACCGTATTATATTATTATTTACAGAGTAGCAAAAGACTACGTCCGTCTGCTAAAGTACGGAGACTCGCTGTACCGATGCAAGCAGCTGAAGCGCGCGGCGCTCGGCCGCATGGCCACCATCATGAAGAGACAGGCTGCCAACCTGACGTACTTGGAACAGGTGAGTTTCACTTCTACGTGTGCTAAGTTGAGGGGTAGGAAAGAGTCACTGCAATGTCAGTCCCTGGATAGTTATACAATGTGCAAACGGACCCTACACGAATCTGGCAACCAAGCATTATGTACATCAAACTAAGTAACTTTACGCAAAAATTATTGGTGGGAAACGACTTTTTTTTTGGGGTTAAAAATCACGTTTTACGGTAGGACTCAATGTAACGCACCCAAAACATTGTGCTGATGGATGCATTGAATAGTACGGGGGTCGTGGAGGTGTTTAAAGTAAAGTTATAACATTAAAAACTTGTATTAAAAAAAAAAGTTGGAACTTTGACCCCTATTACCTCCGGAAATAAAAGGTTCCCAGGTATGGTCTAGCACAAAAAAATTATAGCAATGAGGGGGAGAACAAGTGCCTTTCGGCTTCGTTAAGGTTACTATTACACCCATTATTTGCAACCACCCTTTGCATTTTCTGACTGTTATTAGTGTTATTACTCTGATCAGCCCTATGCTGTGATTTGTAAAAAAAAATAAAGTGAACAATATTCAGTATCTTGTAAATTATTTTTTCAGTTTCATAAAATAAAGTTTTTCCAACACACCAAAGGCCAGGTGCTAGGTTGAAGTGGAACTGTGTTGGTCACGTCTGCCGCATGTCGGAGGAGCAATGGGCAAAAATGACCACTCAGTGGATACCAAACAGCAGGAAACGACAACGTGGCAGGCCCAGAAGAAGATGGCGGGATTAGCTGGACTCTTTCGCAAAGGATTGGCCTACAATCGCACTAGACCGCGAAATGTGGAAGGAGGGAAGGGAGGCCTTTGCCCTGCAGTGGGACAATATAGGCTTCTAATAAAATAATAATAACTCACCAAAGGCTGAAACAGAATTCATGTCTTTCTGGAGGCGTATATTTTTGATTTTACGCCATCTTGTTCGAAAAAGAATGCCAGCAGTTATGTTGTTTGTCTACAGGTCCGTCAACACTTAGCCCGTCTGCCATCCATCGACCCGTACACGCGCACCATCATCATCTGCGGCTTCCCTAACGTTGGCAAGTCCAGCTTCATCAACAAGGTATGTAGCCAACTCTGACCGTTTATTTAAGAGTACTTGTGACAGTCCGGGCTTATCGACGAGTCGTAAGTGGGTTCAATTCAATTTCAGGCAAGCACGTACTCTTAAAAATGGTGAAAAAATAAAAAAAAAAACCTACAATGACATGATTCAGAGGCATATTACATTTTGACCGTAATTTTAGCGTTAAATGGCCAACTTTGGCGTTACTATTCTTAGAAACCATTAGTATAGTGTATGGCGTACTCCCATTTCCCAATTATTCCATCCAAACTTGCTCATTTTTAACTAGCTTTTGCCCACGGCGTCGTTAATTTAGAATTTGACAATCAATATGGGTTGTACTCTGCTTGTAATAATATAATCCAATCATGATTCGAAAGACACGTGGCGCCGTCTATTATTATCATAAGAACGTTATTGTTGTTTTCCTCGGGAACAGTACTTTTTTCGGTATGAAAGGAACCCTATGTCCGTTTCTGTACACCTGACAACGTATATGCCAAATTTCAGGATGATCGGTTCAGTGGTTTAGGCGTGAAAAGGTAACAAACAAACATACTTTCGCATTTATAGTATTAGTTAGGATAGTTATGTGACATTCTCGAGCCGACCAAATGTGATGACTTACAGCACACTTAGGCCTGGCTCCCATCAGTGTGAACATATTAAACTGTTTAAAAGGAGACTTCTGTTGTCACAAGACCAGCGGGGATTGGGTGCATCTCTTGCCACACTCCATGTCTTTCCTGGGGTCTACATTACCCCCAACAACCAACTACTGTTTGCGATAAGTGTATGATTTCTTCTTGTTTATCAACAGATCACGCGCGCCGACGTGGAGGTGCAGCCGTACGCGTTCACGACGAAGAGTCTGTACGTTGGACACACCGACTACAAGTATCTGAGATGGCAGGTACGTTCATTTACATTTCTTTTTGACCGAGGGGTTAGGCAGAGGTGTACCTAATAGTACACCCACATTTTGCCAGTTTTGTTTAAGTCTCATTTAATAGGGGGCGAGCCTATTGCCATCAACCGGACACAAATCCAACTCCGTGGCTGCTACTGAGAAATTCATGACATTAACATTCACCGGAACAGCAGGTTTTGGGCTGAATCATTGTGTGGATTTCAAAATTTTTTTAAAGTGCTTGCTCCTAGGTTCTGTTGCCAAAATGTTCATGTTAATTTGTTCCTCATTATACTGACAAAACTTACTTTTGCTTAAAAACTTTTCTCGTCTATCGCATTCCTACAAACTGCTGCCCCATGTGAGATGTTCCATGCCACACCCAGTTAAGAAATGGCGTTCCCTTGAGCGTCCCTGACATAGCTGACAGCAATAAAAGTAATGACTGTCGCACACACGATTTTGTGGTATTTATTTTGTCGTATATTTGCCACGGCTTGACGCCAATGAAGACGCCATGACAGTTTCAAGCGTTTTTAAATCAGAAAATTTTAATTACTAAACCAGTTTTTCAAATTTAGTCAACTAGCCTATCCTTTACTTAATCTTATTATGTCGAATCCACATTTACTGAAATCGGGAACAATTATTTTGATCAGTAACACCCGCACCGGGCACGCGTGCTGGATTATAGCTCTTTCACAAAGCGAATGGAGCCTGTGTCCCAGACTCCCAGCCGTGGGAACATAAGTTGATTATTCTCGAGCTTACGCTGAAACTGTTATTATATCTCAAGTACTAGCTGAGATTGTCTAAAAATGAACTACAACCAATTATAATTCTTCTGATATGAAACAGTTTAACATAAAAGACTTCCAGAGCTCGAGGCGAAAGAAGAATTATTACCAACATACTTGACGTATTACAAACTCACAAAATCTTTCTTTCCAGGTCATAGACACTCCCGGTATCCTGGACCATCCTCTAGAAGAGCGCAACGTTATAGAAATGCAAGCAGTGACAGCTCTGGCCCATCTGCGCGCCGCCATTTTGTATTTCATAGATCCGTCTGAACAGTGCGGCCACAGCATAGAGGAACAGGTAACATCACCCACATTCCTCCCGGAGCCTAATGCAAATAACCGCGCGCATATTTACATTCTGTGATGCCACTAAGAAATTCATAACATGAATGGCGAAATGTGGGTGTACATTTCGCCATTCATGTTTTAGTCCCATGTAATAGGGGGTGAGCCTATCGCCATCAACCTGGCACTGGTCCAGACTCCGTGGCAGCTACTGAGAAATTCCGGCTCGAATAACCCAATAACACTGCCAGATCTGAAGGAAATGAAACGCATTCAAAGGCGTCGTACCCCGTTTTTGCATCATTTTTCATTGATGCTCCGCTCCTTTTGCAATTATTCAACCAAATAAACTCTTCAGCTTTATAATATTAGTATAGATTTTCGACTTTTCCGCTATCATAGTTACTGATACAGACTGTCACTTCGTCTGGCCTTCTGTTGGTGATGGCTTGCTGGTATATCATTTTATATTGTAAAGTATTTTATAAGAGTAACAATCGAGTTTCTTGCCTATTCTTCGGCATACAAAACACCTTTGCGAATGGGTAATAGATTCAATTTTATATCCGTGTTTGACGTTCAGAGGTGAGACTTGTAAGTAGTGAGTTTGAAGTATTAACACAATAACATTATCTTCATCCCCAGATCTCCCTATTCGAGAGCATAAAACCTTTGTTCAGCAATAAACCGCTCATCGTAGTCCTGAACAAGATAGACGTCGTCAAACCAGAGGACTTGGCTCCGGGGAAGAAGGAACTCATTGAGCAGCTCATGGTGACCGGCTCCAAGGGAAACATCGTCAAGTAAGTTGATACAATTTCATCAGTAGGAACGGCCCTTCCTCCCGGACCTCCGCTCAGCTCGGACGCTCATTCTGCTACCGTTTGCCAATTTTTTAACGTATATAAAATATTTTTTACTAAAAATGACTAATTGCTGTTTGCAAAGATCAGCTCAGATCTGAATAAGAGCTGTTTAGCTGTTAGTCTTCCATAGTTCTTTAATAAATAAATCATGTATCCCAGTGTTGTCACCAGACGGCGCTACTTAGTTCAGTTTCAGTACAGTTATTGTTTTTTATTTTTTCGTTTTCAGATCTTGCATTCATTTGTCTGTTAAAGTGTAGGGTTCCGAAAACGGGACGTTTTTAAAAGGCTGGGAAGCAAGTTGATTACTGATCTCATGATCTTTTTTAATTTTCACTTTTCAAAGATACATTATTTTGACTTTCTCAACTTTATAAAGGGTGTAACCATACCCTTTACGGAGCCGAAAATCACTAGTTCATCCCGTCATTGCGGTCATTTTTTTGTTCTAAACCATACCTGGGAACCTTCTTGTTATGGAGATAATGGGGGTCAAAGTTCCAACTTTTCACATTTTTTTTTAAATGCACTTTTTTAATGTAAGATTTTTACTTTAAGCACCTACACGACCCCCGTAATATTCAATCCATCCATCAGCACAATGTTTTGTGTGCGTTACTTTGAGTTTTACCATAAAACGTGATTTTTATTCATCCCAAAAGAAATATCGTTTCCCAGCAATAATTTTTGCGTAGAGTTACTTAGTTTGATGTACATAATGCTTCATTGACGGGTTCGTGAAGGGTCTGTTTACACCTTCTATGTTACCATTATGTTATATTAAACAATATTCGACGTCTTTGTTTTCTGTGCATTCGCTTAAAAAACTATTTTCACTTAGGCCAATCAAAAAAATGTTCAATCTCTAAATATTTTGAGGACTTCCCTTTTAATAACCTCCATTTTTGTCGTCAGCGCGGACCCCAACTCCGAGCTATCAGTGGTACCGGTGATGAGGATGTCCACCATCACAGAGGAGGGAGTACAGGAGGTCAAGATCGAGGCCTGCGAGCGACTGCTGGGGCACAGAGTCACGGAGAAGATGAGGACTAAGAAGGTACGGTGTTCATGTAGCTAGTGTGTTTAACTGCTGGGCAAAGCTTTCCATCATAGCTTTAATTGGTCCCGGTACTGCAATTGCCAATTCCTATGGAAGACTCCAAAGTCGGTCATTATTTATAAGCTTTTATTTAACTTGTCTTGTTAGTTAGTATGTATTGGTCAAATATTGCAACTGAATTTGAACCAAACCAGAATATGAACCTATCAAGTGAGCTGAAATTTTGCAACACACCTTTGGTTTCCAACTCAAAGCACATATTTCGATTAGACTATTACAGGCACTTTTGAATGTCAGAAAAACAAAGAAAGCGAAGCTACAGTCACAGTCACAAGGAATAAAATAATAACTGTGAAAGTACTGCAGTTGCCCATTCCAAAACGTAGATCTCTATGGAAAAGGATGGGCAAGAAACTCCATGGACACTCTTTTTAACCGATTTTAAAAAAAGGAAGAGGTTCTCAATCCGGTTGTATATACGTAAGTTTTAAATAGCCCTTCTAATGCTCGTCATGACTGAAAAGTCAAACAATTGAAGAATACGGACATAATGCAATATTGCTCACCCTCTTAAGCAAGTTATATATAGCTTAACATTTGAAGAAGCCTGTAAGGAATATTTGTGCAAAATTTTAACAGAATCTATGCAAAATTTCAAATACATTTATTTCAGTATTAGTTTACTTTTAACCCGTAAAAGCTTAAAACACTGTTAGAATGTATGCAGTAGTTTGTGCGCCATTCCTAAACATCGAATTGAATTTTTACGCTTTTATTATATGTATCGATATGTTACCTCTTACCCCTGTGAACTTTATAAAATCCTAGGTATTTCTAAATAACTGCCCCCCCCACCCCAGGTTGACGGCATCCTGAACCGTCTGCACGTAGCAGTCCCGGCCGCGCGCGACGCTAAGGCCCGGCCCGCCGTCATCCCGCCCTCCATCGCGCTCAAGAAGCAACAACAAGCTGAGAAGCAGGCGAGGAAGAGGAAACTCGAGAGGGATATCGAGGTCGAAGAGGGAGATGATTATGTGCTGGGTGAGTGAGATGTGCAAGTTCCAATTAAGTTAGCTAGGGAAACTCCGCAGATGAGCCTGAGTATCGAATTCTATGTTTAGATGAATATCCATCTCTTTAAGAGTCAAGCGCCAAGGTAGCCCGCGAAATTCAAATTGCGTTTTGTCATATTGTATGTTGAACAAAATATGATTCGCGACCATAACAAATATGACTTTACTGAGTTATAATCATTAAAATCATCAATACAATCCTCTACGTTCATTATTTTGGATTGAATGACGATTTCCTTAACCTGTGTTAACTTGATTTTTGCACGACTTTTGCACGTGGTGACACTAGTGTTACTCCAACTAATATGAGTTATGTTTGGGGTGGCATGATTTGTCACAGCTCTGTGGCTAAATTTAATAAAAAGCCGCCTGTTTTGTTCGAATTGTGTCGAGCTTTAGCACAAGTAGTAATTGCTTCGACCTATGACCCGAACAATTGAAAGTGCACTCCAAACCGGGAACCCCATAGTTAGCAGTTACCCTTGCTACCACAACACCACCGAACTCATTCTGAAATTCATCAACAGATCTACAGAAGAACTACGCGGAGATACCGGAGGACGAGCGTCACGACCCCATCCCTGAGTTCTGGGAGGGACACAACATCGCTGACTACATCGATCCTGAGATATTTGATGTGAGTATACCAAGTCATCGACATCATTCTCCTGCCCTTATCCCAATTCATTTGTGGTCGGCGCAGCATGTCTTCTTCTTCCATACTTCTCTGTTACTCGTCATCTCAGCAGTCACCACCTTTTTGCTCATATCACCCTTCACACAGTTCATCCATTGCTTCTTTGGTCATCCTCTACTCTAATAGTCATGTACATTCATACTCAACATTCTCCTCACTACATATCTTCGTTAGTATACCAAGTGTACTGATTACATGTAGTATTTCGAATTGCTAATGCTTCCGCCCCGAATTTTTAAGATTTTGTTGGCCCAAAACTTAGCAGGTCACTTTAACTGCAGTAGTTCTGTGATTGGTAGATATCGAGTTACTGGAGCGAATAGCGGTATTCTGATCACTAAAATTGAACTTAAACTTAATAGGCATATGGTGTAAAGTTTTAAGAATATCCACATTTGAACTAAAAAAGCCTGCCTGCATTTTAAAAAAAGAAGTTTAGTTTTTATCGCAGTTGATATGTACAGACAGAATAATAAATGTATTTAGTGATCAACTCTACCTCCTGCTTTAAATTTTTATTTAGGCCCGTTCGAAGCTGAGTACAATACTGAATATTGTTGGTCAGTCAAAACGCGGCCCACAGCAACAGTTTGTCATATGGTCGCGCGCAGGGTCAGTACTCTAGCGCGCATTACCCATGGCAAATACAATCATTTTATATTCGTAAACTTGTAGGAATTATTGTCTTGTATTATTATTAACCTTATCTATCCCTTTAGAAGACACTTAAACAAACAAGAAATATCCAGCGATATAATGTTCTAAACATTACAACATAAATTCTCTGGACTGGTTTTGTATTGCCATCCATAGAACCAATGCTGTTGGAAGCTCAAAGTTTAGCATAGTAATAAATACTAGTATTTTTCAAATACAACATTAACTAGCTTACACGCTATAATTTCTAGAAACTGGCTGACCTAGAGAAGGAAGAGGATCTCCGCACGGAGGGAGGCATGTATGCTGTGCCCAAGATCGAGCTGGACGAGACCATCAAGGAGATCAGAGAACTGGCCCGCCAGATACGGTATGTTACCTTATTCATCATCTGCCTGCCATTTCCCATATTGGGGTCTGCATCCAGTCTAACCGGATGCAGTTGAATACCAGTATTTTACAAGCACCTGCCTACCTGATCTTCACACAATTACTGCGTACTTCGAGCACCCTTGGTAAGACTGGTTGTCAGAATACCGGGCTTTTGTATTTTATTTAAATAGTTTCTTTTATGATTTTAGCCAGCCTGGATATCGACAAAGAATTTGATAAACTTTGCGTTTGAACTTACGATTTTAAATGGGTGAATTGCCACTCGTTATACAGGGTGTAAACGGACCCTTCACGAAGCCGTCCACCTAGCATTCAAATTATTGCTGGGAAACGACTTTTTTTTTTGGGTGAAAAATCACGTTTTACGGTAGGACTCAATGTAACGCACTCAGAACATTGTGCTGATGGATGCATTGAATAGTAAGGGGGTCGTGGAGGTATTTAAAGTAAAATTATAACATGAAAAAGTTGTAACTTTGACCCCCAATATCTGTGTAACTAGAAGGTTCCCAGGTGAAAATCGGTTTCGTTAATGGTACTTTTACACACATTATTATTTGTTATGCCATTTGGTACTGTGGTAAGATGTTGAATGTAGTTTATTTAAAAGTAAATGTTTGTTGGTTTTTATACATGATAGGCCGCAACTCGCCTAATATGATGCTATGATGTGTTTTTGTCTCCAAAAAGATCTTATGTTTTATTGTTAAAAAATATGATCTTTTATCCTCCTGTTAAAATGTTCCCTGGTCCTTGAAAAATAACCTCGTTAAGAATAATGTGGATAGCCTATCCACATTATTCTTAACGAGGTTATTTTGGCCCGTTCGAAGCTGAGCACATTACTCGATATTGTTCGTCAGTCAAAGCGCGGCCTATATCAATGTTTTGTCATATGGTCGCGCGCAGATTTATTATACTCTAGCGCGCATTACCCATGATAAATACAATAATAATTATTAAGTATATAAAAAACTTCTGGGCAAACCAATGTTGTATCACCAATAACATCAGTGTGTTTGTGATGATATCATATTGACCAATGGGACTTGTTGCCAGCAAAATAAACCAAGTATCTAACATAGTTTGTTACGTGTTACAGCAACAAGAAGGCGGTCCTCAAGGACGAGTCCCGGCTTGTGAAGCAATCCACCAAGCCCGTCATGCCGCGCACCAGTCGCGCAAGGGCCAAGGGCAGGTCTACTGGCAAGCTCAGGGACGAGATGGAAAAACTGGGTAACTTCATCACCATATTTATTAGGCTCTTCAATAATACTACGGGGTTACTGCGCATTTTAAGTAGCGAGCCAACTTTGAAAACAAAGATAATCTAAAGGTATTTATTAGAGATGAAACGGATAGTAGTTTGGCCGGATACCGAGTACCGGACCTTCGGCAAGCTTGGAGGCCGGATGGTCGGATATACGGCTGCCGAATATTCGGCCGTTTGTCACGTTACATGTTGTTTGAATTGGACTAACGCTGCCGCACAAGTGCTGTTTACCAAGTGGAGTCGCTTGTCATCATCAAATGCTGAAAATTTAGTATTTATTCACCATAATTTACCACTTGTTAATTTTGAGTGCCAAATTATTAATAATAATATTTTTGACCAGTGATTATTCTCAGTAATAACATTTTGCGATGAGAATGATGAGAATTTTTTGACTTTCTTTTCATAGTCGGTATTCGGCCGGAATTACTATCCGGTATCCGGTCGGATAGTAAAAATGGGATAGGCCGGATAACGGGTACCCGTTACTGGATATCCGTTTCAACTGTAGTATTTATTGGTTCGATAGATTTTGCGATTTAGCCTCAGTTGTCTTGGAAGGATTGCTGAAATAGAACTCGGATTCGCGTTGGGCGCCAGAGACTTCTTTTCAATGCCTGATTTACGCAACAAGAGCGAATTTTATGAGCCTTATAAAAATACATAGTCTTTTACTATGTTTGCAGTTCATTAATAACTTTAGTTAAATAAACCTACGCGCAAGTTCCTACGGGTTGTCTGTTTTGCTGGACTGGGCCCTTAATAAGCTAACAATTTGATTGCTTTCTTCAGGTGTGGACATGTCAGAAAGCAAAGAAGCCCACTTCACCCGCTCCCGCTCCCGCTCGCGCTCCATGTCCGCGCCCGCCGCCAAGCGCGCGCGCGCCGACGAGCGCGGCCGCTCCGTCAGCAAGCCCGCCAGGGACACCACGGGCGTCGGAAACACTCTTGTAAGTGTTTTGATGATCCGACGCACAAACGGTTACACGTATGAGGGGATGAGGGGGAGGGATGAGTGTAGTTTGGCCCGTTCGAAGCTGAGTACAATACTGAATATTGTTGGTCAGTCAAAACGCGGCCCACAGCAACAGTTTGTCATATGGTCGCGCGCAGGGTCAGTACTCTAGCGCGCATTACCCATGGCAAATACAACGTTTTTACTTTCGCGTTTAATACCTTCAAGCGATTTGTGAAACTTGTTTTTGACTAGTCTTATAAATGTCGTGTCAATCGGTAACAAGTCGCGAATAATACCTATCTTGACGTGTTTTAAGGTGGAAGCGCCGGGATAGCCCGCGAAATTCAAATTTTCATGAACTTAGAGGGTTGTTTTGATGATTTTTATAATTATAACTGTGGATCTATATAACTACTAGACCGAGTTTCAAACGTCGAAATCCGGAGACGTACGAAGGTCTTCCATATTGGAAATCGGGTTTTGGAACTCTTAAGAGTTGGGCAGGATACCTAGCGCGGCACGGTGAGGGCAGCTGGTACCGACTGACGGCCCAAGATCAGCGAGAGGCGGCGAGATGGGTGACGTCGGGTTGTGGATGATGATGACGAGAATACACATGTGTTTGTACTTTGGTGTAAACGCGACGTTATGTTTAACAAAACTCACTTTTCCTAATAATTTAGGACCGTATAAGAATCATCATCTGCCGAGTCTAGGCCGCCTTCCAGTCGAACCGTATGCAGCTGATTTCCAAAATGTTACAGGGATCGCCTAAACTTTTTCATTAAAATATTTTCTAAAATCCACTTTTCTTTTTACAGATGCAACAAAAAGCGAAGAGGATGGCTCACGTTGCCATCGCGAAGAAGACCAAGCGGATGGGTCTCAAGGGAGAAGCCGACAGGTTCATCGGCACCAAGATGCCCAAACATCTGTTCTCGGGCAAGCGAGGAGTCGGCAAGACCGACCGGAGATAGGCGGGCAGGTGACAAGCGGGCAAGGGAAGATTGGGCAGACTATCGGAGTAGTATCCAGGATACCTGTTGGATATTATGTGGATATGTTCAGGTCGTGTGTGGAGCATTTAAAAGTATATTTGTACTGTGTGAGTTTTTATTAATATTATTCACCCGTAACCTTAATTTTGTGTTCTATTGTAGTATGAAATTAATTTAGTGTTAGTTTATGTATTTCACATAATTTTCTTTATTTTTGTCGTTATGGCTACTGTCGATTACATAGTTAGTCAAGCCATTTTATAAAATGAAGTCATTTTCAATATAAAATATATTCGTAGTTTCAAGAGGAAATACTTAAATAATGATGTATATTGATTTTGTGAATGGGACAAATACTACGTTTGAACATCATCGACTTGAACATTGAGTTTGAAACCACTGTGGACTAGCTGTAAGTAAAAGATACACATTAGTATCAAATAAACGTTATTTTCGTGTATTTCAGTGTGGCTATTGTATAAATTGCCATTAATTTGATCACTGTACTCGCTCAAAAATGTCTTGTAATAGAGCTGAATTTAAACAAATACACTTATATTAATTACTTCTGTTTTATTTTCTCTTATTAAGAGGTCTATCACAAATTTGCGTTCTGAAAGATTAGGTACCGCCAGCATATCAAACTACTACAATCTGGCAAATTTCTCCAATAGATTTTCATCTTTATCGCTAAATTAGGTTCAAGGTTGATTGGGAAAATTTGCCAGTTTCGAGAAGCGTGATGTGCTGGCGTGTGTAACACATCCTTGACTTGTTTTGTTCGTACAAAAACCTCGCTCCTCTGAGCAGTTCCCACTAGAGCTGCGCTGACCGAGGCTACGTAAATGAAGTGATCCTATTGGTTCTTAACAAATACATCCTCGCACATCTCTGGTGAAAACGCAGCCTAAGGGAACTCGACCTCACCTGACCCCCTTACGTGACTTTGCCCAGATCTTTGTCATTGATACCAGCCGTCCCTTACTTGATGTCAAGGTCACTGAGCTTGGTGTGTCTATGTTATGCTTCTGACCATGTTCGTAAAACAGTTTCCGCAGGAAAAATAAAACACAAAATTAGCAAAATGAATGGCACATTTATATTTAATTAATATTATTAATTATTATAATTAGACCTTTCTTGTAGTTATATTTTAATCTATGCATTTGAGCAGGAAAAGAAAAAAACACAAATGCTCTATGTTACATAGGCTGCTGGGGTTGCAATTGACGAAAAAAACAAAAAAATAATAACAAAAAGCCTCATTTTGTACACAATATCTCCAGGATAGTTGTAACGGTGTCTAATTTTACCATTCATTGGTGTACTGAGCATCAGTTGCGAATAAATACAGGGCGAATGCGTACGTATTAAAAAAGAACTTAAAATAGACCTACAAAGTACGCTTGACAACAAAATTATAGATAATTAATAATAAAAAAGAAATTACATCTAAATGGAAGAGGAATCAACTAATCTAAACTAAAAGGTGATAGTTAAGCCTTACAAACTAAAGGTAGAATACTAAAAAGATATTGTTTAGGGTTTTGTAAGATCATTTACGTCAATTTAGATGTACAACAATTTTTCTTGATATTTTCACATTAATTCCATTTATACAAAATAAGAATTGATGGCAACACATTATCCTCGTTAATCGTTTAGAGAAATGAATGATATAAAAATATTAATCTATGTAACAAGTTAAACTAAATATTATGTATAATTTCTTTAGAATTAAAATTAGTGCTACAAAAATGATGTGTTGTCAACAATTCCTGTTATGTTACCGGGACGGCAGATAAACATTCTGCCATCAAATATGTATAAGTATGACCAGCATTAAAAATCTTTCGAGACATTATACAGTCCAATGATTGATTTCATAATTTTCAAGCGTAAATTGTATTTGGAATAATCAATTATTCAAAAAGCCATAAACATCATAATTTCCTAAAAATAAATATTTCATAAAATTAAAGACTTTCCTCTGTAGCAGAGGAAATATAATCAAAATACAATAAAGTATGAATTAAAGGATTTTTTTAGAAAATTGTAACAAATACGGCTTTCTCGAAATATACACGATTCATAATCTTCAATGATTCAAGGGGAAATCAACCTTAAACCTATATAATACAGAGTACCATTTAGTCTATCAACTAAAAATGGATAGATTTAAGTCGGGTAGTGCAACAATAATATTGCAATTGCGTTCGATGCCAACTCCCGAATTTCAGCATTGAATCTAATGCAATCTTTTTGTTGAACTATGTGATTTTAGAAGTTTAAAGAATAGATGCCTCACAGTTATAAGATCACACTGTTGTTTTTTAATAACTTCATTAGTATTTTATGTTTTGAGAAACAAAAATGTATTGTTTTTTTTACTTGAAAGCTTTACATAGAAAACATTTCAACAAAACGATTGAAAGTATCTTTCTAAAGTGTTTCTTAGTAATATTTAGAGGAGAAAAATAGAACTCTGATTCTGGAATGAAAATCAAAACCAAAAAAATGAGTTAACAAATCGTCTACTGTTGACTGATTATCAACAGCGAACCGAACCACATGGCATACGTTCTTCAAGAAACTGGGTATAATCAGTATAGGTGAAAAATACCTAGTCATCCAATCGATAACCTTAAAAAATCTCCTATCCCAGATAAGTCGAAACAACTAAAGATACTATACTAAACGCATTACCGAAGTAACTGTTGACAATACGTATCATAGCAGTTTCGAAAATAATAATTATAAATGTCATGAAACATAATAACAAAAATATTAATAATTTAGGTCCAAAATATTTGTCAGAAATCCAATTGTTTATCTAAATCATTGAGCAGATATTGGTAAATATATATTTTTAATTAAATATACACAGGTGTGATCAATTATGTGATTTTTTGTCTTCAGACTTGCGATTGTGATGATTTTTTAGTTGTGCGCGTTGTGTAAAAATTTATATTTTAAATTAGATTTTTCTAAATCTATTTATTAAAGCAAATACAGATTATGATTTTTCTGTCAACGCTTCTTTGGTTTATCCTAAAAATATTTCAATTCTATGCAGATGGGCGATCAAAAACGACTTTACTAATGGCAAGACAAAAATCACGACAGTCGCAGGTCTGAAAACGTTTAAAACATTACATCTTTTCGACGGTATTAAAGCGATGTCATTTGCTATATTTTTATTACGTTATATGCAATAATCCCATCTTTTCTCCGAGAAAAAATAGCAAATGACAAAAATATATTAAAAAAAACAAAAAAATATTTAATAAAAACCTTGCACATAAAAATGTATAAGTACGATCTCAAGGCAATTAGCTACCGAAAATATTCTAAAAAAAGAAAAATTATTATTTATAATAAAAAAATAATACTACGTATAACTCGAAGATCTTTCTGGATCGCAAATGAGTGTCAAAAAACAAAAATAATGTCAACGATTACGATTCACTGGAGTTTTGGTACAAAAGTGTCACCTAAGTACTTTCTTAAGTAAGCAGCCATTTTTTTACCCCTTTTTTTTGTAAACTTGTAGATTTTTCTCCCAAAACAAAACATATTTATATTACAATAAGTACTAAGTTTTTACTAATTATTTCAAGCACAATCATTACTTTCTTTTTTAAAATCAATGATGTTACAAGTTTACAAAAAAAAAGTATGATATACACCACCTGTACATGAGAAAGGATCACGAAACAAACATACAGTTTTATTGTCTAGCTTCTTAAACTCAGCATAAAGCGGTTGAAGTGGTGTCTATGGCAGCGACATAGAGAAAAAAAAAACTTTAAAAAATCATCGTAATTAAAAATATCTTCATTTCTTTCTCATTTCTTACCTATACATGTACATATACTAAGTTAATATTTTACATTATTTATGTCTTTGGATCTAAGACATAAACTCCTTTCTCATCCGATGTTACGTTCTGTTTTATAAAACTATCTCTATTTACTAGTAATATACACACTTATGTACTACAGAGTCCGAAATATAAGTCACTACGCACTGCTCGATACCGTTTTAGGTTCCTTATGTAAAATAAAGAACCCTTCATAGTTTTTTAGTATTTTTTTTAGTTTATTTAAATAATTCTTTGGAACTCTCTTCCGATGTGAAGTTCAGAGTTGGGCTTGGAGTGTAAATGACCAATGATGACGTAATTGTAGTGACGTCGAAAGGCAGTTTTTAGTACCCATAGTTTAAGGCGGACTCGAATATTTTTCGAGTATACGATGGGTAGGCAAAGATACATATTTTTTAGTGATGTCACCGCCAAAAGAAGTCAAACGCTATTTAAAAAATTAAAACAATATAATGTCATGTTGTTACAAATTTAATATTATTATTAAAGCTTATGTTCAAGTGAAATAGGATTAAAGATGAAACAACATGCATGATTTTTATTTAAAATAGGCAAGGTTGGAATAAAAATAGATCAAGAGTCACCCGAAATAGAAGAACAAGACTAAAGATCCATTTATAATCTTAAAAAGTTGTTTTAAGAATTGCAGTTGTTAAAAATATTTTTGGAAATAGAGAGCCAAAAAAATGGTCAAAAATTGGTAATTACTACCCAAACCCAACAGTCACTGGGCACTCAAAAGAAACTTGGATTTTCTTCAAAAATCTGCTAATCAAGTGTGTACTTATAATAAAAATCAACTTATATTAAGTAAAATGTAAACTTTTACTTATTTATGGCATTCCTCCGTTTGGGAAGACAGTGTCCCACTCCCGTTCAACGGGTTTTTTTTTAATTAAAAATTAAAAGAGAAATAAAAATAAAATGCAACGATTAAAGTTTTGCGTGTATATGTGAGATTTGTTGACTTATAGAGAGATTTGTTGTATATACAATATGTTAAAAACCCCTGTCCGATCCGTGAGGTATCAAGATTAGATTCTATTTAAGTTCAAGTTAAAAAAATACCGCGACGAAAATTAAATAAAATTTAAGTGAATGGTGGTAACTTGGGATAAAAATCACGATTTTAAAATTCATTAATATTTTTACTGTTACGAATATTTCATGTTTCTTGTTTTATTTTGTATTGTCAATGGTGTACCCTTCCGGATCGGACAGGGTTTTTTTTTAACATATTATATATTTTTTACGAAAAATCCGTTTTTTTTTTCAAATCCGAGTGTTTTTTAAGTAAAAAAAAACGAGTAACCAATGTAAATGTAAGATTTTTTTTTAAACTGACATCAAATATACAGGGTAATATTTATAAAGTTACCAACTATAATTTAATAAATACATTGATTGTCATGCACAATTCGATTTCATGCAAGATTTCAGATCTTTTTTACAGTAATTGAAAATCATTGGCAACTTTACCAAACATCGGTAAAAAATAATACCCTGTATAGAAGGAAAAAAATCAGCAAATTCCATAGATAGTAAATTTTTAACACTTTAAAAATAAATAAAAATAAAACTACACATTTCTGTCTAAAATTCTCGTCATTTACGACATAAATTACTAGAATTTCATTTAAAAAAAAAGAAACAAAAACAATTAAAAATACACATGACATTAGTTAGTCACATTTAAATCCGTCAAGCCACTCACGAACACACGCAAATCATTAAAACAAAACATAATATCCTTGCACACGTCAGTCGCAACTGTCTAGTTGGCGGCACGTGTGGCGCAGTGCGTAGCGCGGGCGCAGGCTGCGCGTGCGCACGCCGAGGGCTATTGCGGCGCGGGGCCCGAGGGCGGCTGGCCGGGTAACTGGCCCATGCCCTGCAAAATTAAAGCTCTCTAGGAAATTGTTATAATGTACACGAGTTCCTCTCACAGCCACTGCCCCGGAATATTTACATAAGCTGTCGAATTAAACATCATCATGCTTATATGGCATCGAAGGGTCGGGCAGAGGTGTACCATAGTACGCCCACATGTCACCTGTTATAGTACAGTATCACCAGTTTAAGTTTGTAGTTCGGGGTGTCGCTGCTTGTCAAGGAGAAATGCAACAATATGTCAAAAGTGGTAAGATTTTTTTAGTTCTGTGTTTTGCTGCCTACACAGATTATGTTGGTCGAAATGTAAATAATAGGGTGCGAGCCTATTACCATCAACTGGGCACACATTCAGTTGTGTGTAATCGGCTAATCGTTCTAAAAGTTATATATATAGATAGAAGGGGAGCCCTGTAGAGATCAAGACTTAATAATATAAATATAGATAATTATGAGACATAACTCTCCCAACTAAACGAACGATTCCTGGGTCGGGCAAAGCTTCATTGCAGTAGCAGCCACGGAACCTGGATTTGCGCCCGGTTGATGGCAATAGGCTGGCTCCCTATCACATGGGTCTTAAACGTAATTGACGAAACGTGGGTGTACTATTAGGCACACTTCTGCCTAACCCTTCGGGAATTACAGGCGTGATGTTATGTTATAACTCTCTCCTATCAAAGCTCCTTGTAGCACTGTAGGTAAGGTCAACATGTCCTTAGGAGGACTGTACTCCTACACGTACCGGCATGGGTTGGTAGTGCTGTAAGGGTGCGGGCAGCAGTTTGGGCGCCTCTTCCGCTTTCTCCTCCTCGCGCCGCTTTAGACACGCTGCCTTGGGGTTTAAGTTGCGTTCTGTAAATATCAGGGAATTTATTAGATACTGCAAAGAGGTGCTACAAGAATGTTGAGGGGACGAGAATGGATAAAATAAGAAATAAGTACATAAGAGGAGGCCTGAAAGTGGCGCCGGTGACTGAAAAGTTGTGTGATAATCGGTTGTCGTGGTATGGTATGGAAAATGTTGTGAGGAAAGTTCTGAGTATGACTGTGGATGGGAATAAGAGTAGAGGAAGACCAAAGAAACGATGGATGGTCTGTGTGAAGGATGATATGGCTAGAAAGGAGGTATCTGCTGAGATGACGAGTAATAGAGAAGTATGGAGGAAGACATGCTGCGCCGACCACAAATGAATTGGGATAAGGGCAGGAGAATGCTGATGAAGCGAAGTTCACAGTTTTCCAGCCAAATTACTTCCAGTGTCATAATTGCCCATCGTTATACCAAACAGAAGCCATTTTCTATCCAGTGTGCGACGTCACTTCAGTCGCTTCTCGGGTAATGACGTTATCTATGACAAATTATTGACCATCGAACATACTAATGCTGAAGATAGTGTTGTCACGTTTTGTGTAAGTTTGTTCGATTTAAGGGAAATGGTGGTAGTTTGGGCACAACAATCATACATTTTAAACATCAATGTTTACTTTCATGAATATTTTATAGTTCTTATTTTATTTGGTAATTTCATTGGTATACCTATATGCCCCTTTCAGGGGGGTTACTATGACGTCTTAAAGCAGGACTAATTCCAGTGTGGGTAAGAGACAGAGCTATTCAGGTCGTCTAGCGCCATCTCTTTCCCACACTGGAATTACTCTTGACGTCATGATAGACCACCAGATCGAAAAGTTTTTTTTTAACATCTCTACATAGTATAAAACAAAGTCGCTTCCCGCTGCCTGTATGTCCCTATGTATGCTTACATCTTTAAAACTACGCAACGGATTTTGATGCGGTTTTCAGTAATATATAGAGTGATTCAAGAGGAAGGTTTATATATATTTTGCACCCGTGCGAAGCCGGGGCGGATCGCTAGTATTGTAAAAAGAAGGGTAAAAAATGTATTATTTGCTCTCGCAATATACTGCCCCTCGGGTTAGCTACATCTGAATCATGATGAAGACGCTCACCTCTGACTTGCTGCTCTAAGGTCATAATGACCTCGACGGCCATGTTGAGTATACCCAGCTTGGTCTGCGGCTTATCGCTCTTCAGGTGGGTCATACACATCCTGCCCAGTTCTTTCAGAGCCTCGTTTATGTCTCGTATTCTTATCCTGTGGAAATACGCAGAGAGGTCAGATGAAGTTGAAGGCTCATTTTTAAAATGATGTTTTAGAAAAGTGTGTGTTAGGCAGTGTTATTTAAGTATCATATTCACTTTTTCTTAGTCTTTCTTTTCTTTTGTTGGTTATGATTATACTCTTTGTTACATACCCTAAGTACAGACGCCAGCACACAAGCTACTACAATCTGTCATATTTATTTAATCGATTTCCAACTTTATCGCTAAAGCATTAGGTTCAAGGTTGACTTGGAAAATTTGATATGTTCGGGTAGCTTGCTGTGCTGGCGTCTGTACATCACACGCTTTTTTAAAATGATTTTTTTTTTACTGCTTGTATTACGAGTGCTCCGCGTGCATTTAGGGTTAGCTTTCACCTCCAGTGACATCTCATTGAAAAAAAAAGGCACCAATGGGGATTTTTTTGTTTTTTAATATATTACACTCTCTGTGATACTCGTATGCCGATTCGATGGACACGCGAGTCTATAATTTTATAGTAGCACATAGACCCGTATTGATGCAATAACAATTACGACACAATTATTAAAAAGCATGATAACATTGGGTCACAGTGTGTAAAATTCCTGAAATAAATATCTATAGTATATCTTTTCACAAAAAGCTACACAAATACACAAAATGAAAAGTCTATATAAAAGGTGTGTTAAATCACAGAGGAATTTCTACGAATTTAGTTTATCACCATTTTTGAGATTCAATCATTGATTGGATCTAGAAATTATCGAAGGTAATTTGGCTCATATACAGCCCGTGCGCAAGAGTCGTGCACACAAACAAAATGATACATACACAACACAAGCACAGCGTTTTCTCTTGTGTATGAGTATTTATTTTTGCTCTTCCACCTTCTAGGCTGCGCTGAACACAAGACTTCCGTATGCCAGAACAAAAAGCGGAAAAATATTCATTCGCCTTGTGTCAGTGCGGACTACGCCACTCGAACCCGCGTCAGAATATTCGCTTTTACTGCAAGGACAAAATGTTCTTCCTAGCCGGCTTAAGCCGATTCCACGCGTTAAGTGTGTGCACAAAAAAATACTCTATCTGTGGTCATGCCCTTCTACCCAGACCCTCATACCCCATCGCTGTCTTACCTCTCCCTGGCGTTGTTGGCCTGCCGCCTCTCCTTCTCTCGCATTGCCTTGGATTGAGGGTCGGCATCGTCGTCGCCTTCGTCCGCTGACGAATAACTGGTGCCCAGATGTATGGGTTAGGTTGGGAGCTTCTTTTATTAATAACTCTTAGTCTAAGGATTGGAGACGTTGACAATTTGAAAATGAGAGGGATGTGAAAGTTGGGGTGAAAATAGGAGGTACTTGGGATGAAAGTTGGGGTGAAGAGTATTTGGGGTGAAAATAGGGGTATTTGGGGTGAAACTTGGGAGGAGTTGGGGTGAAAATAGGGGTATTTGGGGTGAAACTTGGAGGAGTTGGGGTGAAAATAGGGGTATTTGGGGTAAAACTTGGGGCTTTGGGGAGAAAATTGGGGGAATTGGGGTGGAAACTGAGCTGTTGTTGGTTTAAGAGTTGCATTTAGCAAAATCTCTTGGTATTGCACAATATCTTGATTGAACTAAGTAGGATATCTGATTCAGATCCATTTAATCGGTAGGGTTTTAATTTATCCCATATCCAGCTCGTTACAATATTATAAAACGTTCTTCTACATTTCGTTGCAAGAAATATGAAGTATGAGTGTGTCCAAACCTGGCCACTTTCGCGATGTTTTTTGTTCCTAATAATTAATTTAGTGGTATTGTTGATCAAAGAAAATAACTGATTGAATTAGAGGATATAATTTAGTTATTTAAAGTGTATGAAGATAGACAAAAAGAAGTATTGAAAAATATTATACAGTAAAGGAGCTGTAATAACAGATAGTACTTACATAAAAGATTAAAATGTTCAACGTCTCCAATCAATTTATCAAAACGCGACCGAAAAGTTGATTAAAATATAGAATAAAATGAAGAAACATAACCTGTGTTGTTCCCTTCGACGAAGGCGGCGCGCGAGAGAGTTCAGCCGACCCTGTTCTTATAGCTAGCTTAGTTATAATTATAACTAGAGTGACTAATGCACTTGAGCTTCTGTCGTTGGGTGAGTGCGAATGTTAACTTGCGTGTTGGCGTTCATAACGTGGTTATTTGGTGATATTCATAGACGTGGTTTTCAGTCGAATAACAAGAATTTGTGTGGTATACTGCAACTAAAAAACACGACTACTGAAAAATCACGCTCTAACTAAATTCGAGGTTTACAAGGTGAAATCGACTCCTCCTATTGTTGAAGTCGGTTAAAATGTAGCCCATGTTACCCGGGCTATAATAACGAATCGATTGGCACCTTATTCATCCAAATCGGATGAATAGTTTTGGCGGTGCAGAGGAACATACGTAAGTACAAACATACGCACTGCTAAAATCATACCCTTCTTTTTGAAAAAAAAAAACACAGGGCAGTTTTAATTGCTGTTAGTAGTTTTGTAGATATTATAAGCAAAACTTTTTCTATTAATGTCAAGCTAGCCAGCCAGCGTTTTAGGCTGTGGATTTTTCGTTTGATCTCAATATAATTCAGTAAAATGCAGTTGTGTATGAACGTAGCTGGCGAACACAGGTATCGGAATGCAAACGTGGAATAAAAAGTGCACGCACACAATAAAAGCTCAAGTGCCTTCGACAAGTGTCCAAGCTGATGAGTTCCTATAGCCGTTTATTAATAAGCGGATGTATTAATGATTTGTTAATATGGCGCCATTGTCCTGTGTGAAAAAGTGATGAATGAATTAATAATTACGTATTTACATTTGGAGTATTTTAATGTATAAATTATGACATCATTTCTATACTTATAATAATATAATAAAGCTGAAGAGTTTGTTTGGCTGTACCCGCTAATCTCAGGAAGGAATGGTTCGAATTGAAAAAATATTTTAGAGTTAGATAGCCCATTTATCGAAGAAGAGTATAGGCTATACAACATCACGCTACGACCAATAGGAGCGAAGCATCAATGAAAAGTGTTGCAAAAAGGAAATTGAGAGCTTCCGTCGCATGCGCTGCGTAAACGGTTTAAGTTACGCAACAATCATGTATGACGGAATTGTTCCTCTAAGTTATAGAAACAGTCCGCGTCTATCTTTTAAGGTTGACTCACTATAACCTTATGTTAAACAAATTTGGAAATAATGCATTTTTTGCGATTCTGTTTTTATAAAAATTAATCCCAATTTTGAATAAAATTGCCCTTACTTCATTTTATTTCAATGAATATCTTAGAAGATCAGTTTAAATAACTCAGCATCAAAATAATGATCAAGTACCGCGCGCCGCGTCGTTCGTCAAATGCTTATTCCTTTTTTTCTTGGAAATTCTATAAAAGATAAAAAGCCAAAAAAATCCGGGAATTTACTCACTACAACATGCTAAAATGTATTTCATAATTTTTCTGCAAAAAATGACATTTTAATTCCGATCAATAAGTTTGTTCCACGACTTACCTTCCGCCTACCTAGGAGTACCACACAGAAAAGAGCTTTATTTAAAAGAACATAAGGCATAAAATAGAGGACATTGTACACACTGTGACCCTGTTAAAATGGCGTGCGGCTGAAACTATAACACAATGTTAGTATATTATGAATAGATTATATATGAGATAAATGTGTGTGCAAAGGAAATATCTGTGAAATGGCGTAATGAGGCTGTACTATTAGATCTCTGCCTAACCCTTTTCGGATTACAGGCGTGATTTATGTTATGACTCATACTATAACCTCGTTTTCCAGCTATAAAGGGTCAAACTAAATTTGCTAGTGTAACTCACTCAACATATTATGTTATTCCATAGTTACCTTTCTAAAATACGTCAAATAAGTTCCAAAAAACCACTGATATTTCCGACAAAAAACCATGGTAAACAGTGAATCACAGCAAAAATACCAAATAAACAGTACGGAAGATTAAGTAATGGTTAAAGTGATGGAAATCAAAGAAAATCATAATAAATATGTTTACCATGGTAAGCTGACAATGTGAGCAAATGAATTATAAAGAAAAAAAACAAAAACAGTGGCATGTGCGAATGTAGTAAAATTGATTTACTTTTTTAATCAACATAAGTGCCAGTGCCACTCTATCTGCCTTTTAAAAACGAAAACGTACCAGTTCCAAAAGGGGTAATAAATCGAACAAGAAAGACGAGAAGCATGAACAATTCTTCTAATCGTCCCTTATGGAACCGATAAGTCGTAGGTAAGAAATAATAATAAGAGTTGATTTGTCAATTTACCTATGAGATTACCCCAAGTATTGTATATCTTAAATTAATTTCAAATAAGCTACCTTTGTCAAAATTAAAAGTAATTTCTTTGACCCCCAATGTCAATTTTATTATGAGTACCAGCACATCCATACTATTCGCCATTTTTTTTTGCGGTAGGTAATAAGGGTAACATGAATCAAATTACCCTAGTCAAAATTAAGAGTAACATGACCCAAATAACAATTATTTACTCTTGTCAAACTTGATTACTTTAAGGTTAAATAATTATAAGAAATGGTTTTTTGATTGTGCATATTTCGCCCTTTTTTAGTGCATATTTGCATGCATATTTCGGCATTTTGATATTGCATATAATCTGATGTCTAGTAATTACCTTAGCTTGTGTAAGGTACTCATTTGGAGTAACAAAATGACTGTAGGGTAAGGTAATTACTTTAGGGTAACGAAATTTTCAAATTCAGCAATTTGTTAGGGTAATGAGTCGTAGGTAAACCGCCAGGTCGTCAGCAAGTCCGCGCACCTCTCCCTCACGTTGTTGGCCTGGCGCCTCTCCCGCTCGCGCGCCGCCTTGGTGTCGGGGTCCAGGTCGTCCTCGTCCGCGGAGGAGCAGCTCGGCATGGCGGGGTTGCTGGAGCTTGGGGGGCGGGAACACTTCACTTTACACAACCGATTACAGTTTCATTGGTAGCTCGAGTATAGCGACTCACATGTAAGAGTGGATGAGTCGAATATTAAGATTGATTGCAGATGACGGACTGTCTTTTTTTGTAAGAAATGACGATAATACAAAATTCAATAGAACATCTATTGAATTTGTTATTTTAAATTGATATTTTTTTTAATTTTTATGAACTGTCAGAACAAAAGTGGCATCCTTAAATTTTATTCCAATTTCGATATTTAAATATATATTATATTGACTTCAGTAGTGCACTTTAGTTCAGACAACCATGAAGAAAATAAATTGTAGCTGTGGCGAAGGGTACATTACAACACGATTCCTTTAACTTTTTAGCTACCTGTCAACCTTCGCCACCGCTGCCTAGACATTATGCACCATATCAACAAGACTCACTATCGCCTGGAGCGCTTGGAGTTGGGCGGCTTGTTGGCAAGCGCGTCGGCCGAGCCTGATGATGACGGCTTCGACTCCACGCCTGAGTCCGGAGGCTCTTTGCGTTTCTCTGGAAAGGGGGGAATATGCTCATGAGTATAATTAAGTGATGTTTTGACAACATGTGGTCCGAGGGCAGCACAATCGGGAGATTAAATATAGGGTGAAGAGGGACCCTTCACGAAGCCATCAACTAAGTAACCTGTACATAAAACTTAGAAACACTGCGCACAAATTATTTCCGAAAAGCGATTTTTTTTTGTCAGAAATCTCAGGATTTACGGTAGGGCTTAATGTAACGCACTCAAAACATTGTGCTGATGGATGAATTGAATAGTACAGGAGTCATGGAGGTGTTTAAAGTAAAGTTACAACATTCAAAACTAGTACGATTTTAGATCGTTGAATTCGTGTTTTTAGAGCTATGCTCGTTTGAAATGGAGCATTATTCGATATACGAAGACGGCATCACTTTTAAAATCATAGTGATCTTTTTCTCGTCAACATGCGGTGTCCGCTAGCAGAGGAGTCATACAGCCATACGTACTGGTGTTGGGCAGCACGTGCCGCTCCATCTTGATGGGCGGCTCGGCGTGCAGCGCAGACAGCGCGCCGCCCATCGTCCGCACTGGAACAACACCATTATAATTATAAATTACTCCTTGTTTCACATTCACATCATCATCATCTGAAATAAGTTAGCGAAACTTTACAGACGAGATCAAATTTAAATATAATCTACCGGAACTCCGCAGCACCACGTAAACACGATAAACTAATAATCAATTCATTTTCTAACAGCTGCATATAGGTCTGTTAGAAAATAAATTGAAAATAAGCTGAAAATTAGTAAAAACATTTATTTTTATCGTGTTTACAAAGCACGTTAGACCTGCAGTTGATCTGTCGTCGGTCGTGTACGGTCGTCGCTTTACATTTTTCTGCTTACGCAGTGACCTACTTTAGGCCCGCTACGCGCAACTAAATTATATTATATATAGTGAACTTTTAACTTGTAACTATCAACAACATAGAGAGAGAATCGCCTTTTACTATAACACAGTTACCTTTGCCTAAAGAAACCTAATTGGTGAATCTTGGTGAAACCGTGCTTCTCTACTATACAAGGTGTAAGTAAACGGACACTTCACGAAGCCGTCAACCAAGCATTCTGTACATCAAACTTTACGCAAAAATGATTGCTGGGAAACGACTTTTTTTTGGGGTCAAAAAGTACATTTTACGGTAGGACTCAATATAACGCACTCAAAACATTGTGCTGATGGATACATTGAATAGTTCGGGGGTCGTGGAAGTATTTAAAGTTATAACATTAAACACTGGTATTTAAAAAAAACTTGTGAAAAAATTTAAACTTTGACCCACAATATCTCCGTTGTTAGAAGGTTCCCAGGTGTGGTCCAGAACAAAGAAATGGTCGCAAAGACGTGGCGAACAAGTGTTTTCGGCTTCGTGAAGGGTATTGGTACACCCATTATATTTAACACACAACAACTTCACGACAAATCAGTGTACGGAGTTAACCACTACAACCTGTACAGATCGTGTCGGATTGACTTAATTACCGCAAGCCCATAAGACAAGCAGACTGTTCCGATTTTTTTTTAATTATGAGGACTTTTAAGAGTTGTCGGTTATAAGGGTAAGCCAGGCTTATAAGCAGTGGCGGACCTCTCATACAAGCCGAAAAACCGGGCTTGCCTAACGATAAACAAAAAAAAAAAAAAAAAATACTCTCCCTGATGCCGATGGGCCATCTATTTTTTATATTTTTAAATGTTTTTTATATACAAAAACAAAATAATACTTAGTAATTTTTTGTCAAACAATAATAACATTCGGTTTCCACACAACTTTCAATCCATAACAGAAATTATTTTAAATTCGCGCGCTTAAATTCTGATATGCCGGCCGCGATACTCTGGCTCGCTCTAACACTATACAAAAGAAGAGTTGAAGTTTAGTGCGTAATACGGCCTACGGTCAGTGACCCAGTGCTAGCTAACGCTTTCTCTTTCACACCCACTGGCTTTTACGTGGCTTCTGTGACCTCTCATGTTTCCTAGCAAAATGTGTCCGTTTTTGACAAAAATTTTATGTACTCATGTGAGAATTTGTATCGAGTTTAAAGCTAGGCTTTTCTTTGAATGTGTGCGTGTAAGTCTGTGTAAGTTGAGAGAGAACGTGTGTGTTCGCGCCGATGATGCGCGCGGCTATGCGCTTCGTGCGAATTTTGATACAAAGCTTAGTTCGTATTGTTTTGACCTAGGAATTATGCCAGTAGCACGCGTTAATTATTACGAATGAATGCTGTTTTGAAAATTTTGAAAACAATATTCTAAAGTTAGGTTTTGTTTTGTTATTGTAATTGTGTGAAAGTTATTAGCACGATGTGATTTATACCAATGATTTTGCAAGTTATTAATTGATTGTTATAAAGTGGTCTGTGAATGTGAATGTGAATTCGGATATTACCGTCGAAAAGGTATGTAAATACGTTGAGTTAGCTCTTTACTTCACTGTTAAAGAAGTCCTAATGATAGTTTTTCTCGGCAATGTATTTTTGTCGCTTTTCGCATATCATTTTGTAGTTATTTGATAAAGTTCTTCCAAATAAAGAACCATCATCGTAATATTATATCTCTTTGAAATAAGAAAATACGTAAATACGAGTTTAGGTACTTAAAGAGTCGTTCTGAAGAATAGAATAAGTAAATAAAATTGGCTATTATTTATTAGTCATTTATAATGATTTTGTGAGATCATTAATATTTATGTAATATCAAATATTATCATTTTAATCGACACTATATTGAATTAATAAATTAGTGTGTACGGCAATAAAATAACAAATCAATAGTGTAAATGCCATCTAGTGGCCATTTTGAATGAAATATTTTGCACGTCTGAATTGTAAACAGTAGCGTAGCGAACTTACTTTGGTGTCACGATTCGTACGCATAGATGGCGCCTTTGTCAATTATGCAAGCGTATTAAGATATCGAGACTAGAAATTAATTGAAAAACTATAACTTATAAAATTATTTCCCAGAACATCGGTAGCTGACCAACTGGGCTTGCCTCCATTCTGACCTAGCGGCACGCCACTGCTTATAAGGGTAAGCAAAGTACCGCCATCGCCACTACTAGCAGTGCTGGGGTGGCAGTGGCCCCCGCAGCCCGCACCCCAGTCATAACTGACGAGTGAGCGGTGTGTAGTGTGTGTAGTGTGTGTAGTGTGCGGCACTAACCCGGGCGGGGCGCTGCGCTGTGCAGGTAGGTGTCGGTGGGCGGCGCCTGGTGCGGGTGCTGCATGTCCTGCGGGTACAGCTCGGGCGCCTCCGCGTGGTTGCGCAGCACGTTGATGGCGTCGTCCAGCCGCTCCTCCATGCGCGCGCCCTGCAGTGCCAGCAACAACACGTTACGTTACCGATAACATACTACTTTCAATAATACTAACTGCCCACTAAGTGTTAAGGCAAAGACGCATCGACTTGCATGAGCAAACGTTGTGCGGAGTCCACACCATAGTAATTAATTTGCAAAACGATATAAGTATACCGTTTTGCCGTCTTAACGAAGCCTGCATTAAGGCGGCTTTTAGGAATTTATATGGTGGTGTACCTACCAAAATTTTTTTTTTTAAATTTACCTGAGCATAAGAAATTAATTCAATAAAACCTAGAAAGTAGTTTGAGATTTTGTAAGTTTATCAAAGTTCTATTGCCTCATGAATTGCTAGAAATTTGAATATTTGTAACCATTGTTAACACACATATAGGTAAAAACCAAAGGATCACATACAAACGCAAATAAAGGAACATACAGCATAAAACCATGCCACATAACTTATAAATACTATACATACTTACATATTTACAATATAATACTTAGTGGTATTGTCCATGTACGAAAAAAATTACTTTACTATAGACTAAATATCATTTATAAGATACTGACTAGTGCTTCTGCCGATACTAAGATGTCAGTAGATTCGAGTGTTTATTTCTAGTAATAATTTAGCTTTCATTGTTACGGGACAATAACAAAAAATATTTTGATAAACAAAAAAAACTGGAGTTTAAATGCTGTAGATATTTATTAGCTTCAACGAAATAAGCTTGACTTCTGCCAGATTCTTTTATAGAATAAATTGACATACCAAAATCTTTTATACTAGGGTAGTTTTTATAGTTTGATTAAAACAAAACGGGATTTAAAAGACTGGTATGTAAAAATAAGTTTCAATATCATAAATACCGACAGCATACAAGCCCCATACAAAGTGACGTTCATACTCACACAGTCGGAGTGATCCCTCAGAAACACCATAGCCTCGTCCAGCTGGCGCTGCTCGGCCGGCGCGCCCTAACCAAGCGCACGTTACAGCGAGGGGGCACGCGCATAGACCAAGTGGGGGGTGGAAACATGTTTGCGAGGTGGAAACACGTTTGCGAGGTGGAACACGCGGATTACGATACGGTACTATATATACAGTTTAAGATATGGAAACATTTAAACTTTTTTTTTTTATTATGCAGTTGCTTTTTTATTAAAAGTTATGGTGAAAAGTTGTGTCTCTCCTACAATTTCCACTATTTTTGATCTGCCCGACGGGATCTACAATGATCTCATAAAATGATAAGAAACCACCTAAGTATACATTGTGGCGTGCATTAAATAAAGTATTAAGTTATTTCCGATGTGGAATAACGTGGTTAACAAGTGGAAAGTTGTTGTTTGTGGGGTGGAAACTCGCTGATTACAGTACGTTATTCGAAACGTATACGGGGTGGAAAGAAACGGCAAGATAGTTGACAGAATTGAAAGACACTTTGTGAGACGGAAACCGTGGTTTTCTGTGTGGAAATGTTTGTTTATAAGAGAAAAACATACTGTTTAAGTAGAAAAAGCAATTTTATGACAAAGGAAATCACATTTTCAAGACTTTAAAACCGGAAATAATTTATTGAGAATTAAATTTCAGATAAACAGTTATTGAGGAACTTTGCCAAGTTGAAAAATCATTTTTCTTATTTTATTTTTATTCACAAACCGTATTGCATTGATGTCTCTAAAAGTTTAAAAAACTATTCATTCAACAGCCAATCGACAAAAAATCTACCAATGCAACTATTTTTTTTTATAAAAAACTACCAAACTACACATCACTAGAACTAAAAACAAAGAAAAGTCTATGGCGCGAGCCCGCACTTCTCGCTGACTATTAAACACAACATAAAACACAACAAAAATGTACAAATAAAGTGCAACACGAACTTTATAAATAAAGGTTTATATATTTTTTAAAGCTGGCCACAATTTTTTTTTTTTAATTTCTCTTATATTTGTGACTTTACTCTTCAATCTTTCATCAACAATCACAAAGTCGACCTGTGAATCTCTGTGATTAATAAGAATATTATGTTATTCATAATTTGTCCGTGATTGTACATCATTTTGAGCTGTCGAGTTAAATAATATATATTTTATTATTCCATAAAGTTCGTATTACATTTCGAAAAATATTAATTCAGAAAACAAAAAGGAAAGAAAACCCAAAGCATCAAATGAGTCATTGAGAAAAAGAAAAACATTTCAATTACGAATCAAAATTATTAGCCGAGTGCAAGTAGCCAGAAAATACTCAAGAGGTGGAACGAAGTTTATTCTGCTTGGATTTTCATGGGACTTTTTTTGTTGAGTTCGTAGAGGAGCGGAGAAAAAGTTTTAAAAAAATATTACGCCGCTCGCGACCTATCCTTTTAATTTGATTTTTCGTTTATGAATAACTTGAAATTTGACGAATTTTTAGTCACTTTACTCATAAAATGTGACATTTGTATGCCCAGTTATCTGTGCAGTCTCAATTTTCAATGACAAAAGAAATCTTAGTCTAAAAAATCGGTATTTTTAGAAAGAAGAAAATAGCAAATATAAAAAATAAACTTGGAATATGCATTTAATCGACAACAACGAACAAATAAACAAACCAAATTATGCCGCCACAATTAATTAAATTCGTCGAAATTCAAGCTATTCATAAAATAAAGTATCTAAAGGAAATTACAGAAAAAAAAAGTTACGCGAGACGATTTTTTTTTAACTTTCTTCTCAACATCTCTACGAACTCAATAAAAAAGTCCCATGAAAATCCGAGCACTATACACTTCGTTCCACCATGTCTAACTGCACTCGACTATATTGGGAAAATCGTAAAATTAGTTACATTCATGCGAAAAGGGAAACATGCTTACATAATAACACATTTTCAGGATTATTTCACAGATTTTGAAAGCCGAATCTAGTCTCTGAAGAATCTGCTGTCAACCCTCGTGTTACATTTGACAAAGAAAAGACTTTCAGAAGCCGGAGATATATTAAAACGACTAATTTTCAACATTTGCTTTGAAAGCTTATAAAGACTGCAATTTCGACTCATTATGCGCTTGAAAAACAAACGTTGCAAGAAACTGGAACCAATTTTCACACACCGGCTGTATTCAATGTTGCCATCATTTCAGTGAGATTTTTGTTCTCGACGAGTCTTGTTAAAGCGCAGGCCACAGCTAGCGGGCGAGCCGGGCGAGTATCGTTTCCTCTTTTCATACTTTGGTTCACACCGCGAACTACAAAGCTAAGTCAGCGATACAAACGACGCGAACGAAATATCCGACGATGCCAGTGGTGCTATTCGTTCACCTCGCCCGATGCGTGCGCCCGCTCGCCCGTCCCTCCGTAGTTTTCGGTGTGAACCCACATAGTTTAACTCGCCAAAGCTTCGTTTAGTTTATATAGTTTCCCTCACCTCGCTTCGTCCGCCAGCTCGCTCGCTCGCTCGCTGGCTGGCGGTGTGGCCTGAGCTCAAAGACTTGTCTAAAATATATCGCGTGTAAAACATGTATTGAAGTTGTTTCAAACATGTTTCTGTTAATTATTTTATTATTTTTGGTAAGTTCTGGATGTCTTTAAAACTTGTTACAGATGTAATCGACAAACAAACATAAATAGCATGTTGAATACATGTTTGATGTAAGCGCAGGTTGACAATACATGTTGCTGAAACAATTTGGTTCAACTTTTGTTTAGCATGAATATGAGGCACAACGGTGTACATTGCAATGTCTATAAGCTTTATAACTAAGATATAACAGTATTCGTACTTCCTTCAACTCCATAGTTTTCGCGGGGCTAACGTAAAATGCTGGCTAAAGGTACAAGTGGCAAGCAAATGTATCAAATTAGTTTATATCTTGTGTTTATATACATGTGGGGTGAATGTTGTGGTGGAAATGTGAACTTTAGCTACCATAACTAGAGTAGATTTTGAAATGATTTATTAGTACAAGGTACTAGTTTAGCTAACCTTTTCATATATTCTGGAAACTTGGTAATTGGAATCTACAATGATTAAATTGGGGACCCAATTCACTACATAGTTACATACATAGTACTTATGTTTAACGGAAAAGTTTTTAAAGTTCAGTTTTTTAGTTCTACAATTTATGAATTGTCTACTAACTCAAATATGCCTTAAAAAAACTGACTTTTTGTTGTAACATCTACAAAATTCTGCTCCTATTTTTATGGACGCTTTTTCTTGAGATACTTTACTCAGCCTGTCACGTCGAGAAATATTTTATAAAACGGGTTTAAAACTATAACTATGTCAAAATCTATCTAGTTCTAAAAATCACCCTCTATCCGAACTTTACTAAAATAAAACTCACATCCCCACCACAACACCCACTACACCCCCCCCAATCCACAAGTAACAGCCCCCCCACTCACCATATTGTTGGGCTGGAACACGGGCATGGGCGCGTGGTGGCCGTTGGGCAGCACGGGCGCGGCCAGCGCGTGCGGCGTCGACGCCGAGGGGGGAGAGGACACGCCGGA